>OW203769.1:28467898-28815187 GCA_934045905.1 Leuctra nigra | reverse complement strand
GGGCGGCCTATGCTAGCGCGGGTTCATCTTTGCCTGTCACCGACCATTGGTAGCTCACCCGTTCGACGTATCAAATCGAAATTTTTCACAGGTTTTGAAGCCGTCTTACAATTTTATAGAATCATACATTTCATGGAATGTTTTGGTCTCGACACATAAACTGAAATTTGATATGCTTTAAAATGTCTATATGAGTTAAAATGTGTGTGATGTAAAATGACAACCACTTTTCGGGGAGAATTAATATCAGTATTCAGCGGTTATGGAATGTACACGAGTCCTCTATTAAATACGTGCCTTGTGCATTTCATTGCATACTTCATTATTGTTTACAGGTTGATAATGTCAAAGTACGTCATTAAGTATGGTGCGACACAACCTAACCTTGATTTCAAACTATACAAATCATACTACATGCCATCCAAACAATTTATTTGTTTGATTATAATTTGAGAACCGGAACCAGAACCGAACCTTTTTTAATACAAGTTCGGGTCCTTGGGTTTTGGACAAGATAGTGTGATTGAACCGTTTGACCAATCATTTTTTAACTTCCGATTTTGCATGGTTTTTCAGACAAATTGGTCAAAAACTTCCAGAGTTATTGCAAATTTACTGACTGCTCGTTTTATTTAACAAATGTACGAGTATTGCGAGAAATTTGAAAACATGTCAATGCTCCTTTGATCCATGTTGTCTTCCTGTATTTGCAAGGTCAATTATAGAGCAGCAACTTTCACACGCATATCAACACATCAAAGTTGCATAAGATAATTGATTGATAAGATAATTGGGGGTTCGGGGATATAGCTCCCGAGAAAATCTTGCTCAAGGTCACTCACATTATGCGATTGGTTACATTTGGCAAGTCAAATATCATGTGTTTTCAAATGAAAAATCACACTTTTTGTTTCAATATCGAAAGGAATTATCCACTAAGTGCAAATATAAATTGCTTTGATAAATGCAGGTTATTGCACGAAGTCAATCAATTCTTCTTCAATTCTACTTACAATACAAGAGTTAATTTACACATCTATTTGTTGATTGTTCCTACATCATTTAGACAAATCATCTACCTAACTGCTCAAAAGTTATTTAAAATACCTATGTAATTTTCTATACCAAATGGTTAACATTTGTGATATTTTGTAATTGTGAAGAAAATTTTGCCCGGGGGGGCGATAGACCAGCCCGCAGGTAGGCCTGAATTCAACCATGAGAGCGAACTCCTTTTCTCTCCATGTCATCACCATCACCATCACCATCACCATCACCATCACCATCACCATCACAATCACCATCACCATCACCATCACCATCACCATCACCATCATACCTACTACCTGGCTGGCAATGCTCAAGTAGGTTCATCTTTGTCTCCCCGACTTTAGCTACTTATCACAGTTCCCAGTCAGGGCTCACAAAATCATGGGTAATGTTGCTACAAAATATGTGTCCATAAATGGGATTTTAAGGGTAAATTTTATAATAAAATATAATGCATTTATCACATTAATCAGCTGAAAGCTTAGCACACTGCACTTAACATATGTCTTGAAATATGGATTATATGGCAGCCAAGGTATATAAGGAAGGGATGTGCGTTGAGAAAAATATCCGACCGAACCGGGGCTCGAACCCGGGACCTCTCACTAGACCGGTGAGAGCTCTACCAACTGAGCTACCCACATCCCTTCCTCACATCCTGACTCCATGTGAGTTTTCCACAGAAACCTACATTCTCAAGGTATGGAATGTTAAATATCATCACTAAACTAACCAAAACCGAACTTTTCGTTTATCTTAAAATTGCATATTCTTCGATTCTCAATACGTACAAATTATTATCTAAATTATTAATTCTCGTTTAGATGGGGCAACATTTTGGGAAAACACTCTAAATTGCACAAGAAACATTGCGCTAAGCTCCCAACCATATTATGTGGGGTGGGTCTGGGCTGGTAACATTTGGAAATTCACAAAGTAAATTTAAACCAATTCTATGCGTTTTGGACAACTTTCGTCGATTTGGTATTTGATCATCTACATTTCATCTACATCATTGTGTTTTATACACCTAGTGATTTTATGGGTTGGACACAAGTCGGAATGCAATTAACCTATTTAATAAAATAAGAAAGATCTCAGTTCCTGTTTCCTTATCAGCATTTACCCGCAATAGCAACAGCTAGAAACTATAACTCTTGACGTTCGAGAACGGAAACACATAAAACTTTGCTCCACGTATGTTGGTTTCTACCTTGAGTCGAGTGAAAGAAACTCCCACTTTGAGAGCAGATCCGGACGAAGGAGATTGTTGCTAGCTGCTGGACCTGTGATTGTAGACAGACGCAACAGGTAAGCAGGAAAACGCTTCGTGTAACCGCTCAGTAGCGAGCACGGATGTATTTCACATAAACAAAACCATGTTATCTGTTTCAGTTGCTGCAAAACCGACAAGTCGGAAAGAAGGTGGGTTGATTTCATTGACCAAGTCGAGAATCTTACAGGCAAATATCAAATCCATGAAATACCTTTGTTATAGTGATATTTCCAACACAATACTGGTAACCACACACTACACTACACTACACTACACTAACAAATTGCATGTCCACATATCAAATAATTTGCGATATACTTCATCATTCAAACCAAACAATTAAATATTTTAACGTGACGCGATCACTCGATATAGCACACTTGTATTTATTTTTTGAAATTACCATTTCAAAAATCTTTTTTACAGAAATTCAATTATATTTAAGTATAATAGAATCACATAATGTCCTGTAATTTGCAACTGGCGCCCAATATTGAGTTTTCTTTTTTTTTCTTTTGAAAATGTACGAAAATGCGAGGTATAGAAAATCATTTCGAATTTGGTGCATAACTTTTAAAATAGCACAAGTTGGTATTGTTTTCAATTTTTTGCCTGATAGTTTTTCCGTATATCTAGCAGAAAAAAAGTTTTTTAAATCTAACGGTACAAAACAATTAAAACTTCATAAGCTTAAAAATGACACGATTTTACTTGGCTGCCATAAGATAACATAGGAAATAAAGCTCAAATTATCTCAGAAACTAGACACGAAAGTGTTTAATTTTTTCATGGATGTGTATGGCATGATTATCAATAAATAAGTACACAATAATTTATGAAGATCTGAGACTATGCCTCGAGTGATGGCGCCACCATAAAAACAATCAAATAGAGTACAACAGTACCACTCCCACTACCCATATCCGGAGTATAAAATGGTATTATCACTTATGGAAAATAACATGGGGACTTACATTGATTGCTGGTAATTTATAAACGAAACAGAGTTTCGTTTATATGTAATATAGATAATATAGAATATAGAATATAGAATGTGTAATATAGTCTATATGTAATATTCTATATGTAATATAGAATATAGATGTAATATAGATAATCCCAATGCACGACGATTAATTTTAGTCTTTCTTTTATAATGTTATGTCAACACATTTCTTCAAATATATACCTACCAACTGTTTAAACAGCACCAAAGTGCGACGTTTCAATCTTACTTAAAAATTTGCAATCTTATCTTATTATTTACAACATAAATAACTCAACACTGCGCAGCGCGCTGTCTTGGGAAGAGATCTGGCAACGGTGTGTTTACAAAACTGAAACCAATTTCAACATTGATGCCAGACATTGCACGTCAATTTTCGAATGTTGATAAAAAGTTAACAAAACTGAAGTATTTCTGTGTTACTCGAGTTCATGCACAGAATCAAGTTCATATCATAGTCTTTGTAATTTCAAGATACCATACAACGAGGTGTAATAAGCTGTTAAAATGCACATTGAATTTATATTTTGCAACAGTGTGCTTTGTCGTGACGTCATACACTGTGTTGTGCCTTGTTATTTATTTATTTTAAACATCTTGCAATAAAAAAAATACGTTTTATGTGGCAAGGAAAACAATCACAAACCATAAATAACGTCATATTCACAATAACGTTATAATAATACTAAGAGAACAAAATTATGCAAAGGAACAAAATTAAATACAAACTATAAACATCAACATCCATCCCTTATCAATTCCTTAAACCTCTTCACAGTGCAATCTTCCAATACCAGCTCCAACAACACATTCTTATCTAAACCATTCCAATCTCGGACCGTCCAATGAAGAATTGAATACCTCCCTATATAGTAGGGGAGCAAATGTAATTCCGCTCGATTGGAGTGCCGAAATTGATTTTTTCATAATTATCGATTGTTTACATCATTCTTAATATTACCTGACGTGCCTTCAATTCTTTTGGTGGCCATCTTGGAAAATATGGCGGAAAACGAGCGAAAAACGTAAATTTTACAAATTATTTAATTGTTGGTAGAGGAAGGATTGAACAATTATGAAATAATTAACTAAAACTCACTCAAATATAGTGACTTGAAAAAAAATACGCCGTAACAAATTTTTTTTAAATAAAAAAAAAAAAAAAAAAAAAAAAACGCATATTGTTCAAAATTAAATTGTCTACAAATTTTAATTCCACATATTTTAGTCTAAGTCCACGCGTTTCATAATAAATTGAGGGCAAAAAAACACAGAAACGTGATTGGTCAATTCCAACAATGAAAAAATAAAATTCGTTCACGGCGTATTTTTTTTTCAAGTCCCCATATTTGAGTTAGTTTTAGTGAATTATTTCATAATTTTTCAACCTTTCCTCTACCAACAATTAAATTACTTGTAAAATGTACGTTTTCCGCCATATTTTCCAAGATGGCCACCAAAGAAATTGAAGGCACGTCAGGTAATATTAAGAATGATGTAAACAATCGATAATTATGAAAAAATCAATTTCGGCACTCCAATCGAGCGGAAAACAATTTTTCTACACTTGAACCTGCACGTTTTTGAAAAATATTCCTTTAATCATGCCAGTATGTGTCCTCCGTCCCTCTCTCTCAATATCCACCAACCAATCTCGCAATTCATTCCATCCACCAATGCCTTGTCGAATTCTGAACATATTATTACTTAAAGTTGCATGAAGGCCTGAGATTTTAAGACCCAAAAGTGTCTGAAATTTGGACTTTCACAATTATTTGTTGTTGAACCTGAAGACTCACGGCAATATAAAATAGCTTAGTCACACCGGGCATTATCTGGCTATTTTATGATATTTAAATGAGTTCTACCAATTTGCCCTAATTAGAATGCAGGTTGTACGAGTGAGTACACTTTTATAAAATCTTCATTCGGGCCACCTGCATAAGAAAACGGCTGACTATAAAAATTCGGTATTTTTTGTGCACATCCGGAATTATTACAATTTGTCAGTCTGCTATTTTAAAATGTAATGTCATTAATATTTAATTAGGAAAAAAATAAATACTGAAATCAATATAATTGTCATTTTGTGTTGGTATGTGTCTTCATCGAGAAAGCAGTGTAAAGACTCCCCCTCCACAAGGGTAGAAATTGGTCCGGCACGGTCTAGTATCATAAAGTTTATAACCCCTCATAAAATATGGAGCTGAAGAATTCAACCTAAAATTTACCTGGAAAAATGAGAAGAATGAGATATTGAAATGAGAATGAGACAAAATTGTGGCAAAGAGCTAAGAAATGTACAGAGCTATTCGCACAAAATCACACGACACGCAAATCACGTAATCGAATTCTAAACAATCTGATGAAAATGAAATCTAGATTCAAAAGGCGCACAAAATTGTGGCAAAGAGCTAAGAAATGTACAGAGCTATTCGCACAAAATCACACGACACGCAAATCACGTAATTGAATTCTAAACAATCTGATGAAAATGAAATCTAGATTCAAAAGGCGCACAAAATTGTGGCAAAGAGCTAAGAAATGTACAGAGCTATTCGCACAAAATCACACGACACGCAAATCACGTAATTGAATTCTAAACAATCTGATGAAAATGAAATCTAGATTCAAAAGGCGCACAAAATTGTGGCAAAGAGCTAAGAAATGTACAGAGCTATTCGCACAAAATCACACGACACGCAATTTCGCAAATCACGTAATCCAATTCTAAATAAACTGGCACGTCAAGGACGCAATCAGCTAAAAGACGTAACGTTGATCGATGTGTGGAGACTCGGATCAAAGTCAAGTTGTCCTCAAGAGGAGTGTTGGTTTCAGAAAGTTTCAGACACGATGTGCACTCTTCAAAACCAAAATCTCTTCTGAGAGTTCGTCCAAAAACACCAAATTAGTTTCACATTTTCCTGTTTTTGGTATCTCAGGTGCTGAGGTCAATGTTAGCTCTGTTTGAAAAACGCCGCTTTCTGTGCAAATTTTAGAGTTTTTTTACAAAACATTCCACCATACAATACAAACCGTCGAACTTCGTCGATGACGGCTACATCCGTTTTTTGACATCTCTAAGAAATCAGGTAAAGGGGCAATTAGCTAGAACCTGACGGATGCCTGTGTGTAGACGGTATGTCCAGTGCTGAGCATTTGGACGTATATAAAGGGGGTCCAGATTCGAGGCTCAAGAAGGAATCACTTGTGGTCTACATGATTCCCACATCAACGCTCGTAGATGCACTCCAGGTTTGCTCACAAGTAAATATTTGAAACGTGTAAGTAATATCAGAATTATACGAGCATCATAAACATCACTTGTCAATCATACACAAATCGATTAGACTTGAAACAATTTCAAATTCGGCGGTGAAAGTTCAATAATTCTTTTGGTTCATTATTCTATAGGAATGTAACACTCATTATTGTGATTGACGGCGATAATAGTATTATTATTATCACATTCACACACTATTGTTATATCACACTAATAGCTTGTATACGTATATTACGTATGATTATCATAATAACCATACTGGTGTAAAACAAGTTTAGGTTTTTTCGTTATTTATGCTCCGATTTTTACAAATAAAAAACCTATGAACTACTTTCGATGAGGACTTTTGTCCGTGTGGTCAAAAATATAGAAATTATATTTGATCAATAAGCCCAAAAAATGAATAAAAGGATTTATTGATCCTTTGTTGACACGAGCCGCGGTTCAGTGAGGCATGATCACCCGTCTTGAATGGAAGGCGGCTCGCGACGGGGTGTTGTAAAATGTAAATCCAAAGCATAGAAAGGTCCGATAAGGGTTTGCTTTGCTGATGATCACCTCGATGCAGAAGACGAGAAATCTACCTAAGCAGATATTCAACACCCCTTGTCAACTTCCTCCTATCTTCCAAACTTTCCCATTTCAAAGATATCAACTAAGGTAGGACTAATTATTTCCTTTACAACAATTCCACGATCGTTTCAGAACGTAATAAACCGTTTCATTTTATTTATTACCTTTCTTGCAGCAATTCTCTGAATTTTCTCAATCTTGTAAATGTCATTAATTATATAAGGGTCACATATGGCACCACCATATTCCAAAACTGGCATACTTAAGGAGGGACACCACCGAAAATCCCAACTTGTATTTTTGTAACCCAAACGACTTGATTTTTTATATTATTGTCAAATTTTACCTATACAAAAATATAAAAATTATAAAAAAAATTGATTTTTTTGATTTTTTTTATTATTTTCCAAAAAATTTACGGTATCTATGGAGACACTTTTTTCTTGAAAACGGTTTGATTTAGAATGTTATACAAAACTTCATTCTGTTTAATAAAGTGCATTTGACAAATTTATGTATCGGCGTTATTTTTTGATTATAATTGTGGGATTGAAAAATTAATTAATCGAACAAATTTCTTTTTTAGCTAATTTTACATAATTTCCCATTTTTATAATTTTTTGTGTGCATGATACTCTCAAGATAAACTATTGGTAATACATAAATTTGTTAATTATTATGTTTATAACATACACAAAAAATATTGTGCAAATCCACCAAGTACATTAGATTTCATTTTATTCTCCATTGCGAATAACCTTGAAAAAAAATATTGCTAGGAAACGGCCTTCAAACATTGCCAGTATTTAACCGCGAAATACGAATGCAAAATGTTAAATGTTAAATATATTTTTTTCCAGTTCACTTATTCACATAATTTTTTCACTAGCCTAAAATTAACATTATAAATAATTTAATGACATTAAAAAAATATATACCGAAAAATTAAAATAATAGCACGATTTTCGGTGGTGTCCCTCCTTAAGGTGTCTGTATATCACGTGACTTTATTTCTCTACATCCGATCAAAAGAAATAGTTACCTATGAGTACATACCTTACATCGTTCATGCTGAGTAATCCAAGGTGATTTATGAAGTAAATTCACTGCATACTGGAGCTTATCAATATTTGCAGTCAATTTTATTTAATTTTGCAGTGGTTTAATAATAAAATAAATGAAAATCTTGTGTATCCGTGCGCGTTTGAAAGCCGTCAAAACCCAGTGCTGTTAGTTTAAACATTACATTCATAATAGTCGATTTAATTAATATCTCAACATTTCGTTGGAAAGATGAAGAAAGAGCGCATGTTATACATTCTGACAATGCGTCAGGTTTGTGATGCATATATGCCTTTTTATTAGAGTAATGTTTGCTGTTCTTGGCAACTCGTAGAATTTCCTTCAACTTCAGGTCTTGATTTGAGAATATTTAGGTGCAAGGAAGTTAAATCATCTAATATGTTATTTTCGCAGTTCTTTTCTGCGTAGATTATTTCCAACAGATGTGTCCTAACTTATCTGAGTGAGAAATATTTGCTGAACTGAACCCTACCAAGTGAAAATGTGTAGCTTTTTGGTTAAAAAGTCACGTGATATACAGCCACCTGATGAATTTTTAAATTTGTGTTTACTCCTTCTAAATTTCGTATTACAAAGTTAATATATTTAATGCTTTCGATGAAACTCTGTCAACCTGCACCTTCCATTCCAGCCTTCTATCAAACCAAACTTCCATATATTTATATCTATTGGCAACGGTTAAAACCTCTTTCCCAAAATTATAATCTGTGTGCCGATTTTTAAGAGTTTTCGAAAATTGAATAACTTATCATTTTTTGACATTTAAACGACATTTGATTATCCATCCAAGTTATTATATGATCAAGGTCATCCTGCAAATTTTTAACATGACCCACTCCATTAATGACTTTATAGATTATGCAATCATCAGCAAACAATCGAATACTAGCAGATACATGCTCAGCAATGTTATTTATATATACAATAAATAGAAAGGGGCCAAGAACACTACCTTTTGGAACACCAGTCGGACAAGCAATTAGCAACTATAACCCTCTGAGTTCTGTCAGTTAGAAAATCCTGCACCACACTAACAACAGCTTTGTCTTGAATCAAAGCCTTCAGTTTAACAATGCGTGCCTCGTTCTTGTAACAGTTTTAATTTGGTAGGTAGGTATATACTTGAACAGATGTGTTGATATAACATAATAAAAGAAAGACTGAAGTTAATGGTGATGTATTGGGATTTTTTTAACTCTGTTTCGTTTATAAATTACCAGCAATCAAAGTAAGTCCCCGTGTTATTTTCCAGAAGAGATAAAACCATTCCCACCGGCCATGGGTAGTGGGTGTGGCACTAACTCTAATTGGAACAAATTGTATTAGTTTTTTTAACGTTTCTTATTCAGAAATATTCGCTGGTTACGCTCTGATAAAATAGATGACATGAGCCTGCAATTACACTCGGTGCTGGATGATTTAAGCCTGCAAACACACTCTGATCTGGATGATATGAGCCAGCAATCACACTTAGTGCTGGATGATTTGAGCCTGAAAACACACTCTGTAATGGATGATTTAAGCCTACAAACACACTCGATGCTGGATGATTTGAGCATGCAAACTCACTCAGTGCTGGATGATTTGAGCATGCAAGCTCACTCGGTGCTGCATAATTCGAGCCTGCATACACACTCGGTGCTGGATGATTTGAGCATGCAAACTCACTTAGTGCTGGATAATTGGAGCCTGAAAACGCACTCGTTGCTGGATAATTTGAGCCTTCAAACTCACTCGGTGCTGGATGATTTGAGCATGCAAACTCACTGGGTGCTGGATAATTTGAGCCTTCAAACTCACTCGGTACTAGATGAGTCGAGCCTGGTAACAAATTCGGTGCTGGTTGAGTCGAGCCTGCAAACAAACTCGGTGCTGGTTGAGTCAAGCCTGCAAACACAGTCGGTTCTGCTAGATTTGAGCCTGAAAACGCACTCGGTGCTGGATTATTTGAGCCTGCGAATATACTCGGCTTTGCTTGATTTGAGGCTGCAAACACACTCGGTGCTGGATAATTTGTGCCAGCAGACACTCTCGGTGCTGTTAAATTTGAGCCTCCGAGCACACTCGGTCCTGGATCAGTCGAGCCTGCAAACACACTCTGTGCTCGATAATTTAAGCCTTCAAACACACTCGATTCAGCAAGATTTGAGCCTGAAAACACACTCGGTGCTGGATAATTTAAGCCTGCAATCACATTCGATTCTGCAAGATTTGAGCCTAGATACACATTCGGTGCTAGGATGACTTCAGCATGCGGTTTTTGGATTTTTGTTAATTTTCAATCGATTTTGGGATTGTAAAATTGTGTATATGGCTTCAAAATGTCCAATATTGTAAGTGGCAGATACATTTAAATAGAATAAGCCCCCATGCCAGCCCCGAAGGGAGCTTTTTGGGTTTTTGTTAATTTTCAATCGATTTTGGGATTGAAAATTGTGTTTATGGCTTCAAAATGTCCAATATTGTAAGTGGCAGATACATTTAAATATAAGAGGCCCCCATGCCAGTCCCGAAGGGAGCTTTGTGGGTTTTTGTTACTGTTCAATCGATTTTGGGATTGTAAAATTGTGTATGGCTTCAAAATGTCCAATATGGTAAGTGGCAGATACATTTAAATATAATAAGCCCCCATGCCAGTTCCGAAGGGAGCTTTTTGGGGTTTTGTTAATTTTCAATCGATTTTGGGATTGAAAATTGTGTTTATGGCTTCAAAATGTCCAATATTGTAAGTGGCAGATACATTTAAATATAATAAGCCCCCATGCCAGTCCCGAAGGGAGCTTTTTGGGGTTTAGTTAATTTTCAATCGATTTTGGGATTGTAAAATTGTGTATGGCTTCAAAATGTCCAATATGGTAAGTGGCAGATACATTTAAATATAATAAGCCCCAATGCCAGCCCCGAAGGGAGCTTTTTGGGTTTTTGTTAATTTTCAATCGATTTTGGGATTGTAAAATTGTGTATGGCTTCAAAATGTCCAATATGGTAAGTGGCAGATACATTTAATTATAAGAGGCCCCCATGCCAGTCCCGAAGGGAGCTTTGTGGGTTTTTGTTAATTTTCAATCGATTTTGGGATTGTAAAATTGTGTATGGCTTCAAAATGTCCAATATGGTAAGTGGCAGATACATTTAAATATGCCCCCATGCCAGTCCCGAAGGGAGCTTTGTGGGTTTTTGTTAATTTTCAATCGATTTTGGGATTGTAAAACTGTGTATGGCTTCAAAATGTCCAATATTGTAAGTGGCAGATATATTTAAATATAATATGCCCCCATGCCAGGCCATAAGGGTGCTTTTTAGATTTTTGTTAATTTTTAATCGATTTTTTTTATTTTAAAATAGTGTAAAATTGTAAATGGCTTCAAATTCCTCATATTCGTAAGTAGAAGAAACATTTATATAGATGAGGGCCCCCATTCCAGCCCCGAAAGTTCTTTTTGAACTTTTGTAATTTTTAAATCGTTTTTGAAATTGTATTGCGTATTTGGCTACAAAATGTTCAACATAAAGTTAATGGAAGATGAATTTACATAGAAGAGGCCCTCAGCCTGCCCCGCAGGGCGCTTTTTGACTTTTGATTTAAGTATGTTATACAGACACAAACTAGGGGCCTCAATAGCCAGGGGCCTCGTTTGAGTTTGATTTATTATTTACAAATTGTATGGCATTCAGGGATTCTCGAGATTCACGTTTTCAAACCGTTTTACGTTTGCATTGTATAAAACTTGAAACAGTTGACTAACATTTTTAAGATACAAGTTAAGATTAATGTTAATAATAATATTAGTTATAAGAATACAACAAAGGACAAGATAACCAAATAAACAATGTTATGGTATAATATAATTAAAATTAAAATTAAAACTAAAGCTAGGTATAGTTAATTTAAAGGAATATTATTTAAGGAACTATGGTTGTCGGCGATTGTTTGGCGATTGTTCATCTAGTGGAGCGGTCGCTCCACCCAGCCAAGTCGTACTATACACTCACAGTCACTCAACATACCGTAAATGCCTAATAAACTGAGGAGCAGACCAAACACTTTTACTGTAAGCAACAACATGGCATTTTCGGCCTACTGGATCTCAAAATTGGTAAATCTCACATTGTTGCGAAATATCTTAATTTCGAGCTATGGCCCACCCCACTACATATACCAAATTTGGGAACAATAGGTTATGCCATTTGCGCGCTAGAGGACCGAGAAAACAGTGAAATTACACCACTTTCTGATTCTGAAGATGATGATGATTCTGATATCACGAAACGTCGCTATCACCGCCACAGCCTAAACGGCTGAACCGATCGACCTGAAATTTTTACCACATGTGCACTTTTGGCGTCTGAGGTGCCTTTTTATAAAACCAACCGGAAGCCGCCATTTTGAAACCGGAAGTGACGTCATAACTCAAAAACGTCTGGACCGATTAGAACGAAATTAGCGCCATTCGATTTAGATGGTCATCTATATGAAGTATCAATAAAAAAAATATTATTTTCTTATTTTCTAAACCGGAAGTGACGTCATAAATACGCAATATTTAACTTATTTCAACAAATTATACTTAAAATACGTACATAATTAACTTACATTGTAACATAGACAATACAATTTATATATTCAAGGTAGCAGTGTTCTCGGCCGCCATTCCTGAAACCGGAAGTGACGTCATATATCTAAAACGCCTGTACCGATTGCAACTGAACTAGCTCCTGCGTATTCATTCTGCTATTTATTTGAAAAATCAATTGTGAAAAATGAATAAATAAATTAATGGTACCGGAAATGGCGGCAGGAACCACTAAATGAAACCGGAAGTGACGTCATATATTACAAACGGCATGACCGATTTTACGGAAATATAGGGATTAGGAATTCAGATGGTCGTTCATGAAGGTATCAACTAGATAAAACTAGATTGTTTTCTTATTACCTATACCGGAATTCGGCCGCTATTTCAAAACCGGAAGTGACGTCATGTATCGAAAACGGCTGGATCGATTATAACGAAACTTAAGCTATTCTTCTTGGATAATCATTTTCATCTTATACCAAACGCAACTTTTCATAGTAACCAAATCGGTTGAGGCGTATTTTTTTAAAGAAATTAGTCCCTGCTCGGACATGTGCTACAAGCTGTATGAATAAACTAACAAAAGAAGTGATATCCCAGAAAAAACACTCCGTGTAAAAATACCAGCCAAGTCTCTTTAACTATAAAAAAAAATAGAAGAAATCTAAAAATTCAGCACTGAAAAGGAGTGATATCAAAAAAGGAGCCAAGTCAACGAATTTTCCAAATTTTAATCGTACCATTGAAATAAAAATATCAACCCCCGAGAAATACTTAAAAAAAGGACTTGGCGCATCGTTTTTTTAAAGACATTTTTCTATTCTTAAGCTTATGCCACTCACATACTACGTAGTTCAGAAATGCCTAGAAAAATTGGGACAAAACTTTCAAATTAAATATTGAACATTCTGTAAAATATTTTAAATTTAAATATAAGTACGCAAAGAAACATAGCATTGTCTTACAAGCAATAAATACAGAACAGTTGTGTTTGTGATTGGTAGGTACCTATAGTTTTGTGGGTACATCAACATACCTACTACAGCATTATACTTTGAACCTTCTCGCCGTGTAATTAATTGCTATTAATTTACATTTTATACCAAAAAAATTCATAAATTACATAACGTATTACTTTAGATAAAAATCTAGTCAGTAATTATTTGAGCAGCATGGCTCAGTGCACTAGTCACTTATACAAATCTCATTGACGGCCTTCTTGTAATGAGCGCTTTCGCTATTTCCCTCAGTCACGATATTGAGAAGTATGATTGATTAATATGACCCTAGAAATAGTGGCAATAACGAATAGACTAGGCCGCTTCCGTTTATTCGTTATTCGTTTATCCGTTTATTTCCTCTGAATATTGACAAAATACCAAAACTGCCAGTAGGTAAGAGTACTAGTTATATTAAAACGTAGTATGATTCGTCGATAATGAATGTGATATACTCAGGAAAATATACTTGTAGAGTTCTTCCTATACTTTTAGGATAGAAAAGTGTCTTTAAAAAAACGATGCGCCAAGTCCTTTTTTAAGTA
The DNA here is from genome assembly GCA_934045905.1 of Leuctra nigra. Lineage (NCBI taxonomy): Eukaryota > Metazoa > Arthropoda > Insecta > Plecoptera > Leuctridae > Leuctra > Leuctra nigra. The sequence goes on along the minus strand of OW203769.1, from coordinate 28,800,793 downwards.
TTTCTCGGGGGTTGATATTTTTATTTCAATGGTACGATTAAAATTTGGAAAATTCGTTGACTTGGCTCCTTTTTTGATATCACTCCTTTTCAGTGCTGAATTTTTAGATTTCTTCTATTTTTTTTTATAGTTAAAGAGACTTGGCTGGTATTTTTACACGGAGTGTTTTTTCTGGGATTATATATACTAGATGGTTACCCTCTTCTTCGTTGATATTGATTTTCTTATTTTGGTTTCTCAATTGTAATTGTTATGTTATATTATTGTCTTTTATTATGACCTGCATTTGACACAAATTAAAAACGATGTGATTTTCAAACATAAATTAAACATAGAGGCTTAAATCTCAATCCCCTTCTCAAAATTTCTGGAACCTTTTATTTTCGCATTACCTTACTTTAACATTATTTAAATTCTATTCCTTTTTCAACTAATCCCATTATAAAAAATATGTGTCTATTGTTTTGCTTCAATTTATAAATTATTTGGCATTTTTTGTATTTACAATTGTACTTTCTTGACTTGTATTTTTTTTCACGAAATCTGTGTTTATCGTTTTGTATTCTGTGTCGCAATCTTGATTGTAATGTAGGTACTTATGTTTAAATATACCCTTTCCCACACTCAGACCTGAAGGTCTGGACGATTTCCCAATTATTTCTGATGGAATCGGTCACGGCCATTAGGATTAACATAGTATGGAATCGAATTCTAGTGGAATTGGGAATTTAAAAGTTCTAGAATAGGGCCCCTGTAGGTCTGAACGATTTCCCAATTATTTCTGATGGAATTCGGTCACGGCAGTGGCGGCTGGTGCATTGGGGCACAGGGGCACGTGCCCTGCCTAAAATATCAGGTTATACCTAAAAAAAATATATAATTTAATTCCTCAATGATTTATTATAATATTCTGCAAATAACAACCAATAATTATTCTGAGAACAAATTAAATGTTCAATTTGTAATGTAAAATGTTGAAACTCCCATCCATACGCTCTCCAAATCAATGAAATTACTGTATATTTCGTCGCCCGCTTGAAATCTTAGCGACACCTGGCTGGGTAGGCAACCAGGGGCACAGCTAATACCGTGCCCCATTCCTGACGTCATTCTAGAAGTTGACGCATGCGCTCTTGCGTTCTCGCCATAGCAGCGCTCGAGCCGAACCGCGGTGTTGGGGCACAGAATCTTTGTGCCGACGGCATTCGGCAATCATCGGGCTTGATGCTTTTAGCTCGTGGATCATACTTCTCGTCCATCACTCAACGTTCCCGCTAATCGTTTTGAAGCGTCAATGTTTTTCTTATGGATTTCTTCAGATAAATTAAATAATTATCAGTGTAAATTATGTTTTGTTCATCAGTACCTATCGGTACATCATTGTCTCCTACTCTACTAGACTCATAATGTAAGTGGCGCATCAACTTTGTCGAGCTGTGTGTCTTCTTAGTACACAAAATTCTCAAATCAATGTTTTTATCTTTGGATGGAATGGCCGAGGAATGGCACACATGAATGTGTGGTTGTGAACTATAAAAGCGTTATTTTGTTTCACTGCTTGCTCTTTATTTACCTAATTGAAATATAAGCCAATGAATGTTTTCCAAAATCGTCGAAAATGCCGTATCGTATGCGCACTAAGAACGAATTTTTAACAACAATAGGAAAACTCGTCCAATCGCTACCAGACTCATTGTTGAGTTGAGTGTCAACTCAACAATGCTTTAATGAATTCATGGAACAATATAATCTCTAGGCAACAATATAAGAATCAACAACAATATTAGTATGGAAAAATAAAATAGAATCATATGCAAGATGAAAATGAGACGGCTACGGGGAAACCTGATAAAAAGAAAGCGCGCCTCTACTTGGTGCGGAATCAGAGAAAACCCGGCTATGCTTTTGATGACAGAAGAAACTACTTACTGCACGACGTAATAAGTGCGATTTCCCAACTACTCTAAACTTAAATGGAACGCTCACAAATCATTAACTTATGACTTGATAGTGTTCATTATTTCAAAAATTTCCGCCTCCGGCGGGTTGGCTCCGCCGGCTGGGGGTTCCCCCCAGACCCCCCGTGGGGTCGAGGACAACTTCGGTATTGCGCCCCACCTACTAGACAAGGCACCGGCCGCCACTGGGTCACGGCCATAAGGATTAACATAGTATGGAATCGAATTCTAGTGGAATTGGGAATTTAAAAGTTCTAGAATAGGGCCCCTGAAGGTCTGAACGATTTCCCAATTATTTCTGATGGAATTCGGTCACGGCCATAAGGATTAACATAGTATGGAATCGAATTCTAGTGGAATTGGGAATTTAAAAATTTTAGAATATGGGTATAATTTTTTGTTCAGAGTACTAGAGTACCACGCCCACTAGGTGCTTCCGGAGTCTTTTTCAAAACCCTCTTATGGAAAATAACATGGGGACTTACTTTGATTGCTGGTCATTTGTAAACGAAACAGAGTTAAGAAAATTCCAATACACCACATTTTAAATTATCTAGTTAGCTCTGCTTTTCAATAAATTTCATATGCAGTACTGTGATCCTAATATCTATTCATGTTATTATCCATTGTTGAAAAACACTAATAGATATGAGGATCACGGTACTGCATATGAAATTTTTTGAAAAGCAGAGCTAACTAGATAATTTAAAATGCGGTCAATACACCACCATTAACTTCAATCTTTCATTTATAACATTATGTCGACACATCTCTTCAAATATATACAAAATATAAACTGTTACAAGTTAAACAACACACTACACAGCGTATGACGTCACGAAAGTGTACACCGGTGCAAGATGTAAATTCAATGAACTGTAAGTCTACATTTCAACAGCTCATTATATCTCGTATTATGGTATCCTGAAATTAAAATAACTATAATATGAACTTGATTCAGTGTATAAACTCGAGGAGCACAGAAATACTTCAGTTTTGTTTACTTTTTGTCAACAATCGAAAATTGACGTGCAAGGTCTGGCATCATTGTTGAAAATTGTTTCATTTGTTTTTCATTTTTGTAAAGTCGCAGTTGCCAACTCGCTTCCCAGGACATCGCGCTGCTTTGTGTGACAATATATTATTGATGTAGATTGCAACGTCGCACTTTGGAGCTGTTTAATAACTTAAACAGTTTTAATTTGGTATATATTTGAAGAGATGTGTCGACATAATATTATAAATGAAAGATTGAAGTTAATTGTTTCGTTTACAAATGACCAGCAATCAAAGTAAGTCCCCATGTTATTTTCCATAAGAGGGTTTTGAAAAAGACTCCGGAAGTACCTAGTGGGCGTGGCACTCTAGTACTCTATTAATAAAATGTCTTTCGTGTTTTTTTTGTGTTATTCAAGAATTGTATGTAAATTGAATGAATATATTATAATAAATAAAAATTACGAAAATTACCTGCTTTTGTTGTTGACTGTAACGGTTGACTGTTGAATTTACTTCATTGATTATTTAATATTTTAGTTTTGTATTGTATAGCAAAGTTATATACTTACATTTAATAGTAATACCTATTGATAAGTCCGATGGACTTAGTAGGAATAATTTGTTTGTGTGAATATTAGAATTGTAATAATTATCCCCATAAAAAACACTCCGTGTAAAAATACCAGCCAAGTCTCTTCAACTAAAAAAAAAATATAAGAATTCTAAAAATTCAGCACTGAAAAGTAGTGATATCAAAAAATGGGTCAAGTCAAAACTTAATTTTAAAACCAAAATATACTTGGCGCATCGTGTATAGTATAGAAGTGCCAAAAAACAAGTGTACCTGCATATACAATACACCTATAATGCCCTAAAAAACGTTGCGCCAAGTATATTATGGTTTTAAAATTAAGTTTTGACTTGGCCCATTTTTTGAGTACACACTACTTTTCAGTGCTGAATTTTTAGATTTCTCATATTTTTTTTATAGTTGAAGACACTTGGCTGGTATTTTTACATGGAGTGATTTGGGGAAATCACTCCTTTTTTTAGATTATTCTCACAACTTTTAACAGATATCGGAGCAACAATGACTAATTCCTTTAAAAGAAGTAAGCCATTTCCGATTTGTATACTAGGAAAAGTTGCGTTTGCTACTAAACAGTACTAAATAATGCTTAATATGATATTTCATTAAGAAAAGCGAAAGCTTCGTTCCAATCGGTCGAACCGTTTTCGAGATATGGCATCACTTCCGGTTAACAAAATGGTGGCTGAAAATAATTCCACCTAGAATGCATTTCTATAAATGTTATGTAGGTATCATTGTAAGCCTTCTGAATATGTAGAAAAATAAATACAAATACAAAAGCTGAAAGGAAGGTGATGGACATAAACAAATAATTTCACTTTCATTCATAGAATTGTAACAGTTATTATGTTATGTTCAATAAAATCAATAAAATATTTCATTATGTTATGATATAATATATTTAATAATTAAATACATGAATAGTTATGAAATGATATAACACTAATCAACATACAACAACAGACATCCATCACACTATATTGAAATAGAAATAGTTTTTAATATATCAACATTTGCTTTAAATAAATCTTTAAATAAATATAATAATTTATGAACTCAATGCGAGTACAATGTTTATACATGCACAAGAGTGTTTCGAGATGTCTTCTTCCTGTAGGGGAAGAGGTCCTCATATGGCACGCTGTGAAAGACTCGGTTCGCGTAGTCCGTGGCAATCGCCCCCCAAGTCTTGGAGAAGTCCCTGACAGTCGCCTCGTAGAAGACTTGCCAGAACTGGTTGATTGCGATGAGGATCAGATCGCCTGCAATCAGATATGCAATATCAGATAGGATCAGATACGTCTCCAGTTCTGAGGCTGACATTAGTTTTCAACATGTGGCTCTATTACCCCTTTACCATTTGCACAAATATTGAAAACATTGAATTCCTTGGAAACCTTGAAAATATGAAAAACCTTGCGGGTTTGGGCCGCATATAGGTCAAAAGTGAATTCAAATATTAAAAAATCATAAATCAAAAATATTTGTATGCGCGTTTCGGAGATAATTTTCGTAAATTGTTTTTTGTTTTAAAATTTTGTTTTGTTTTAGAAATTGTTTTAAAATACGGGTTGTATTTAGTCAAATTTCTCAATTCCCCCCTGGAACCATACCCCCCCCCCCCCCCCCCTCCCTATAATTCCTCATCGGTTTGAGAACTACCTAATAGGTTTTTAATGTTTCGTTTCTCGATGATTAGTTTGGATACAATTAGTTACAACTGTCAAAAACTCCTGATGAGCCTAATGTAAAGAAGGTGAAATATTGAGATTCTAATAAAATAGTTTGTGAATCGTTCTCAACAGAGAATATTATTGCATATTGCATATTGAATATTAGTTTGCATACGACCATCATTGTTGCCACCATCTTGTTGGCACCGTTGAGAAGAACTGTGATTCAGTGCATTTTGTCGATATTTGATACTTAGTTTTAATGGTTTTACATGGACCAGGCTCCGGAGAAATCTTTAATACGAAGAGATATCCCTCAGTAGTCAGTACTCACATTACAAAAATACATCGATTTACCTCCATTAGTTAAATCTGACTCTAAGTTAAATCTGACCCGTCAACATGCCAACATAATGTCCGTCCTCGTGGGAAAAAAGTATTGTTTTGCTTGGCTGTTATAAAACAAAAGATGTTCGTGTACAGTACACTACTTCTAAGGCTCGCTTATAAACGCGTTACACAGAGCGGGGTTTCTCTTGACTTACTCAGTTCCTTGTTCTCGGAGAAGAGGTTGGAAGCGTAGAACTTGAGACTGCCGAGCCGCGGTCGGAAGACCATGGAGTCCAGCTGCGTGTAGGTCTTCCCGTCTTCCTTGACCATGGGTCTTCCGTAGAGTCTCCACGTTCCAAACATGTCTCCTGCACAAGGGTTCATGCTCAAATAGGTACAGAACAAATACAAAGTATTATGCCAGCGACTTTTGAAAAGAAAGTTTTGCATCTTCTTGAAGAACTTGAGTGAATGCGAACAGAGAAATTTAAAAGTTTCATTACAAAGTGAATTAAAACAAAAATGTCCTCCAAGTTGAAGTGACATTCTCTTCAACCGGTGCGTAGGAATGCAGGGATCAACTGTTCACTTAGAAAGGTCATAACATTTTGTCAGCAGGTTGCTATGGGTTGGAAAATACCACATATTTAGGAAGAGAGAGACACCGCAGCTGGGAACTCTGGAGATAAAAGAAGTACGAAGATGATGGTTGTCTAATATTCACTTGTATGGTAGGTTATCCATGAGTTTAATGTTCGATGCTAATTGCTAAATACTCTTTTAAAAGAAATATGACTGGACATTGCATGACATGACCAGTGTTGGGTAGGAACGGAACGAAATAGTTCCGTTCCTAGGAACTAGTTCCTTTTCTTAGGAACTATGGAACGTCTTAGTTCCTTTTTTCTAGGGAGGAACTATGGAACGGTTTAGTTCCTTTTTTTGAGGAACTGTAACGATTTTTGCTAAGTTCCTTGTTCAAACTTGACTGTACTTTTATTCCGAAAAACTGCACTCCTCTAGAAGCATTTGTTTAATTCTGTCAGCAGAAGTCAGATGTCCCTCTAAAGTATGAATCAACTAATCGTGATACCCAGGTATATTCACAAATATCTGCGTCTCGACCCATCCCAAACCTTCCCGAGCACGGGCTTCTATTCAAGCGCTCGATTGCCAAAAATAAGCTGTTAACTCGTCCATTCTTGCGCTTCATTAGACAATATGGATTCTTAAGATGTGTAGGGAATTACGATTTTGATACTTTTGACGGCAAAAATGAATGTCAAATTGAACATAGATGAAAGAATTTTTTTATTTTTCAAAATCGGTTCATATTTGGTCGAAATAATTTGTATCTCATATTTTATGCGTGCGATCAGTTTCGGCCAAATATAAAGCGATTTTGAAAAATAAAAAATGATTTTCATCTATGTACAATTTGACATTCATTTTTGCCGTCAAAAGTATCAAAATCGTAATTCCCTAAACATCTTAAGAATCCATATTGTCTAATGAAGCGCATGAATGGACGGGTTTACAGCTCATTCTTGGCAATCGAGCGCTTGAATAGAAGCCCGTGCTCGGGAAGGGTTGGGATGGGTCGAGACGCAGATATTTGCGAATATACCTGGGTATCACGATTAGGTGATTCTCACTTTAGCTATTTGGCATCTAAAAAAACTCAAACCAGTCCAGTCGTCACCTATACCCTAACACAATGGACATCTATCTACCTGTAGTCCCGTGGCCAACCCTTAGAACTCCATTCCTAGTAATGACTAATGACTCGTGAACAAGTGCAGTGCGCAGGCACACAGGTTTCAGATTTCAGATCGTCGTCTTTTTAGCTTTTACTTTGTTTCCTTCCTCACATTTCCTTTCCGATCACTGTGTAGGACAGACACATAACATCGCCACTGAATTTTTTCTTCTTATCTCTATTATAATCTTTTCGAATCTGCTGCGATACAGTGATTGAAATATGGCAGCAAACAAAAATGTTTTACCATTTAAAAATCTGATAAATTTTTCTTTTCGAGAGAAAATAATGTGGATTCCGAGTGTTCCAATTAAAAAATTCCAATTCCAATTAAAATCACACCTTTCTTTCCTAGTAAAGGAACTAGGAACGGAATAGTTCCTTTCATTATTGAAGGAACTGGAACTGGAACTAGTTCCTTTTTTCGGCGAGGAACTTGGAACTGGAACTAGTTCCTTTTCAAAAGGAACTTACCCAACACTGGACATGACACCACTGCCTTGTTGACGTCTCGTTCAGAAAGATGTGATGAAAACAAATCAACATATTGCTCTAAGCGAATAAACAATAAACAATAGTGTCACAAGAAAATGCATGATGTGCTGTACTGAAATATGCCGATTGTATTCGATTGTAGACACTATGAGGTACACTTGACAAATGAAAAAACGGTATTGAAAGAAATGGATTGGCTTAAAAAATGGGATTGCATCATCCGATGAAGTCTATGCTAACTCGTCATCTAAATCTACTTATAGTAGGTGAGCTCTGAATTCATTGATGATACATTGTCAACCTGACCATGCAGCCCATCCGTTTCGTTCAAATACCGTTTTATGATTTGTTGGGTGTGCGTAACATTTTTTCCCGCAATTTCGTAATAACTTGAACGGAACTCGCTATCATGCATGAAAGTGGCGTGCCCAAGAATATGTCTGATCATGTATTCTGAAATTGTTGAATGCGGTGTTACTTGCCGATGGTCAGGTTGTAGTTTCCCTTCTCGTTGATCGGCTGGTACAGGAAGTGCGCCTTGGCTTCGTAATCTCCCTTGTTGATGAACGTCTTCATGTAGGCGGTGATCTCCATCTGGAAGTTGGTGCGGTTGTCGAAGTGCGACCTGCAGGAGGAAAGTGGAACTTGTGGAAATACAATAGGACAACGTTGGAAATAACAATAACTTAAAAATTCCCAATTCTGGTGGAATCTGATTCGGTGCAATGTTAATCCTTATGGCAGTGACCGGATTCCATCAGAGTGGAATTGGGAAAAAGTTCTAGAATAGGTCTCCTGGACAGGATACAGTGTTTCATTGTTTTCTCGGAATCACCGAAATGGACTGACGCCCTTTTTCAAATGCGATTGTGATTGTGAGATAAGTGATTTTAATTGATTACAAATTACAATAAATCGAAGATTGGTATTATTGAATAAACTGAGTTAATAAACAGATCAGTCAGCAAAACAAAAAAATTAAGGTTCGTAATAGTTTAAAAAATCGAACATGTGGGGTTCGAAAATGGAACCTTTACCGAACCTTTGGTCGAACCGGTTTCGCACAACCCTATATAACTAGGAAAACGCTCTGTGTAACGCGTTGATAAGCGAGCACGGATACGTGCAACACCTCGAACCATAATCAATAATATACGTAAAACAATTGAAATCTAGAAGCACGATCCATTAAATTATATTAAAAAAATGAATTTGCTTCTCATTGCAAGTAACACTACACTCATGTGTATTTATTGGAATATTTAGGTATTATGGATTAATACAAAATAAAAATACATAGATTCAATCCACAAAATAGACCATTATCTAAGTGCTAATATGAGCAAACCTAATTTAAGAAATATTATCCAAACAGACCGTTCCGTTTAATAGAGCTTACCTAACACATTGCTTACCTAACATAAACCTAACTCGTTGGATCTATAAGAAACATATCGACTAAATAAATAAAATATTTTATAAAATTAATTTCAATTAACAACTAACCAAACTGTTTCTACAATCAAGCAGACTTGCCGGTCTACAAATAATTGGATTTAAAGTAAGACTGCATGTTAAAACTCTTATAATAACCTATACCTACATTAATTACATCTTCTTCAAGAAAATAATATAAAACCTAAGTATAACCTAGCAGGTATTGCTATAACTATATATCATACCGTAAAACGTATTCTAACAATAAGATAGATAGGCAGCTGCTTGCTTCCGAGCTGTTTTGAATGGGGCGCATCGAGCGGCCGCAACGGACTCCTCGAACCTACAATGCTATTTATATGGGAAAACATGTTTTTTTTTTATTTATGGACGGGTCTTTCTCAAAAACTATACAGGTCTAAGTTAGTATGAGATGAAGGTGTGTGCAAAATTTCAGATCGATACGTTGACCGGTGCGGCCTGGGTTGAACCAGCAAAAAAAAAAAAAAAAAAACAAACACACACACAGAGAAAGTGCCGCAAGAGTCAAGTGGAGACGCTCGCTCCGCTCGCTTAATTATTTGTCTAGATAAGATAACATACGATTTATATCAATACCAATACCATTTACCAATGTAATTGTTAATAAAATAAGGCTTTGTACGAGTCTTCAGAACAGTTCAATGAAAATAATTTCGTAGTTTGGAATAAGTTATTAGTTATATTTCGTCCTACAGACGTTTAGTGCCACATTTTACTAATTGGGCACTAAACGTCTGTAGGACAAAATAAAACTTATGTAAACCATTACAAGCTAAGAAATTATTTTCATGAAGACTCGTACAAAGCCTTATTTTATTAACAATTACATTGGTAAAAGATATTGATAAAAATCGATTAAAAACTCTTCAACTTCAACACTGCCTACCTGACACTTCGGACTTGGATTGTCTCCATGCCTAGCACAGTGACATTGGTCAGCAGGATGTGGCTCTTGAGGGCGTATTGCTCGTAGTCGAAGGTCATGTTAGGGACGAACATCGGCGCAAAGCTGGGCAGGCTGAACTCCGGGATTCCTGTAGGTACAGGGAGACAAACCCGGCGTGAGAGGTGAACACATCAGAGAATCAGGATGTCAGGGGGTGCACATTCCATGGGGAGCCCTCTTCCAGGAACTTAATCCAGACTCCTGGAGCCCTATTCCTGAAAAAAGTGAGAGTGAGTTGAGAAAAAATAGCGAGAAAAACTTTCTACTAAGCCTGTTGGATTCCTATTGGTTGATAACAATTTTTTAACAATTTTTTCTCATACTCACTCTCACTGTTTTTTTCAGTCTGAAACTGTACTGAAAGGTAAACATTGGTATAATATTTCCTAAATATCGCTATAACTTTTGAATCATTCAAGGTATGAAATTGAAATATATGAAAAAAAATGTATGTAGCTAATAGTGCAGGTTCAAGTGTAGAAAAAATGCTTTCCGCTCGATTGGAGTGCCGAAATTAATTTTTTCATAATTATTGATTGTTTACATAATTCTTAATATTACCTGACGTGCCTTCAATTTTTTGGGTGGCCATCTTGGAAAATATGGCGGAAACGTTCATTTTACAAATTATTTAATTGTTGGTAGAGTGAAGGTTGAAAAATTATGAAATAATTCACTTAAACTAACTCAAATATGGGGACTTGAAAAAAAAATACGCCGTGAACGAATTTTATTTTTTCATTGTTGGAATTGACCAATCACGTTTCTGTGTTTTTTTGCTCTCAATTTATTATGAAACGCGTAGACTTAGACTAAAATATGTAGAATTAAAATTTGTAGACAATTTCATTTTGAGCAATATGCGTTTTAAAAAAAAATTATGTTTTTTAGAAAAAAACTTTAATTTTTTTTAATTTTTTTTAAATTTTTTGTTTACGGCTTATTTTTTTTTTCAAGTCACTATATTTGAGTTAGTTTTAGTGAATTATTTCATAATTTTTCAATATTTCCTCTACCAACAATTAAATAATTTGTAAAATTTACGTTTTTCGTTCGTTTTCCGCCATATTTTCCAAGATGGCCACCAAAAAAATTGAAGGCACGTCAGGTAATATTAAGAATGATGTAAACAATCGATAATTATGAAAAAATCAATTTCGGCACTCCAATCGAGCGGAATTACATTTGCTCCCCTACTATAATCTAAGCCGTTCTAAGTCCCTGTTGTAAAATGTCCCAATAAGTTAGATAAAGATCACTTTAGCCTCAGGTGGACTTTAGCGGTCTAGACGGCTGTGTTTCATTGGCTGTTGAGTGTTGCTAAGGTTTCAACCCATGGTAGGTTTCAACCGATAAATCTTACCGCTAACTTTTTCGGGACATACACCCGGGCCTTAAGCCTTAGCTGTTTATATTGCTAAGGCCAACTAAGAAATTAACTACACTAATTATGTTTCAAATATTTCATAACTTGAATGATTCAAAAGTTATAAAGTGCAGTTTTTTCATATAAAAGTTGTGTTGCCACGATGAAACGGTCTTCTAGAAATCCATATTTCTTTGCAACTCTATGTAGATTCAAGGAGACCGTGATGATGTCGCTAACTCACCTGGAGGAGCGAAGTATGGGAGCAGGTTGTTTAGCGTCGTTTTCAAACACTCGTCGATGTCAGGGTCGTTCCTGTGGCAGGTCACATGGTTGTCGGGCATCTTCGCTGCGAACAATGACGCGTTGATGAGCGAGCACAGGTAAGTGCATAGACTCTATGATGTCACAGTTTGTTGTATCTATTTTGTGATCATTTGTACCTACGTTTCAGCAAAAGAAGTATCATAGTATTTATTATTCTTAACTGAGATTTTAATTTTCCCTCTCTTTAGGATGAAACTATAAGCTAGGCTCTCTAATTATAAGTATTATAAGTAGAAAGTAATATAATTCTAACAATATTTTTTAATATTTTGCAATAAATCAATAACTAAAGTGAAAATATGCATTTTATGCTTTTTTGTGTAGGGGGGGGGGGGGGGTGCAGGAGTGACATACTTTTGAGGGGGTTGGGGTGTCAAAAGTGGGATAAAATGTGACAAGGGGTGGAGGGGGGAGGAGGTTGGGGGGATAAAAGTGGCCTATTTTGCGTAATATACTTTATGAACAGCACCTTATGGATGCATTTGGGTAGATTAATTTCAAAAATTTAAATTTATAATAAGTATGTAAGTTATCTTGACCGATTTGGCTCATAGTTTGTTTTACTATGAAAACGCTCTGTGTAAAGCGTTCTTCGCATACTGCATGCGATTTGATAATGCGTTTGTAAGAATGCTCTACCTAGGCATTAGAACGGAAGCATTAAGATAGTACCGATAAAATAATTGAAATTCCTGGCATAAATTTGCAAATATTTCAAGATTATAGAACAAAATGTTCATATAATGACAAATTTAAATTTTGAAATATAAATATGAATATAAATTTTGAAACTACAGACTGGTACGAAAATTGGCAAAATACCTAAAATGTTGGTCCCAATGACCATGCAAAGTTGTAAGTAGATCGGTCAAATAGTTCTAGTTGAAATTTCAAAAATCACTGAAAGATAGTTTTAAATTTTAACCAATGGGAGGATTTGGCTGAAACTTTGTAAGATTGGGGACAATGTTGGTTTCAATGACTTGGCAAAATTTCAAATTAATCGGACTAGGTATAACCATTTTTTTAAATATATTAACCAATCAGAGGGTTTCAAAAAAATTAGGGTCTGCAGCGCCCAGAAATGGTCCGTACATGTGTGCAAAATTTCAGCTCGATCGAATAAATAGAGCAAACTGTATAGCGGTACGGACAGAAAAAAAGTAGAGGTCCGTGCCAAGAGCCAAAAGGAGTCGATCGATCAATTATATTATAATGCCTTGCAAAATTTCAATGGGATGGGATTGGGAACATGAATTTCAACCAATGAGAAGGTCAAAGAGAGTATTTTTTATTTAAATTTGTCGTTTCACTAACACAATTTTGAAACATCAGAGCGCTCCACAGCTCAAGACTAAATACTGGAGTACTTTATGACACCACACTCTAAGTGTTCAATACGTATTTACAAAATTCCAACATTTCCAAAATTTCCAAATGTCCCGTCCAATTTTTAACACATAAAGTCGTACAAGAGGTCATGAAGGACTCCAGTGTGTGGCAATATTTAGTATGTTAAATAATAGAATGTAATGGACGGGTCGCTACTATCTGATTTTCTAAAATTCTATTAACGTGACGACAAATTCAAAAAAGTGCTTTGACGAACCGTGCGATTCCCGTTCCCGTTTTAATGACGCACCAGTACTTACGCATGACATACGCCGTGAGAAGCGCCACTAGAGGCGCCACCCCCAACACCGACCACACGACCACGTCAGCTCGCAGCAGTTTCATTGTTGACACTACATCAACTGCGACCCGAGAAAGTCTATAAGTACGTGAAATGTTTATGAGCTTCATCGAACCTGTTTCAAAATCTCTCGGAAGTCTCTTAGTGTGTCAGCGCGAATCACTCGCTCTTTATTCTGCAAACCAGGTTTCTGTGCTAAGTAGATCGTTGATGTGACCAATATTATTTCTAGAGAGAAGTCCACATTAAACTTGTAGACTGTAGATTGATTCTATAGCAGTGGTTCCGGACCCCCTTAAAATATGAGGAGCTTACAAGCAAATTCAATGTGTCCAAAATCATTCAACAGAGATAAACGCGCCCCCCGACGGCTGTCACCTTATCGCGGTGGTGGGGTTTTTGTTGGCCAATGATCCATTGCAGCTACGCCGGCGAGCATATGCTCATGTGTAAGGGTTACCCATGCCGGACAGATCAGTGGTGAGGCCCAGACCAAGAGCAGTCAGGGTCGGCCTAACCATGCCCTCCCTTGAATTTGCGGTCCCCTCGGGCCGGCCTCCCCCCTCGAGATGGTGATCCCCCTGAAATCGGGTTCCGCCGGCCCGAATCCTCACACCCCCCGGTCCGCCCCCATTCCGGCCTGGCCTTCCCACCAGTGCTGGACTCCCCCGGATCGGGCCCGTTAGGTCGACCCCCTCCCCTTGCCCTCCAATTATGATCAACAAAGTTAAATATAACAAATAATGTGCGCAATATAACCTCGTCGTTAACGCGCCATTAAACCAAACTAATCTAATCTAATCTAATAAACGCGATTTTCTATTGGCATTAGCATGGATACAAATAATGTTTTTGCATTTTACAAGTTCGAGTATCAGGCAGGCTGCGTGAATATTGTTCCTCTTCATGTTTTTTCCACCTCTAACAGAAAAAAACCGCCAAATGGATAAGTTGCATTTTGAAAGTAAGCTTCTCATTCTTTTCGCAAACCCCCAAAATGTATCCATATATTTTTAATATTCGGCCTTTTTCACCATTGGTCAGATTATAATTCCCTATTCAAAAGGTAGTCTATAACTTTAATCCGGTACATCAAAAATAATATGTATAAGATGGATATTGATTTCCTTCCATATTCTCATTTTATATTAGTATGACAAGTCTGTAGGAATACTGTTTACACAATGGTGGCCGGGGGGGGGGGGGGGGGGGGCTCAGCAACATGCGTGTTCGGGCCCACAGACCTGGTATCATTTTGAAATTCCGTGTATCCGTGTTGAACAATAATTTTCTTCGATATGATATTGACTAGGAAAACGCTCAGTGTAACGCGTTGATGAGCGAGCACGGGTACGTGCAAATTCTAGAACCGGAATTCCGTAACCGAAGAGCATAGAAAACATGCATTTATATTGAAATGAAATATGATCCACTCAATTATCATACAAGCATTATGATTTTCATTGACACTTGAAAATAGCATCTGCAGACCCTGGTACCTAAAGCAAATCAGATTCACATTGCAGTGGAAATATCATTTCGATACTTCATTTTTGACAGCTGTTAAAAATGTCAATAAGTTCATACGTTATTATAACTGATTGGATGAAAATTTGTAAAATAGAGACAATGTTGGACTTAATGACCATGCAAAATATGAGTTTGATCAGATTTATGGAAGACCATTTTAATTTTTCAGTCTATCAAGAGATATTTTATTTAAATTTTAACCAATTAACGTATTTAAAAAAAAAATGGTCTGCAACGCCCAGATTGTCCGTACATTGTGCACAATTTCAGCTCGATCTAAGGTCCAAGAGGTCCGTGCCAAAAGTGTAAAAAGGAGTCGCTCACTCAATTAGGCATATTAGTATTTTATTTCACAATTATGAGAATATGTTTACAAAAATTCTTTCACTCCAAATTAGGAGAGAATAGGAGAATAAGTACATACCTACACTTCTTAATGATTTGTATTGTTTTTTATTCTGAGTGCAAAAGCTTGTTCTAAGGTAAAAGTTATCCCAGAAAAAAACACTCCGTGTAAAAAAGGCAGCCAAGTCTCTTTACTTAAAAAAAATTAAACACCGAAAAGGAGTGATATCAAAAAAGGAGCCAAGTCAATGACATTTCCAAATATTTAATCGTATCTTTGAAATAAAAGTATAAACACCGAGAAATACTTTACAAAAGGACTTGGCGCATCGTTTTTTTAAAGACATCATTCTATCCTAAAAGTGGAAAGAAATTTACAAGTAGGTACATTTTCCTCTTTCTATTAGAGCCAGAATCTATGAATCAAGCTACTTTTAGTAATGACTATTTTATAGTTTTGTCAATGGCGATAGAAGCATGATTTTATGCTGTAATATATAAGTAATATAAGGGTGAAAGAATTACATAACAATTGGAAGTGGTGAGAATGTAGGTTTCTTTGGAAAACTTCCATGGAGTCAGGAGTCAGGATCCTCATCAGTGTGTTGTGTCTAATGTCCGCCCGTCCGATCGGGTAGCTCAGTTGGTAGAGCTCTCGCCCGGCAAGTGAGAGGTCCCAAGTTCGTGCCCCGGTTCGGTCGGATATTTTTCACAACACACATCCCTTCATATCAATTGGAAGTGGGCTCATACATATTCTTGCAGTACTGTTAATATGGCGATATTAGACTGGTATCTTTTCATAATTTGATCTTGACTGAAGGAAATCATGAAACGTTGTCAAATAATTACTAACTAATGGAACACAATTATATATTTTTGAAGTGTCAAGTGTATAAAGTTAAATTTTTTAATAGAAATTCAATATGACTGTCTTCTTTGTGAAATGTATTTTTATAAAATGTGTATTAATAGAAATTGTTACATGATGTGAAGGTATAACGCATGATGAGACTTAATTATATTCACCACGAAACAATATTACGAAGATAACTATTGTGTATATTTATAGAAAGCATAGACAACAAGTTTCATAGCGTATATATTCATATAGAAAATATTTTACAGAAGGTATGTATAATATGTACCTAATTGAAAGATGTTTCCCTATTATTCTAAACATTCAAAATGACGGTTGTATATAAATGGCACATGCTTATGAATAGAAAAATGTCTTTAAAAAAACGATGCGCCAAGTCCTTTTGTAAAGTATTTCTCGGTGTTTATACTTTTATTTCAAAGATACGATTAAATATTTGGAAATGTCATTGACTTGGCTCCTTTTTTGATATCACTCCTTTTCGGTGTTTAATTTTTTTTAAGTAAAGAGACTTGGCTGCCTTTTTTACACGGAGTGTTTTTTTCTGGGATATCACTTCTTTTGTTAGTTTATTCATACAGCTTGTAGCACAGCTTGTGTCCGTGCAAGAACTTATTTCTTTAAAAAAATACGCCTATGCCGATTTGGATACTTAGAAAAGTTGCGTTTGGTATATAAGATTAAAATAATTATCCAAGAAGAATAGCTTTAAGTTTCGTTACAATCGGTCCAGCCGTTTTCGATATATGACGTCACTTCCGGTTTTAGCAATGGCGGCCGAAAATAATGTCGTCTTGAATTCATAATTATTACTCCTACACATTTCCAAAATTTGGTTGCAATCGGTACAGCCGTTTTTGATATATGACGTCACTTCCGGTTTTAACAATGGCGGCCGAAAATAATGTCGTCTTGAATTCATAATTATTAGTACAACACATTTCCAAAATTTGATTGCAATCGGTACAGCCATTTTCGATATATGACGTCACTTCCGGTTTTAACAATGGCGGCCGAAAATAATGTCGTCTTGAATTCATAATTATTAGTACAACACATTTCCAAAATTTGATTTCAATCGGTACAGCCATTTTCGATATTTGACGTCACTTCCGGTTTTAACAATGGCGGCCGAAAATAATGTCGTCTTGAATTCATAATTATTAGTCCAACACATTTCCAAACTTAGGTTGCAATCGGTACAACCGTTTACGATATATGACGTCACTTCCGGTTTTAAAAATGGCCGCCGAGAACACTGCAACCTTGAATTTATAATTATTTACAAAGTACGTTTACTAATATCTGTTTTAAAGTATAAAGTGGTGAATTTAGCGTCATTTAGCATATTTATGACGTCATTTCCGGTATAGGTCATAAAATGTGTGACGTCATTTCCGGTTTCGATATTTGAATCATCAAATATTACTGATTACATAAAGTTGACCGTCTAAATCGTTTAGCGCTGGTTTTGTTCTAATCTGTTTAGCCGTTTTTGAGACATGATGTCACTTCCGGTTTCAAAATGGCGGCTTCCGGTTGGTTTTATAACAAGTCAAATGAAATATCAAAAGTACAAACGTTACATAAATATCAAGACAATCGGATCAACAGTTGTTGCTGAAATGCAAATCGATGTATTTCAAATTTCATGACGTCATTTCCGGTTTATTTAAAATAATGTTCAGTCTTTTGATATTGATAATCCATATAGATGACCGTCTGAAACGATTGGCGCAAATTTCGTTCCGATCGGTCCAACCGTTGACGAGATATGACGTCACTTCCGGTTTCAAAATGGCGGCACAAAAAATTTATGGGGACAAGGTTAAATCAGACGCCAAAAGTGCACACGTGGTAAAAATGTGAGATCAATCGGTTCAGCCGTTTAGGCTGTGGCCTGTTTACCGGATTTTAGCTCCAGCCTACTACTACTACTACTACTAAGATTATTATTATGAAAACCGCCCTAAAACACTGTTTTCACGGCCCTCTAGCGCGCAAAGGGCGTAAACTATTGTTCCCAAATTTGGTATATGTTGTAGGGTGGGCCATAGCTCGAAATTAAGATATTTCGCAACAATGTGAGATTTCACAATTTTAAGATCCAGTAGGCCGAAAATGCCACTTTGATGCTTACAGTAAAAGTGGGTTTGCTCCAGCCTTTATATGAGAGTGTGCGCGCGCCGTACGACTTGGCTGGCGTGGAGCGACCGCTCCACTAGATGAATATTCCTTGAAGGCTTCGAGGACTTCAGTTTGGGGACAGTGTAGGCCAAAATTTGCATTTTTTGTATTGTTTTATTTTTTATTTTTTATTTACGTACGTCCATATTTACTTGTTTACTTCTTAATTAGAAGTATGAATAAAAATGTTGTGAAGTCTGCCTGTTTTGTATGGGACTGACTTGGGTTGGGTCGACTCAAATGGAGCGATGTGAAGTCAGAAGTTCGAACTAAACGTCAGGAGTCGCAGAGTTCAACACTCCATGTGTTCGCGCCGTTTTTCGTTCTCATGTTTTCGTTTATCATGTTGGCAAGCCGCCAAGCAATTACCTTTATCAGTTTGACCTTCCCCTCTTTCACTTTGTCTAGAACCACCCTCTAGGACGGTCAGTGTTGTGCCAGTTTCTGCCATGCAGACAGTTCTAAGTCAGTTAGTTTATTTCGTGTGGATTTAGCTTAGTCATACAGCCAAGTTGGCTAATGGCTTTCTATCTCTCTAATTGTATTATTTCATTATCATAATCCTCACCCTCTCCACGTACTGCAGTACCATCCTTCCTTACATCAAGACCACGTGTTTTACGCATGCCGCAACCAACATCGAGCTGCATTCGAGAACGAAGTAAGTGTTACTGCTTTCTTACCCCCCTTCATACAGTCCGCTATTAACCCTTTTTTTTCTTTGCTTCTTGGCGCAATCACCATGTAATAGGGAGACTTATTTCGTTCGAACATTCGGGGTAAATCTAGAAATTATTATCTTTATTCCCACAGCAATCAAACCAACCCTCCTTTCCAAGTTGAACAAATTCGCACATCTAAGAAATTGAATATTTAAGGTTGCAAGCGAGAGCGATTTTGCCGCGTGTTGCAGGCACTTTTTTGGATACGATTGGAGACAAAATCGGTTGTCGAAATGATTTGAAATTTAAATCGTGATTAGATAAAAAAACAAACTTAGGGTCATCACTCTTGGCACATTTTTGATTTTTTGCTTTGTTATTTAGTATTAATTAGTTTGCAGTAACTGTCGCTTTTTTACATTTCCCAAACTTTGGTAGTTGATGATAAATTAATCATATACATGCGAATCACACATTTTACAATTTGTAAGCATGTCCCTCTATAGTTTAACTAGGAAAACGCTCAGTGTAACGCGTTGGTGAGCGAGCACGGGGACGTGCAAATTCTCGAACAGGAAATGCGTACACAAGCACAGAAAACATACATCTAAAGACATCCATATTGAATTGAAATATGATCACACAATCAACACAACATATTATGCTTTTCATTGAAACTTGAAAATAACATCTAAGCATCCTGGTAAATATAGCAAATCAGATGCAATTCAACTGGCACTGGAAAACATTCATTTTGATACTTCATTACTGACAGATATGAAAAATGTTAATAAGTTCATACGTTCTTAACTGATTGGGATGACATTTTGTAAAATAAGAGACAATGTTGGTCTTAATAATCATGCAAAATATGAGTTTGATCTGAAATATCGAAGACCGTTTTCATTTTTCAGCCTATCAGGAGATATTTATTTAAATTTTAACCAATGAATGGATTTCAAAAAAATTATGGTCTTCAAACAGAAAAGGTTGTCTCTACATGTGTGCAAAATTTCAGCTCGATCAAAGAAAAACTCTGACCTGTATAGCCAAAATATGAGTTTGATCAGAATTATCGAAGACCGTTTTCATTTTTCAGCCTATCGGGAGATATTTATTTAAATTTTAACCAATGAATGGATTTTAAAAAAATTTGGGGCCTGCAAACAGAGAAGGTTGGTTTTACATGTGTGCAAAATTTCAGATCGATAGGTGAAACGGTGCGACCTGTGTATCGTCTATTAACAGACAAAAACAAAAACAAAAAAAAATACAAAAAAAAAACAAAAAAAAACAGAGGTCCGTGCCAAAAGAGCCAAAAGGAGACGCTCGCTTCGCTCGCTCAATTATATTGTATTTCCCTTTCCAAGGTAGCAGCAACTTTTCAACTAGAATTATGAATTCGCATGCAATAGGTACGAAAGTTCAAATTTGTTAGTTTATTGTTGATTAGTTTTCTGAGTTTTAACAGACGGACAGACATGTAGAATTGTGTATGTAAAATGATACAATATTGTATTGTTTGAATTTTTTTATTATTATACATTTGTATACATTTTACAGTTAGAAACAACACGTGAAATAGTAATTGATACTGTCATGGGCGAACGATAGGTACGGAACTTAGTAACATATTTGACATATCTATTTGGTTTGGAAGGACGGTTTCTATATAATAACTACATACAGAAGAACAGACAGAGGAGATGGAAGATTGTAAAATGACTGAAAATACACACTGACTGTTTTTGGACACATTACAAAATATTTGAAAAACGTTCCAAATGATTTGAAAAACGTTCAAAAATATTTGAAAAACGTTCCTAATGATTTGAATCTAATGGGATGACGTTGAAGGCTGATGCGACAGGAGTTCTGGTTCCTACAGGACGGGGAAGAGGTTCCTACAGGACGGGGAAGATCTCGTCGAAGGGCACGTTGGTGAAGAGCTTGTTAGCGATGCCGGTCATGACCCTGTCCCAGCCCTGCTCGGCGAAGGGCAGCAGCTCCTCGTACATGGCGGGCCAGTACTGATTGACGAACGAAAGAGCGGCGGCATCTGAATATAGCAAGTGACACTTAGCAGGGATGAAGAGGGTTTCCAACAACCCCCCTCATGTATCACCCACCCACCCACACCGTCCAAGTAGAGATCTCAGAAAAAATTATTATTGAAATTAAAATTTTTATATTTTTTATAAATTTTTAATTATATTGAGTTTTCAATTTTATGTCTTCAGAATATGAGGAAATTTTAACGAAGGAGATAATTATTAAATTTTGTTGTGTAATTTTTAAAAAGATCCGGAAGGTGTATATATAAACATCTTAAGAAATACCTTGATCTCCAATACACATATTAGATTTTGGTTAGAATCTCTCGACGGAAAATGGAGTAAATCAAATATTTACTAGGAAAATTACAGTGTTTTTACAACTTGCCATGTTAAAGATGGGTCTAACTCACATTTATAAAGTGCCTTTATGTGTTATCAAGCACAAGGAAATTATCTATCTATTATTATTATTATTAATATAGATCAGACACATTCATACCTTATACAGTTTAAAAAATGCCAGAAGTTCGGTTCGGTTCGGTTCGGTTCGGAAGGCCTGGGTCAGTGAAAGGGTAACGCACGGTTCGTCAAAGCGTTTCTTTGACATTTGTCTTCACGTTAGCAGAATTTTAAAATTCAGATAGTAACGATCCATTATACATTATTTTACCATAAACATCATATTTGAGGTGCTGCAAGCGCGAGCGATTTTGCTGCTTTTGGTAGTTACTTTTTTGGATACGTTTGGGGACGAAATGGGTTGACGAAATGATTTGAAACTTTTTATCATGGTTAGCTAAAAGTAAAACTTAGGGTTATCACTTGACACAGTTTTAAATTAGATTTCATACGGCACCCAAAAAATACAAGAAAATATCAAGAAAATATACAATTTTTCACCAAAAATAAACTAATTTATTACTAATTAACAAACCAAAAAATTAAAAATGTACCAAGTGATATCCAACCCTAAGTTTGTCTTTAATCTAATCGCGATTAAAATTAATTTAGTCAACCCATTTTGTCTCCAATCGCATGCAAAAAGTGCCAGCAACACGCTGCAAAATCATTGCCATAATGTTCTCCAGTGTGCGGCATTATTTAGTCTATTTATCTGATCCAAAAAGACGCTTTGACGAACCGTGAGTCTCCCTTTAGCTTACCCTGGAGGCCAATTCTTGAGATTCACGTTTTGAAACCGTTTTACGTTTGCATTGTATAAACCTTTAAACAGTTGACAACTATTGCTTAGCCTTCAACTTTATTACGTTTTAAACAGTGAAAACAAACACGGTTTCAAAACGTGAATCTCAAGATTTGGCCCCCAGGTTCAGTTCAAACCTCTGATGTCCGGCCAACACAAACCCGACCCAGAGTCTTGTACTCACTGAGCGCATCGTTGCCCGTGTAGAGGTTCGAGGCGTAGATCTTCATGGAGCCGACCTTGGGTCTGAACTTGAAGTGGTCCAGCTCCACGTAGGTCTGTCCGTCCTTCTCGAACGGCGTTCCAGACAGCTTCCAGGTGCCGCTGATGTCCTCTGCAAGACAAGTGACAGTTGACACAAGATGCAGGGCGCCACTTCAGACTTCGGCCACGCAGGATACTTTGTAGGGCCCAAAACTATTTTCATTGTCAATACAGTAAAAATCTTTTAAAATAAATGCATCATTTTGTGTAAATTTTTACAAAATTTATGCCACACTTTGTTTTTGTAAATCCAGTTGCGTGCTGTGGATTTTTGTAGTAAAGTTTTGGTGTCCTGATTTCGGATTTCTAAAATTTCATAAGATTTCCGAGATTTCAAAGATTTCCAAAGATTTCCGAAGATTTCTCAGTTTTCAAAGACTTCCCAGATTAAAAAAATGTCCTAAGATTTTTAAGATTTCCATGATTTTTAAGATTTCCAAATATTGCAAGATTTTCAAAATTTTTTGAAGATTTTTAAAGATTTTTAGGCTAGTGTACACCAGATTTCTGGAGTTGTTCACCCCTCGTAATGGTAGCCCTGGGCCTCCCGCGAATGCGAAATGTATCAATTTAGCGAATTTAGCTGAAATTTAGTGAAATTTCAGGTCCCGAAATAAAATGCTTGTAAGAGGCAAACGGAAGCGAGCGGGAATCGCACGGTTCGTCAGAGCGTTTTTTGAAATTTTGTCTTCCCACTAAATAATTTAAAAAAAATCAGATAGTAACGACCCATTACAGCCTAATAGACTAAATAATGCCGCACACTGGAGTTCATTATGACCTCTCGTACGACCTCAAAGTGTTAAATACGATTATTTTTTATTATTTTACTAAAAATATCGTATTTAACACTTTGAGGTCGCACCTGAGGTCATAATGAACTCCAGTGTGTGGCATTATTTAGTCTATTAGGCTGTAATGGGTCGTTACTATCTGATTTTTTAAAATTATTTAGTGGTAAGACAAAATTTCAAAAAAAACGTTCTGACGAACCGTGCGATTCCCGCTCGCTTCCGTTTGCCTCTTAAATGTCTGTATCAAAACATGCCGTCCCACTGGCTCCAGACCCCCCCCCCCCCCCCCCCCTGAAGCATGACTTGGTGTAATGATGTTGAGGGGATGCCCCCCCCCCCCCCCCGTGACGTACTCATGCTGATGTTGTAGACGCCGCCTCCGTTGATCGGGAAGAACAGGATGTTGCCCTCGGACTCGTAGCTGCCCTTGACGAAGAAGGTCGGGAACTCCACGTCAATCTCCATCTCGAACTTGGCGGGGTCGGCGAAGTTGGACCTGAGGAGGCGGAGAAGCAGGCTTACTCATCAGGCATCAGGCGGACAAACAGATCGCCTTGATCATCGCAAAGCAGAGGCGTGATCGTGGGCTATGACGTCAACATCTCACTGGGGGACACATGCTTTTGGTAAATAAGTGATCACTATCTTGAATTAATTTACTTTTTTTTCGATAAAATCAGTTCACTGTAAGAATGACACCTGACATTGAAACATAAAGTCAAGCCATTTGTTATTTTGCCATCCAGCATTTTTAAAAACAATGTATTAACATTATAAACAATTGTCTACTGAATCTTAAAGGTGTTTCCTTTATTTACAGCTTTGAAGGCTATGAGTTTTAAAGCCTATCAGCCTCATGCTCAAAAGAATTTCCAGATTTATCGACGCAAGTGACCAGAGTCTACTGGATTCCGTCCATAAGATTATTAGCTCACGGTCTTGTGGTGTTGAGGACTGACACGCAAATATCTACTTGCGGACGCAACTTCTGCAGAGCATGAGGCTGTATAAGAGCTGGTATAAAAGGGGAGTGAGAAGAAGCCCAAATGTTGGAATTATTGTTAATATACTTGAAGTAGCTGCAGTTACAGATATTTTACAGTCACTAAAATCGTATTAAAAATTGTGAGCTAAATGACGATGGCTTGACAGTAGATTTCAAGGTCGTCATTCATACGGTATGAATGGATTTTACCTCTTTTTTCACAGCTGAATTTTAAAATACGATTAAACTGTTGAATCAATGCAACCAGGGGTGGGATTACATAAAATGAGAACTACCTTGTCACGGTGACAAGCTTCTCATCTCAATGTTATTCACGGCCTTCTAGGGTCTTGTCACCGTGATAAGTAAGTTATCATTCTATGTGATCGCACCCCAGGTCATAGCGACCAGGGTGGTGTGACTATAGCCTATAATATTACATATTTCTCAAAAGTTCATGAAGGAAAAGTTCTTTCGATCTCCATCCAATTTTAAACCATGAAAACGCTCCGTATAACGCGTTGATAAGCGAGCCTTCGAATTCATATGTGTGTGAAAGTTACTGCTCTGTAATAGATCTTGGAAATGGAGGAAAACAATCTGATCGAATGCGTCAAAGGAGCAGTGATAGTTTTGTATCTGATTTCTTTGAATACATTTGACAAATATTTAAAAACGAGCATAAATTATCCGTAAATGTCAATAACCCTTGAGTCCTGGGCAGATTTGTCTGAATTCTGAAAGTTGTCAAATATATCTAAATTTGTATTCCATCGACCATACAACATTTGAAGTTGAACGATGAAACGGTTCCATTATGAATTTACACCCAATCACAGGATCTCGTTCAAAAACTATCCATGTAATCGCTCTTATGCCCCACCATGGACTGCCACCTTGACGCGGTGGTGGGGCTTAAGGGACCGGCTCGCATAGCGAGTTGGTCCCAACCAAGTGCAGTCCAGGGTCGGCCTAGTCCCATGCCCTCCCTTGATTTTGCGGTCCCCTCGGGCCGGCCTCCCCCCTCGAGATGGTGATCCCCCTGAAATCGAGTCCCACCGGCCCGAAGCTTCCCCCTCCCCCCCGGTCCGTCCCCATTCCGGCCTGGCATTCCCACCAGTGCTGGACTCCCCCGGATCGGGCCAGTTAGGTCGACCCCCTCCCCATGTCCTCCACTTATATCAACAAAGTTAAATGCAAAAATGCAATTATTAATGTGCGCAATATAACCTCGTCGTTGACGCGCCGTTAAACCACAATAATCAATAATCTAATCGCTCTTATGGTTGAATGTTATAGATATGAAATGACCAAGCTAATTGTCACAAAAGTATAATTTAAGTAGGTATACCTACTGATTACGATAAAATGCAAGATGTAGCAAGTACCTACGTAACAACTCTATACTTATAGGCATTTGTATTTTATCTATACTCAGGTAATCATGAATTCAGATTATGCTGCTGAAATTGAAATGAACATGAATGTTGACTATCAAATCCTGTTTGCTTTTCCTTTTCTGTTTTCCTGCTTTTTGTTTAGTTTGTTTTTTACAAACTTGGTCGTGTTGTGTTAGCTACGGCAGTATAATGACGTAATGAAGCGACTTTTTAATGCAAAAAGGCTCCTACTAGTGCATGATTAGTGATTGGTTGCAGCTTACACAGGGGCTAAGTAAGTCTAACCACGGAGTTATAATCTGAAGGTTTCAGTCTGAATACGTGTCATAGATATTGTGCCAATAATGTTCCTCATACACTTCATTCCATAGTCTTGAGTCCTGTTTATCATGAGTAGTCCTATACCTGGCCATGCTATAGGACTTGAGACATTGAACGGAGTATACGTCTCACAAAATATACACACGTAGAGCCATTGTCATTTATGAATGGTGAGGACGTTGTAGAAATCATAATTGTTATTTAAAACAGCTTCTAAGGACATGCCTATTCATTGCACTGCGCACTTTGGCTATGAAATATTTTTTTATTGAGCGAGCCCATGGTATCTTATTGCAAGTCTTTCTCTGTATGTTTTTTTGCCTGCACTGCCCAGGTCAAACCGCACAACCAATCGATCTGAAATTTTGCACACAACGTAATCTAAGCGGTCTCTGGGATCGTTTTTAAACGGGATCCTGTGATTGGTTCAAATGTAAAAAAAAAATCTTTCGATTGGTTGGTCCGATCAATTTGAAATTTTGCAAAGCTATTGCCAACATTGACCCCAACCTTACAAAGTGGTAAACATTTAAAACCATCTTTCAAGCGATATTTTAAATTTAAACTAGTACCGATTGACCATAAAACTTTGCATGGTCATTGGGACCAAAATTTTAGGTATTATTTGCCAATTCGAAGGCTAATCTGTCGTTATTTCCAAGTTATTTTCATTTTAATGCCATTTAATTCTATAATCTTTAAATATTTGAAAAATGTATACTAAATTTTCATATCTACCTCCTTTAAGCTACAGTTCCATAGGCCTGTAGAGCAGCTGATACTTGCAAACGCTAACGCATATGAAATCGGATGCCGCTCATCAACGCGTTACACTGAGTGTTTTCACAGTTATTTATGTATGGGTCTTACCCCCCCCCCCCCCCCCCCCCATCTATATACCTTGGATCTTACCTGATGCCGTTGACTCTGATCTTGTTGAATCCTGTAGACATGGAGTCCTTGATCAGCATCTTGCCCGAGATGCGCTCCTGCTGGTATTCCACCAACATCTGTGGCACGTGCAGAGGATCGAACGGCTTCATGCCCAGCTCAGGTGCCCCTAGACATCATCATCATCATCATCATCATCATCATCATCATCATCATCATCATCATCATCATCATCATCATCATCATCATCATCATCATCATCATCACATCATCATCATCATCATTGCATCATCATCATCACACATCATCACATCATCATCATCATCACATCATCACATCACATCATCATCACATCATCACAATATCATCACATCATCATATATACTGATGCGAAGTAAGATATTTGAATTCAAATAGTGAGTTTCTTTCGTATATTTAGGCAGTGCGATGTTGAGATTTTTTAATTTGAAAAGAAATGCAGAAAGGCTAAGACTACAGCCTTCTAAATGGTGAAGTCAAGATGATTGTGGACAAGACAGAACGAAATAACAGGTTGATTTAGAACAAAATACATGTCAGTGGTGCTTCATTTCATTATTATGAATCGAAAGATTGACAAGAAGTTTTACTTTAGAGTTTTGGTTTTCATGTATCCTTAACATTTTTTAAAGTATGGAAGGGCAAATTTCAGGCAATTGCCTGAAGTTTGCGTCAGTTTAATTAAAGGTTTAGACTTTAGACAATAGACAGTCTCAGAAAGCAGACCAGAGGACAAATTCACATTGAACCTTCAGGCATCTAATGCGATAGCCTATGTAAATACCTTGTGAAGCAGTTCTGCGAAGTGGTGTATGGGACATAAAACAGTACCTATAAGATACAGAACACGGTGATGGCCTGCTTTATTGAAGTTGATAGCAAAAGCTCTGCAAGAGAGATAATGAAAGTTGGTCTTACCGTCCCGGCTGAAAGCTCTGAACAGGTTCTGCAGACTGCCGCGGAAGCAGCGGTCAAACTCGGGGTCATTCCTGAAGCAGGCCACGTGGTTGCCAGGCAACTTAGCTGTCAACAAGAAGGACAGAGTGAGTTCGTCATTCCGGAAGTTATTCTTCGGGACAGTTGAAGAATGTCGAGAGATGATTCGAGGCATAGGTGATAGGACATTGGTCAAACTTTCTTCTACTTGCATGGCGCTACCATCGAGACACGTCAACTCAAAACTAAATCGCGCAAAACATTTTTGACAGGCATAAGACGGATCATAAAACGGTATTTGAACAAAATGGATTGGCTGCTGGTCAGGTTCCTTGACAATCAATCCTTGTTATTACTACGCGTTGATGAGCGAGCACTGATACGCGCAATACATCGAACCGTTCCTAAAATATTGGTCCCAATAACCACGCAAAGTTTTAAGTTGATCGATTGAACCTTTATGATTGAACGATTCCTTGTTAATTTACAAAAATCACAGGATCTCGTTCAAAAAATATTTAAACGGTCATATCAGTTTCATATTAATATACGTTTGAAAGTTTCTGCTCTAACAACCTTGAAGTGAAAATCCGAAGATGCCGTGAAATGTGAAATTCGAGAAATATGACAGCTAACACGCAAAATATCCGCAAACTGTCAATAACTGTTGAATTTAAACACAGTTTAGTCTGAAAATTGTCAATAATACAGATAATGTTGGACCCGATGACCATGCAAATTTTTAAGTTGATCGGTCAAACGGTTCTGGTTTAAATTTCAAAAAGCACATGAAATATTTTTTTAAATTTTAACCAATGGGACGATTTGGCTGAAAATTTGTAAAATAAGAGACAATGTTGGTCTTAATGACCACGCAAAATATAAGGTTGATCACATTTGTCGAAGACCATTTTCATTTTTCAGCCTATCAGGAGATGTTTATTTAAATTTTAACCAATCAATGAATTTCAAAAAAAATTGTGGTCAGCAAACAGAGAAGGTTGTCTCTACATGTGTGCAAAATTTCAGGTCGATCGGTGAAACGGTGCGATTTCTATCGCTCCATTTAGCAGACATAAACAAAAACAAAAACAAAAAAAAAAAAAAAAAACAGAGGTCCGTGCCAAAAGAGTCAAAAGGAGACGCTCGCTTCGCTCGCTCAATCAATGAAAATGAAATCATAGCTCACCTTCTAAAGTTAGATGACGAGTTAGCATAGACTTCATGGGATGATGCCATCACACATTTTTTTCAGCCAATCCATTTCTTTCAAATAGCGTTTTATCATTTGTTGAGTGTACTTACTGTTTAGCTATATACATTTTTTTACTCGAAATATTAAAAAATAAGAAGATATTGCATTTTCTAAATCAAAATTCATGTCAATGCGAGACGAAACCCCTCAGTTGTTTCTTTGTTTTCATTATGCAGTGAGCTCTTCAAGAGAGCATTGGAAACAAAAATGCACTCTGACAGCTGTCATTACACGATCAAAATATCATTATTACCTATACACTCATTTCTAATAATTATCCACTCTTTCAGTAAATAACCAAATATCAACATCTATTCTTACAATATAACATGAAAATACGGACGAAAATACGGAATCTGACACCCGGAAGGAAGGTCTGGGGGGCAATCTCCCTCCAGAGTTAGCCCCGCAGGGCGTTTTTTAGAATAACCAGTTAAAAGTGATTCTGGGTCTTTAAAATTCACAAACTGAAGCAATAAAAATATCTAATTGTTGTATTTTGAATGTAAACATTTTAAAATCGATTATGGGATGATACACTGCTAAAATTTCAACAATAACTCTCTATTATTTTGCCCCGCAGGCCGTTTTTTTTAGAATTTAAACAATTTTTAAGTGATTCTTGGACACTAAACTTAATTTTGTATGGTGAATGGGGGGTCATGCCTGCTTGAGTGGGGGGGGGGGGGGGGTAATCCCCCCATCCCCCCTTCCTACGCGCCTGCAGTTGGGCGAATGATGTTCTGTATATTTCTTGGACTCTCACTAAATGTTGATTTGCCAAATGTCTGGGACCATAGCTGGCCAAAATGAGGATAACAATGAGATGTTGATACTCTGACAGATGACTGGAGTTATCTGAAGCAGGCCGCATGGTTGCTAGGCGACCAAGAAGTAAGAGTTGACAATGACGCAACATCTTGAAAGTTGAAGCTGCACAACCTGTTAGCTACACGGAGAGTGAAATCAGACCTCGGAGAAATCTTTCGTCCATTAGCAGAGTTACTCTCAGCGTGCAAATTGACATGTCATTTACCAAACTAAACTACATGAGTTTTAACACATGAAAAACGAAGTTGATGCGTTAAAACGCGGCTACATTTAAGTGCAAAATGGTTTTAAAGACACATGTGAAACGGTGTACGGTAACTATCTTGTGATAGAACGCGATTTGTTACATAAGTCTTAAATATCACTTCCTCCCTGAGTGACTTGAGGCAATATACAAAACATCGACCCAAATAATTCCTTCGCTTTAAATCCATGTTTAAAACTAACATACAAATATCATTCCGAAGTGATAAATAATCCTGACTGTCTCTGAACTTCAAATATCCACAAAATTTAAGAATCAACGCTTCGACTGACATTAATTGCCTGATGAGTGAGGAGTCAGTCGAAACATAACATTTCGAACAACATTTGAACACATCAAATTAGGTAATATGGTTTCTGAAATCTTGCATGAAAATAGTTCTTGTGTGGATTGCCTTCTTGAGTGGATTCTTCGAAAACCAATGCAATTGTTTGAATACCGGTGAAATCAGCCAACAGAATGACCTGACCTAGTAAATGACGTGAGACCAGAATACTAAAACACTTTGTTGCTTCTGTGTTGTTTGTTATTGTTATTAAGTTTCATCGCTCTCATTCTTCTATCATCATGTGTGACATTGCTTTCTATTTGATCGAATTGAACCTCCTAATTTTTTCTGGATCTCTCTTCACTAAGTTGCATGAATATCTTTTGTTTTACATCCGTAATGTATAAAACTGAAGTTTTCCCCTGAGGACGGACATTTAAATCGCAATCTGAGTCAGTTTTAGCTTATAAATAGAGGTAAATCGATGCATTTTTGTAGTGTGAGTGAATGTGATTCTCGCACCCCAGAGCCAACAAATGCCATTAAAACTATCAAATATCGACAAAAAAGCACACAATCGTAGCTAATATTTGTAATGGTGACAGTCATTATAAGAGAATACTTCAATATATCTGTACAAATTTTGTTGACATCAGTCAAACAAATGACAATTTATAGCTTGATAATCCAAAGGCGTGCAACGCAAATTCGAGAAAATGGACTACCGTCCATTTTCCCTCTAAGATACGACCTCCAAGACCTCTAAGTTACGGAATCATTAAATATCTCATCTGCATATCTTGATCTAAGTATAATATTATGATAATTACTTGCAGAACTTCGAGGTTATGTTTATTTTATTTCTTTAGCCAATTAAATTGTTACCTTTTAGAAATGCTTTGTTTAAAACCTAACCTTATTAACAGTATCACGAGGTAGTGAATAGACTCTGGAGCCTATTTATATAGATTCTTCCGTCCTTCTCCTGTGGTACAACATACAGTCAGTAACACGAGCGAAATGACCGTATTTTAGCAGATAATTTCAGTGGCATTCATTTGCCAGTTGGGCGAACAAAGAACGCAGTGAACCATTCCATCCAGCGAGTTCCAGCAAATCCAAAATAATCTGCTTCTCCTTGAAGGAGAAACATTCTACTAAAAGATGGTTAATTTGATTAATCTTTAAAAATGTGATTATTATTTTATGCAATTTTTGTCAGGAATAAAATTCACACAAAAAGTTAAATTTCTTGAGATAGGTATGTATTATATTTTAAAAATGACGGGGCAAAAATCTCGACCATTCAGGTTTACCAGACTTGAAATTAACTTTTACCAACTTAAAATTTGAGAATACATACTTTTCCCAAGAAATTTGTCATTTTAAGACATATTCAATTCCGATTTTCCCCCCTTTGCGTGGTACAAAAGTGTATATCAAAAAAGTCAACATGCCAACACCAAATCAAGAAACCAAAAGTACTCACGTATTTGAATAGCAGCTGCACTCGCGCAAACCACAACAATGGAGAAACAAAACACTGACGCGACCAGCATCATTGTTGTCGATAATAGTCCAAATGAATCACAACAAGCAGCTTGTTCGTACAGCCACTCGGCTTTATAGCCTCATCCCCACTCCAACCTCTTCCAAGAGCACGCTTTTTGCCGGCCGTTTTTATTAATGCATAGCATTAAATATGGCATAGTTAGTCAAGAGAGGATACAATAATGTTATTATGAAAGGGTAATTACAGTTATAAAAGAGGAATACAAACGTATTGCGTGTAATAATGGAGTGTTACGTCATTTCTAGACCTTCTTCAACCTATATTGTGTCAGCTGTCACGGTTTGTGTAAATCAATGACCCCCCCCCCACTTTTAATGTCATATATTGAGATTGCCCTCCCCCTACCCAAAGAAGTTTCGTTTTGTTCCAGTAAATTTGTAAATATCAACTCATTTTAAATATTCTAAAATTTTCTTTCAAAAATCAAATTCAAAATATCATAGTAACTTCATTCTTTGGGGGTGTGGGCATATTCCAGAATTATGTAGCCAGCAAAGATATGGTGAAAACTTCGTTTATAGCCAAAAAAATATTTAGTGCCGTTTTACTGCTGTATATTGTTTTAAAATATAATAATTATATCGACATTTGTTAATAATTTTATCATTTGTAATCATAATGGTATGTAATGGCAATTTCTGAGTTCGGAGACTTTTCTGATCGAAATTTAAAAGAAAATCTTCCCTATTTTGATTTCCAAACTTAGAAACTGGTAACTACGTATTAAATGTTACACAGATACTTACACCCCCCCCCCCCCCCCCGTCATATAGTCTATAGCAATACCGTCTTCATTGCGTACCTAATGACATCCTACATTTGAGTTCGTTTACTTCTGGTGCCGAATGGAAGTCGTGTAGACAGCACCGGAGATTGTTTATAGTGTCATTGTCAACTAATAATAGTTTTAGTTTATAATAGTTGTAATTTGGGGGTTCAGGATACATTGGCGACATTTTTCGACCATGGAATATAATTACATCGTTTGAAAAAGAAACAGGAGATCCCACAGGCGTGAATTACTTCAATGAACTTATTTTATACATTGAAATAATATTTTGTTGGAGGCAGTTGAATTTTTCCTTGTTATGGGAATATTGAAATTATCTGGTTTGATCTGGTTCACATGCAGTTTGATCGCCTTTGCAGATATTTATTCTTGTTATGTATTGTTGTAAAGCACACATATTCCTGGACCATAAAACACTGTGTGAGTTTTAAAAACACCGACAAACAGATATACACAAATATACCTACATTTTGTTTCTGTGAATTTGATATTATTTTGATTTCGGTTATTTGTTTAATTTTTATTGAACCAAAATCAATCGAGTATTGTGAACGAAATTCCAAATTGAGAAACTAAGGTTCAAAGTGGATTACAATTTATTCTTATATTTTCTCAAATGGTAAACTAATCTAAATATAAACAATATATTTTGGGGTCTTGCTTTAATTTTGTATTTATTTGCATTGAACAGACCATAAAACAGACCCTCCAAATAATGACCAACACATTTTGAAACAATAAAGATAGTTTGTAGTGAGCTGGGGCCTTTTTGTAAACCCATTTCTGTGGAATAAAAATTTTCTGCGAAGTATCATTTATTTTTGTACGATGAGCATTGGAGACAAAAATACTCGTCATCCGAAATAATTTTCTCTCCATCTAATGTCAAAAGTTACATTACAGTAAGACAATCGACATATCGCTGTAGTGTAGAGTTTTTGACGTAAAAAAACACGCTGTTACATAATGGTTCATCGTTCTACTTGCAAAGCGTTGATTATCTATCAATATAATTTCCTATTCAGTACTTGATTTCAATAGGTAACACATAATTGACTTATTAGTTTTTTGGCTCGGGAGTGGTTGCGCGTAAATATCATGAAAGTGCACACAGCCATCTAGGAAGCTGTGCCTGCATCACAATGCAGTGAAAGTGCCCACACATGATCTAGCAAGCAGTGATGGCTGCGGGCAAAGAAGATACTGGAGAGAAGGGTTTTTAGATCACTAACTGAGGTGTTACGCAAGAGTCAAAATATACTTTCCCCGCTAAATCATGTTATTTGTAGCACATACGATACACTCGTGCTGCTTTGAACGTTATTAAAAGTAATAGACCTCAGACAGACAATATCAAAGATTATTTTGATATTGGGCACATTTGAAGCAATTTTTTATTGAAGTAAAAATTACTGAAAGTGTCAATAAATATTCTAGAGACACTGACAGAAATAAATACCATTATTGTTGAAGAAAGTAAAGAGCCGTCTTTTTGTGATTTGATGAGGTACCTACTTTAGTATATTGCATTATGGGTATTGCTTGTATAACAGCTGACATCCGGTTCAAATCTTCAAACAAAATGGTGTGCATTTATATACTAGGAAAACGCTCGGTATAACGCGTTGATAAGCGAGCATTCGTATTGCATGCTATTTAATATGTGTGTCAAATATGTTCAACAGGAATTCCGTACCAACAGGAATTTCAACAGGAATTTTACCATTTCAACAGGAATCCACTCAATCAACATAAAAGTATCTGTTTTCTATACAATTTGGTTTTGGTACATAAAGCAGCAAATCAGATCCAGTTGCAGTGGAAAACATTCATTTCGATACTTAATTTCTGACAGCTATTAAAACTATCAATAAGTGCATAGGTTCTTGACTGATTGGCTTGAAAATTTGTAAAATAAGAGACAATGTTAGTCTTAACCACCATGCAAAATATGATATTGATCAGATTTATCGAAGACCATTTAATAGGTAAAACGGTGGTGCAAACTACAAATCAAGATTCCGAAGAAATTAGTTAGCCGATTTTGCTGGAAATCATTAGTCTTCTTCATTGGATAGTAATGAATATTATGTGAAAAAATTGGCCAGGTCCGTTACTTCGTTTAAAATTTAATGCAAAAAATACAAATACACAAAAATCAAAAAACAAAAAAAATAGATTTGTGCCATCAGTTTTAAGTGGAGGCGCTCGCAATTGACAATTATGAAATTGTATGGGATTACTTTTAACTTACTTTTGTGTGTATTATTCTAAATTAAATGCGATGTTGAAGTCTAATATGAACTCATTATACATTAATTAATAAATATAAATATCATAAATATAACCTCATAAAACTCAAATAAGATAATCAAACTTCACATGAATTGTTGTAGAAATCAGAGTAATCCCAAATATTTATGATTAGTTTCACCTCCGAGTCAAACATTTTTATAGCTTAAATTCTTCGAGTAAAATGTTGATTTAAATTTATTTTATTCAATTACTATGCATTTCACTCATTGTCTTGTTGGATAGAATCTTTTTGATTACAGATTAGATTACATTTGTCTTAAGTTTCTACAGAATATTGCTTCACACATTTTAAATTTATTTGAAAGAATACCAACATATACCTTCAAATTCGATTCTTTTGTAACAAAAATTCAAAGGGGGCTCTGCGGGGAAAACTGGGCGGCGAGCCCCACAGACCCTCTTATAGCGTCCTTGTAAAATATTCATCTTAAGGTGCTGCAAGCGCGAGCGATTTTGCTGCTTTTTGTAGACACTTTTTGCGATACGATTGGTGACGAAATGGGTAGACCAAATGATTTGAAATTTTAATCGTGATTAGATAAAAGACAAACTTAGGGTTATCCCTTGGTACATTTTTAATTTTTTGTTTCGTTAATTAGTAATAATTAGTGGATTTTTGGTGAAAAATTAGCTATTTTCTTGTCTCCCTGGGCGCCGTATAAAATTAAATTTCAAAAATGTGCCAAGGGATAACCCTAAGTTTGTCTTTCATCTAATCATGATTAAAATTTGAGATCAATTGGTTTACGGGTTTGGTCTCCAATCGTATCGCAAATTTCAGAGTTTTGAGCGGTTTTGTTGAATAACCGGCGCCTAATTAACGATGCAATAAGCAAAAATGAAAAAGTGCTACTAATATCCAATCAGACTGATCATGTGAGCATCCTGTAAAAGTTACACTCACTTATGAAACAATTTTTCTCTCTCAATTTTCTAAAACGGCCGAGCGCTAGTATCACCTTAAGCTGGCTTTCCATGATCCGTAATCTTCCGTCAACGTCCGTCACCGTCCGACGAAAACGACCACGTGACCCGTCTCGACCAATCAGAGCCATCCCCAAAAATCTCGGACGGCGAGGGATTGGTCGAGACAGGTCACGTGGTCGTTTTCGTCGGACGGTGACGGACGTTGACGGAAGATGACGGAGCATGGAAAGCCATCTTTATTCGTCATAAAGTAATTTTTGACTGGATTTTCTGAAACCTCAAATTCTCGAATACATTTACGATTATCAAGTTGACTATTAATTGAATAGGTAAGTATTGAAGAATAATCTGAAGTCGGGACAAAAAGTGACACATTCAGGACTATGAGATCAGCACGGGTGGCAAAAGTGTGATTCTAACAACAATTTCTGTGCTAAACAATAAACATACACAATAACGAGTGATGGTGTTGAAGTATTTGTGTCACACTGCTTATAAAACTGCGTCTAATTCATCCTTCACTCTTGTATTTGCAAATCCAAGATACGCAAGAAGCCAACTAACATAGCTGAAGAAGGCCGACTAGTTTTTACAATGTTCTTGTGCTTATCTGCAACCAGTTCTGAACCACGTGGCCTCAATTAGAAGGAAGAGAGCAGGAATTCATTAATTAGCATTTGTACAGAGTTGCCAAAATCAGTTGCGACCAATGAACTGGCTCTTAGGCAATACCAGGGGGGGGGGGGGGGGTGAGGGGGGGCACAAGAAACCCTTTTTGAGAGCTCACTTTGAGATAACCGTCGAAAATTTTACCCATCGAGTCTGTAAATTGCACACCAGGCACATTTTCATGTTTTCTATAATGTGTGAAAGTTTCAGGACTTCATCTTCTACCTATAGTTTTGTCACATTTGCATTGTCGGAGTAACCTCTCAAACAGGGTTTTTGCGCTACCTGGTATCTGCAAAGTGAAGCTTACAATTGATGTAAAGATTGACAATATTTTGACTGCGATACGCTCAGGGTTGCCAACTCAGCCCTTTTGGGGCTAGATCTGGCCTTTTAAAGAGTACGCCTAGCCCTGAAATTATTGTTTTGCCCGGGCGGGCAAAAGTAGCCCTTTTTAAAGAGCATTTTAGCTTTTTTCAACAAAATTCAGGGCTGAATAAAAATAACGTTTAATAGTCAGTTTTATTAATTTCTTCAATTAACGAAGAATTTTTGTTTTCAAATCGCCTAATCTATACCAAATCTATACTATAATTATTAATTTGAGACTGACATTTTTGATTTTAAATCAAAAGTAATGTTTACCTAAATCAGTTAATTAATTTTTATGGAATTGTGCCATAATAATATTGGTCATAATTTGATTATGGAGTAACATAAATATAATGCATTATAATTGTTTTTCTTCACAGCGGCCTATAGCTATAGTTCTATTAATTTCAATAGCATTATTAGAGTTGATACTATTAATGGGAACCGCTGTGTTTTGCTTTAATCACAAAATATTGAGTTTATTTTAATTTTTGTGAAGTCAGCCCTATTTGACGAAATTTAGCCCCATTTTCAGAGTTTGCGTCTGGGTTTAGCTCTTTTTCATTTTTGCGAGTTGGCAACCCTGGATACGCTTAATTTTACTGAGTAAAAGTCACTCAAAAGTTAGGTTCCTGTCGCATATGTACTCAATTTATAAAGGCAAGGGAGAAGGAGGGGGGGGGAGGAGAAATGATATTGAAATAACAATGGCAAGAGAATCGGGTCACATATACCCGAATTTCGTGCATTTCTATGCGATTTCAACAATGAAAATCTATTTTTTTTCTTGATAAATAAATTGACTAAAAAAACGTAGGGAGAGGAATTGAATCAGAAGAGGGGAGGGGGATTATACGCCTGGTTATAGTGATTTTTCGATATTTCAAAATGTAACAACAACCTCGCCGCCGTCTGTTCTCACGTTGTATACGCCATTCACATTTTAAAAATAATATTTGCAGGAACTAGAATATGTATAATTAATTATCCTTAACTTCGAAGGTAAACAAACAACTATTTTTTTGCACCTATGAAGCAAAACTTGTATTTGCTACGACTTGTAATTATCGATCAGACATCTGACAAAACTAAAATATAGCAATTAGGAGGAAACAAGTTGTTGGGCCACAAAGAGAAACATGTGATTAAAATTAGCCCTAATACAATAGCATGCTATAACATGCCTATAGGTACCTATTTTCAAAATAACTAAATTAAGGGGCTGATACAGAATACAATTGAATCACTTATTCAAGAAATGACGTCAGTCCAAAAATAGTGAAATTGTTTTTTTAATCGTCTCTTAGCATATGGACACAAGCAAAAAACGGCGGCAGTCCCAGTATTCCTATTGGCTAAAATCCGCTCTTAATTTACGAAATTTTGTACAAACTCTCCAGGACAGTTTTTCATTGTTTTCTCTAAGAATCACCAAAATGGACTGAAGCCCTTTCTTGAATAAGTAATTCAATTACTAGAAAACGCTCTGTGTAACGCGTTAACAATATTCGTGTGAAAGTTGCTGCTCTAGACCAATTGGAAATAACAAGGAAAATCTAACCAATTGCGTCAAGATAACTTCATTGAAATTTCTTTGAATACATCTAACGAATCTTTTCAAAACAAGGTCTAAATGTCCGTGAAATGTCAACAACTCTTCAAGAATTGACAAAAATGTATTGACAAATGTCTGACTAAAATGTCGTCCCAATGACCATCAAAATGGTATAAGTTGATCGGTCAAACGATTCAATTTATTTTCAATTTTCAGCCAATCACAGGATCTTATTCAAATTTCAGCCTGCAGAACGTCTAGCATTTCGCATCTCGATCGGAGAATTGGTAATACCAATATTGTTATCACTTAGTTGTGAGGTGTTGCATTATGCAATGTTTATATAACTGCTGCGGTTAAAAGTAGTTTTACTATAATTATCACGTGTTTTATAATAGGCACATATTTAATTGCGAGTAAAAAACCTGTTTTTCTATTTCAATTCATGAGAAATGATGGACTGGATAAGATGAATGAACCACAAATGATGTCTGTCTCAACCCATTCTGTTGGTAGAGCAAGTTGGCGCAGGCAGTAACCCTCTGAATAACTGTGAGTGTTAATTGAGCGAGCGAAGCGAGCGTCTCCATTTGGCTCTTTTGGCACGGACCTCTGTTTTTTTTTTGTTTGTTTTTTTTTTTTCTGTTACTGACGATATACAGGTCAGAGTTTTTC
Organism: Leuctra nigra; assembly: GCA_934045905.1. Lineage (NCBI taxonomy): Eukaryota > Metazoa > Arthropoda > Insecta > Plecoptera > Leuctridae > Leuctra > Leuctra nigra. The sequence continues at coordinate 28,761,185 of OW203769.1, read as the reverse complement.
TTCGATCGAGCTGAAATTTTGCACACATGTACGTAACATTTCTGATTGTTGCAGACCCTAATTTTTTTGAAATCCATTGATTGGTTCAAATTTAAAAAAAATTAACTTTCGATTGGTTGTTTTGATCAAATTGAAATTTTGACAAGTCATTACCCCCAACATTGTACCCAATCAAACAAAGTTTCAGCCAAATCCTCCCATTGGTTAAAATTTAAAACCATCTTTCCTGTGTTTTTAGAAATTTAAACTATAACCGATTGAACGATCAACTTATAACTTCGCATGATGGTTGGGTCCAACATTATCTGCATTTTTGACAATTTTCATACTAATCTGTGTTTAAATCCAAACGTTATTGACATTTTACGGACTATTAGCGTGTTGGCTGTCAAATTCACGGCGACTTCGACTCTTCAGTTCAAGGCAAGGTAGTTAGAGCAGAAACTTTCAAACGCAAATGAAACTGATAATGACCGTTCAACAGTCGATCTGATATTGTGTAGACACACTTATATCATATGAGTGGTCTCAGGTATATTTTTTGAAGGAGATCCTGTGATTTTTGAAAATTAACACGGAACAGTTCAATCATAAAGGTTCAATTGATCAACTTAAAGCTTTGCATGGTTATTTGGACCAATATTTTAGGAATGTTTTGAGATTTCTATACAAATCTGTGGCGAAATTTTAGAATTATTGGCTTTTAATGACATTTTCGATAGACAGAATTTCGGTTCGAGGTGTTGCGCGTATCCGTGCTCGCTCATCAACGCGTTACTCAGATTCATTGGTTAAAATTTAAATAAATATCTCCTGATAGGCTGAAAAATGAAAACGGTCTTCGATAATTCTGATCAAACTCATATTTTGCATGATCATTAAGACCAATATTGTCTCTTATTTTACAAAATTTCATCCCAATCAGTTAAGAACGTATGAAGTTATTTACATTTTTAATATCTGTCAGTAATGAAGTATCGAAATGAATGTTTTCCAGTGCCAATTGAAAATTGATTCTGATTTGCTTTATGAACCAGGTGCTTAGATGCTATTTTAAAGTTTCGATGAAAAGCATACACTTTTAAGTTGATATCATAATCAATTCCATATGGATGTATATGTTTTCTGTGCGTTGTGTACGCATTTCCGGTTCGAGAATTTGCACGTACCCGTGCTCGCTTATCAACGCGTTACACTGAGCGTTTTCCTAGTAATATATTTGGTTCAGTGTTTGTCCCTAAGTCATCCTAATGTCTGTCCTTGTTTTAGGTGGCAGCAGAAATATCGTTCTTTATAGACCCCGAGTTGTTCGTTTCCAATCAAATTGAGTTTGACTGCTCACAAATTGGCTTCGTTATTGATGATAAACAAAAGAAAATGGCAAGACAATTCGTTGATGACATGTCAAGTAAAGAACGGATTTTTTATTCCTCTCAGCAAGTAATTAATCGTTAATTTGTTGGGAGTTAATCAATGCTTTTACGCAGTTATTGAAGGTTTCATTACGCAATAATAATGTATGCAATTGTATGTTGCAGCATAATGGAAATGTGCACTATTGTTATTCTATTGTTATCATTACGAATAATAATGTGCTTCATGAACAATTATTAACTGCATTTACCTGGCAACGGGTTGAGATGTCAACTACCAAACAACAAAGCACTAAATCATCCGTATAAACTCCGTAACAGCAGGGCAGATGAGTGAGCAGGCGGCCGACGAGCCGTGTGGGCTTATGGGCCCGGACATGCCCGAACAGTGTGGACATATGGGCCCGAACATGCCCGAACAGTGTGGGCATATGGGACCGGACATGCCCGAACAGTGTAGGCATATGGGCCCGGACATGCCCGAACAGTGTAGGCATATGGGCCCGGACATGCCCGAACAGTGTGGCTATGTGGGCCCGGACATGCTGCCCGAACAACGAGGTCACGTGGGTATCTGGTGGTTCCCCGGGCACTTCTGTCAGTCCAGGTTCGGCGACAGGAACTCAGTGTTCAAACGTAAGTCTCTCTTATTCTCTCCTCTCTTATTCTACATTGACATTCGCTGTTAGGGAGAGGCAAAGTTCTGAATGTCTTCATCCTGTAGAAGGCCGCACTTTATATATGCTGACTTTAACGATATCCAAATCGAGAGATAAAAAATGTAAGACTTGGGTGTAACTTTGATAGGATGTTCACATGATCAGTCCGATTGTATATAACATAAGTAGCACTTTTTCATTTTTACTTTGTGCCTTGTTAATAAGGCGCCGGTTATTCAACAAAACCGCGCAAAACTATGAAATTTGCGATTCGATTGGAGACCAAACCCGTTAACCAATTGATCTTAAATTTTAATCATGATATAGATAAGAGACAAACTTAGGGTTATCACTTGGCACATTTTTGAAATTAAATTTCTGCGGCACCCAGCGAAAATAGACAAAATAGAACATTTTTCACCAAAAACCAACTAATTATATAAATAATTAACAAAGTTGACAAGTATTTGACATTTTAGCCCAAGGGGGGGGGGGGGGGGGGGGGGGTTGAAATCTGGCTATCTTAGATTATAGTTTAAAATATTTGTATTTTTAGAGAATGTTGGGTCTGTCAGATCTGCAATCTAAAGGTGGTCTAGAATAACAAGATTGACAGTGTAAAATTGTCGAAGTAGGGGAAAATGTAGGATTTAAAAATGTTTTGGAGAATATGAAATACCATGAGGGCATATCGCATCAGATATAGAATTTTATGTCTTCATTTGAAATTGTCTGATTTATTAAGTCAATATGACGAGGCAGGAGGTACCTAGTTGATAGTATCTCTGCCACCTGTATATATACAATTTGTAGAGCAATAAAACTTATTATTATTACATCACAATTAGTGGAAATGTGTATGTGGAAATAGAATATTTTCCCCGGAGAAGCACTATGCTAGATGTGTCCATGTGCTGCTAGGAAGTAACGCCTGCACGCTGATCGCGCTCCTCATGGCTCACCGCTGTTACTTCCACAAGATCAAGATCCAGTCCAACGTCGTGGTCAACAGACACGTGTTGAACGCGTTCGGCAGGAGCATAGAGGAGGGTGAGTCTCCCCTCCCCCCCCCTTCATACCCGTGTATATATTTGACAAACGGTAGGGCTAGGATGTTTAGGACATAGGTATCCTTTTTTAATAAATACCAACTGCAATGTGAAAAGATTTTCCTCGAGTGGGACTCGAACCCACGACCTGCCGATAGCCTCGGTAGCTCAGCTGGTAGAGCATCTGACTGGATATCGGAAGGTCGTGGGTTCGAGTCCCACTCGAGGAAAATCTTTTCACATTGCAGTTGGTATTTATTAACATTCGCCTAACTGAGGGAATCAGTAAAAACCATATTTCATATCCTTTTTTAGTTTGTATAAATATGTATGTATGTACATACATACTTTCCTGTATGTATAAATATGTTTCATGTGTTCCTGATTTCAAAAATAATGTAATTCATTTTGCCTGAAAATGCATTTTTTTTATATTTTTTTTTATGAATTCAGTCCTTTTCTTGCTATTTTATTAAGGTATTTTTGTCCATTTTAGATTATTGGGGAAAATAATATGAAATGTTTGTTGCAAGTTACAACAATTTTATGAATTTTGGTCTAGAACACAACATAAAATTTCCATCCATCATTTCGATGCGCCATCAACAATTGACTCTTGATATATTGACACATACACATTCATACATTTATTTAAATTAATTTTAATATATTACTCCAAGTCCAACTCCTATACCGATACATCGAATATAATATGTTCACGAATATTATAGATAAGATATCATTTCATTGGTCCTTTTTTGGGATTTTGCGGTCCTTTTTTTAAAAGTTTTAAGGTACTATTTGTCTTTCTTTTTGGACGTTTCAAAGGTCATAAACATCCTAGCCCTATAGTTATGAATATCGAAATTCAAGTGTTCTATTGAGCCAGGCGCGTAGGAACTAAATTTGCAAGGGGGGGGGGGAATAATATTGTAAAAGAACTTGAGGTGGAAATACTAGTGCCTACGAAGACAATGGGGGGCCTGGGGGGAGGGCCCCCCAGAAAAATGCGGGTCCGGGGCGCACAGCCCCGGAATTTTTTGAATTTCAGACATCAATTTGGTGCATTTCTATGCGATTTAACACTTTTTAAGCAATTTTTTTTCTTGACACATAAATATTAGAACATAGGAAGGGGAATTGAATCAGGGGGGGGGGGGATTTTCCCCCATTCCCCCCCCTTCCTACGCGCCTGTATTGAGCATTCATCTGCAACTTCATCACTTCCTGCATAGACATGTCTATGCTTCCTGTCATAACTTTTCTCCTCCTACTATGTGGTCACATCTCTCTGGAAAGAAAACGAACATATGAAGCAGCAAGTTAAGGGGGTTCGAATCCTTCCGCCAATCTACCTGACATTGTTGTCTTGGCACTTAAAGTGTTCAATATTGCGAGGGTCAATTTCTATTCAATAACCAAAAAGGTTGTATGAAAAAGGTTTTATTTTATGAGGTTCTGGGAAATTTATGACTATGGAACGTGCTGTAAACAATGAAACTCTTGAGTTAGGGGGGGAGTACTGAATATCTTGAGGCCTCACTAACATAATCACAGTTAATTTTATTTCAGTATTTAATTTTTTCCTAATTAAATATTAATGACATTACATTATAAAATAGCAGACTGACAAATTGTAATGATTCCGGATGTGCACAAAAAATACCGATTTTTTATATTCAGCCGTTTTCTTATGCAGGTGGCCCGAATGAAGTTTTCATTAAAGTGTACTCACTCGTACAACCTGCATTCTAATTAGGGCAAATTGGTAGAACTCATTTAAATATCATAAAATAGCCAGATAATGCCCGGTGTGACTAAGCTATTTTATATTGCCGTGAGTCTTCAGGTTCAACAACAAATAATTGTGAAAGTCCAAATTTCAGTCACTTTTGGGTTTTAAAATCTCATCCCCTCCTGCAACCTTAAGACAGTAAGCGATGAAGTTGCAGATCAAGGTTCAATACTGCTTTTCTTGCTTTTTCAATAATTCATAACCGTTTGGCAAATATAGGCAATTATATTTTGTATTTCCCTCTAAACTGATCCACACCGACCGATGCTGGCATCAGGGACGGCGCCAGAATATATTTTGATATGGTGGACAGAGAGCGGTGGACATTTATTTAGGGTGGGCACATCATTTCCACTGAAAGTAGTGTATGTGTTAAAAGAAAGCCATGCCCCTCAGGGCGTTTTTCGGATAATTTGGGAATTTGGGAACGAATTTGGGACGCTGAAAATTCTACTTCTGGTGAAAATGATTGGAATAATTGTAAAATTACAAAATAAAGGCTTGATCTATACAGCCTACAATTTAAATGCGGTGTATTCCAGAAAATGATTCAATCTATGTAATTTCATTACTAATTTGATTATTATTGAAAATTATTCAATCTATGTAATTTGATTACTAATTTCAACAGAACAGGTTGGGTGAGTGGTTAACGCTCTGAACTTGTATTCCGGAGGCCCGGGTTCGATTCCCGCGGCCGTCCTTCCTGACTGGGTTTTTTTCGTAGTATTCCCTCAGTCGACAGGCAAATACTGGGAAAGTACCCTACTAATAGGCCACGAACGCCCCCTTCCCACCTTCCATCCTTACCTACTCTTCACCATCATCTCCCAATCATCTTCATAATCATTCATCCGTCGCCATTAGCCTCGCTGCAGAACAGCAGAGGACAGTTTTGCGCCCACCCCTACAAATTGATTGGTGATAAATCAGTGGACGGAATGTGTTGATTGAGTGTGTCTGGTTGCTAGGCAACGACATACACGAGCGTCTGCAGCGCAGCGGCGAACTCAAGCACGTCAACATGTCTGTACCGGAAGCGATCGACGCCGCCGGCAAGAAGAAGATGCGGCTGATCGTCGAGTGGGTGAGCTGACATTCAACACCTAATAGGCCACGACAGCCTCCTTCCCACCGTCAGCTGGCTAGTTTTTTTTTTTTTTTTTGTCTGGGGCTTAACGTCGCACTGTTCTGCAGCGAGGCTAATGGCGACGGATGGATGATTATGATGACGATTGGGAGATGATGGTGAAGAGTAGGTAAGGATGGAAGGTGGGAAGGAGGCGGTCGTGGCCTATTAGTAGGGTACCTTCCCAGCATTTGCCTGAAGACTGAGGGAAAACCACGAAAAACCCCAGTCAGGAAGGACGGCCGCGGGAATCGAACCCGGGCCTCCGGAATACAAGCTGAGAGCGTTAACCACTCACCCAACCTGTTCCGTCAGCTGGCTAGTGAGCGTATGGCCTCGTAAAGTTTTTTAATCGATGTTTATCAATATATTTTACCAACGTAATTGTAAAATAAGGCTTTGTACGAGTCTTCAGAACAGTTCAATGAAAATAATTTCATAGTTTGGCATTGGTTATTAAATATTTCGTCCTACAGTTTCAGTTTCAGAGTTTCTTTATTTTTAAACGATTTCGTACATGTTGTTGTGTGTGGATACCCATATAAGTGAGGAAGGACTCCTCACTTGTGGATGGGCACCATAGTATTAATATTAATTAGATATTAGCGTAATGAATACGAACTAGTGATGTTAAAAACAAATTGAAGTTAATACAAAACAATGCTTATTAGGACTAATTGTAATGGGTACAAAACTAATGCTATTAGATCAAGTTGTACTGGTTACAAAACTAATGCTAAAACTAAAACTAATTACAAAACTAATGCGTTTAGTGACATATTTTTACTAATTTTAAATGTCTGTAGGACAAAATAAAACTAATAATCCATTCCAAGCAATGAAATTATTTTCATTGAACTGTTCTGCAGACTCGTACAAAGCCTTATGTGGCACAACAAATATTGAAAACTCTTTCATTTGCTCTGTAATTACGGTATTTTATGCTGCTTTGACGCATTTCGTTTCAGCTCTTTCCATGGTCTGTAGAGCAGATACTTGCAATTTGCAAACGCATATCAATTCGCCTGCAATAAAAAGGCTCCCTTATCAACGCCTTACACTGAGCCCCCTTCCCCCCCCCCCCCTCCCCCACCCGAGCGGGTATTCCCACCCACTTGTTGCGTCATCAGAGGCTCCCAGAGAGTTTGGCTGATGATTTGATTATTGGCGGGGAAATCATCAAATTATCAGTTATTAAATTAGTCAATTATATATCAATTGTTTGATAAATTATATTTGATAAAAAGCAACGATGAAAAATATTTAAAAAGAAAATCAAATTTTAATAATTTCCTACAAGACATTTATAGGGCCAGTTTTTCAAAGCTCTAGTTTAAAGGGTCATTCAAGGAATGTCATTGGTTGTTGCCATGGCAATATAATTATATTCCTATTCAACTGCTTAAAATTCAGCAGAATACTAATTGAAAAACTGGCCCTATGTGTCTTATAAGGGAATAATTGTTAAAATTAGCTTTATTTTTTTCATCCCTTTCTACAAAAATAATGTATGAGTAATCAGTCTATAAAATTGATGATTTCCCAATTATGATGATTGTTGACTGTTTGAATGATCAGGCAAAATCTTTGTGTGAGAAAATGTAGTCAAGGTCTCCTCTACACCCTCAACAGAAGAGCCTGGTGTATCTGATGGATCTGCGAGACACGCTGTACGAATCCTTGAACGAGACGCTCGCTCTTTGGCGACAGAACCCTCCCAACCGTTGCGCTTCCGACCTCTACGTCATTCTCATCGCCGACAACCGCTCGGTCCTCTTCGTCGTGCAGAAGGAGCTCGACAAGGTCAGCTGGGGGTAGATTAGCAGGCATGGGCGTCCACAGGGAGGGGCAAGGGGGGGGGGGGGGGGGGGCGCTTTTCCAAATAGACCGGAAAAGAAGAGGGAAATTCGCAAAAAATATAATGTCTTTGTTTTCTTTGCTATAGTATGAGCATGATTATAAAAAAGTTGAAAAATATTGCTCAAATGCGAAGAAAACATTTGTTTTAGGCTTAAATTGAGTACTGAGCATGTCCAAAACGCACCCAAATGTTTAGAATTAAGTTAAAATGGCCTAAAAATGTCTGGTGCTATGCGCCCCGGACCCGCTTGTGCAATGGGACCTCCTCCAGACCCCTCATTGAACTTTAACATTCCCCCCCTGGCAGAAATTCTGCGGACGCCCATGTTTACAGGCCAAAAGCGGCTATTCGAAAGAAACTGTCTGAAAAAGGATGGCATTATCCCATGAAGTCTCTGCTAACTTGTCATCAGTAGGTGAGCTCTTATTTCATTGATAACAAGGATTGATTGTCAAGGAACCAGACAAGCAGCCAATCTTTTTCGCTCAAATACCGTTTTTAATTCTGCTAATTGTGTACGAGTAAAGTTCTTCACACGGCTGAAAGATGAACTTGGTTTATCTTTTGACCTTTACTTATATTATCAAAATTCTTTAAATTACTACTATTTTCATAACTATCGATTATCGATATTTTTGCTTTTCGGGGTACTCGTTCGATCAAATGTAATGGCGTTTTCGGCTGGCCACACTGGGGCTGTACTGGGTTTGTACTGAAGTGACGTCACCATACAAAACTCAATGCTAATTTCAAACCGAGTGCAAACCCAGTGCGGCCAGCCGAAACCGCCAGAAGACCCCACGCAACATTGAAGTGACGCCAGATGACCTTGTGCAGGTGACCTTGCTGGACTCGCACCAGCACCAGCAGCACGGCGCAGTCATGGCGCAGGTCGCCACGTGTGACCTGGAGATGCTGTGCACGTGGTATGCGCGTATGGTGCGCACGTGCTACGACTCCAGACCAGACTGCTACGAGCTCAGCTATCTCTACTTCAAGAGCCTGGAGAATGGAGACAAGATGGCGCGAGAGAAGATGGCCACCACATAAGTCGCTCAATAAACAAATTAAACATCCGATTCATTCTTGTTGCATTTCCTTTAGCTGTAGATATTGTCCATTACTGAGGACAAGTCTTTCAATCTGCTAACCTTTAAACAGTTGATTGATTAGACTATTTTTAAATAAAGGAAGATATTGTACTGGGTAATGATTTAATAAAAACTACTCTCTAGGAACTACACAAGTACTGCTTCAAACAAATAAAAACTAAGGTACCTACAATATCCGTTTGCACCTGAAGTAGAAGGATCCTAGAAACATTGTGCCTTAGTTTTTATTTGTTTGACGCAGTACTTACTGGTGTCCTAGAGTAGTTTTTATTAAATGATTAGACTGTGTTTGTCAACCAACAACTAAACACAGGCAATATTTATAATTTTTCTAGGGAGGTAACCTTAAGCACAAGCTTTGAGGGTGAGGAGGGGGGGGGGGGGGGGGGGGGCAGTTAATTCCCCGAGAAAAAATTGAATTTCCCAAATGGATTTAAAGGGTTTCTGAAAGAGTTCGAGATGATATTTCATTGAAACTTTGTCAACTCTAAATTATGCTCAAAAGCATGACTTCAGAGAATTGCAAAATTCATGAAAAATGTTCCTTTAATTTAATTTATTATTATGGCTTGAGGGGGAGAGAGGGAGGTGCCCCCCCTCGAAACATGCCTGGAATCATCACTGAATGAGGGAATATAATATAAATTAAAGTTGAAGTTTCGACACATAAAAAATATTTTTTCTTCAAATATTACATTTGGTGGCATTATCGGGATTACAAAATGCTTAGGTTTTACTGAAAGAATATCAAAATCGAATGTACACTTTGGTTGATAATTCAGTTACTAGTTAATACTAATAAATACTAATTAATACTACTAATTAGTACTAATTAATAATTAGACAATTAAATATTTAAAAAAGGTGTCACAAAAGTTGGCCAGAAAATATAATTGAATATTTGAACTGATTATTATACGTGGTTTCAATTTAATGGCAAAATAAATAATTGTAATGTCCGTAATCAGTGCCATACCAAATAGGTATCTATAAACCATTTTAAATTACTGTAATTAATTTTAAACTTATTATAAGTGGATTAATTTAAATCATGTGTGAGAGATTGACGGGATTTTGTCTTATTGATTGAACCCGGAAACTATGCATTCCACTTATTAAAAAATCTTTCCATACTTGTTTTTTTGAGATGATGATTCTAGCATGCATTTTAAAATAGTTTCTACATCTTTAATAAGTTTCCAATAAATAATGATTTTAATCAGACAATCCGACAATCATGAAAGGTTGATATTGCTGGATATGCAAAGGAAAGCAGTGAACTACTCAAATATGAATAACAATAAATTGCTTTATTACAAAAATCGACAATATACAATGGATTCGAGAGCCACGTAGTAAATAAGCCCTGTGCTTCGGTTTGCACGGAATCTACGAGATCTAAGAGGAGGCTGAAAGACAACGCCTTGCCAATCCTCACGCTTTACCGTCTGCTCAATTAAAGAGAACATTCCTTTAAACATTGTGAGGACGACATCACTAAAACTTAATCACATTTACCATAATTTAAAACTCGCCTTTCTTCAACTTCAAGATACTATAAATATTTCATTGTGTGACATTTTGTTTAGTTAGTTTATAACAAAAAATTACCAATTGTATTGCGACTCATGCTCTACTCTGAATTTAATTTTATGGTTTTTAACCAGACATTTACATATTTACAAGACTCTACCGTATATAAGCCAAATGAGAAATGCAACATTTAAAATATTACAAAAATCACATGCAATTTGTCTTCGCTTTCCATGATATCTATTCGAGAAAACAAGAAACATGACTGCATTTAGGTGGCTATTAGGGCAATGGTGGATATTTAGGGCTAGGGTTGCCAACGTCCGGATTTTATACGGACACTCCGGAATTGGACAACATTGTCCGGATGCCAGAATTACAGGTCCGTGAAGTTAGCACCGCCCATTAACGCACTAATTATCTCATGTGTGGGATGAATTAGTGCACAATTAGTGCGTTCGATCCGCACTAATTTTATAATTAGTGCGTCATCCGTTTCCGAGAAAAACGCACTTTACTATGGGCGGTGCCAACTACACGCAGCACCGCCCATTGACGCACTAATTTTCAAACCCACACAGGCAATTAGTGCACAATTAGTGCGTTCGATCCCCCCCCATTCCCATAATTAGTGCGCATTTACTTTTCGAGTTATTCGTGAATAACTGTGGGCGGTGCAGCACCGCCCATTGAAAATTTCAAGGTTTTCAGCACGCCATGTTTTAGTGCACAATTAGTGCGTTCGATTCCCCCCATTCCCATAATTAGTGCGCACTTACTTTTCGAATTATTCGTGAAAAACCGTGGGCGGTGCAGCACCGCCCATTGAAAATTTCAAGGTTTTCAGCACGCCATGTTTTAGTGCACAATTAGTGCGTTCGATCCCCCCCATTCCCATAATTAGTGCGCATTTACTTTTCGAGTTATTCGTGAATAACCGTGGGCGGTGCAGCACCGCCCATTGAAAATTTCAAGGTTTTCAGCACGCCATGTTTTAGTGCACAATTAGTGCGTTCGATTCCCCCCATTCCCATAATTAGTGCGCACTTACTTTTCGAGTTATTCGTGAATAACCGTGGGCGGTGCAGCACCGCCCATTGAAAATTTCAAGGTTTTCAGCATGCCATGTTTTAGTGCACAATTAGTGCGTTCGATCCCCCCAATTCCCATAATTAGTGCGCACTTACTTTTCGAGTTATTCGTGAAAAACCGTGAGCGGTGCAGCACTCGAAAAGTAAGCACTCGAACTCGAAAAGTAAGTGCGCACTAATTATGGGAATAGGGGGGATTGAACGCACTAATTGTGCACTAAAACATGGCGTGCTGAAAACCTTGAAATTTTCAATGGGCGGTGCTGCACCGCCCACGGTTATTCACGAATAACTCGAAAAGTAAGTGCGCACTAATTATGGGAATGGGGGGGATCGAACGCACTAATTGTGCACTAAAACATGGCATTCTGAAAACCATGAAATTTTCAATGGGCGGTGCTGCACCGCCCACGGTTATTCCCGAATAACTCGAAGAGTAAGTGGGCACTAATTATGGGAATGGGGGGAATCGAACGCACTAATTGTGCACTAAAACATGGCATGCTGAAAACATTGAAATTTTGAATGGGCGGTGCTGCACCGCCCACGGTTATTCGCGAATAACTCGAAAAGTAAATGCGCACTAATTATGGGAATGGGGGGGATCGAACGCACTAATTGTGCACTAAAACATGGCGTGCTGAAAACCTTGAAATTTTCAATGGGCGGTGCTGCACCGCCCACGGTTATTCACGAATAACTCGAAAAGTAAGTGCGCACTAATTATGGGAATGGGGGGGATCGAACGCACTAATTGTGCACTAATTGCCTGTGTGGGTTTGAAAATTAGTGCGTCAATGGGCGGTGCTGCGTGAAGTTGGCACCGCCCATAGTAAAGTGCGTTTTTCTCGGAAACGGATGACGCACTAATTATAAAATTAGTGCCGATCGAACGCACTAATTGTGCACTAATTCATCCCACACATGAGATAATTAGTGCGTTAATGGGCGGTGCTAACTTCACGGACCTCAGAATTACCTCATTCCGGACAGCATAATGTCCGGAATTGTTGAAAATATGAAACACACTGTATATAATTCAGTTAATAGTCAAATTTTCAAATGAAATTTAAGTCGTTATTCTAGAAATGTGAAAAAAATTTCAAAGTTACCTACTAAATATCAAATCGCTTTAGATTACCTATAGTCCAGAATGCATGAAAATGACACAAATGCATGTTCGAAATTCAAAATTTTCCTGGGCCTGTCCGGCCCGGACTCGTGCGATACTGCGGGGCCCTCCCCTCCCCTCCCCTCCCCCCATTGATTTCGTGTGAGACCATCTTTTCGTACATATACATGGTTTCCCCATAAAAAATGTTTTTATGATACCTTTTTCCCCAAGAATTTTAGAACTGCAATGTGTCCGGAATTCGATACTTCTACAATTGGCAACCCTATTTAGGGCTCAAATATACACTCTTATAATTTTTATTTTTTACTTAATTATAAAATCCATACCAATTATACTTAATATATGACAAAAATGATATTTAATATGATTCCTAATCATGATCCAAACTGACTGTCATATTGCCAGAATGTGGCTCAATATGTATCACTTAGGCCCAGTTGTACAAAGTCCCGATAAAGTTAGCAGTAGGACTTATAAACCTTGGCAACAGCCAATGGAACAGTCACCTAGAATGCTTTAAGTCCACTTCAGGCTAAAGTGAACTTTATTTTGCTTCTTGGTACTGGGCCTCTAGGCCTAAATAGCATAAGTTTTGATTCTACATATAAATCACAGCCTTCTTGACAGTCACTTCGTTCTCTGGGTAGCTGCCTGTTGACCGCCGATTCAAGCTATGACGTCATCGGTTTCTTGCACGGCCGGGAGCGCTACTCCCGGCGTGGTGGCAATAAATTGTACTAACCAAAGATACACCTTGTAGTACATTTTATTGCCACCCCCGCCGGGAGTAGCGCTCCCGGCCGTGCAAGAAACCGATGACGTCATAGCTTGAATGGCTTGAATCGGCGGTCGACAGGCAGCTACCCAGAGAACGAAGTGACTGTCAAGAAGGCTGTGATATAAATAGATTGCAAACTCCAAGAAGCAGTGGAATTTCAGACATGAATTTATTTCTTGATTGGATATTTTTAATTTTTTATAATCGATTGTCGGACATTGTGGTACCTATTTGTTGCGTCACGGGAACGGGCTAACCAAAACTTACGCTAATCAAACCAAAAGTGACATTATGTAGAAACCAGAGCAGCCGAGATACTTCTTTGAAATTGTTTTTTGAATGACAGTTCTTAGGTCAAGAACTCTTTTTTAGTCCATCGATATTGGAGAAAATAAGGAACACAACTGACCTCTGGTGGATTTTGTGGTACTAAGTAAATGGCGGCTATCAAGGGCGCATTTGCATAATAAATACAAATATTTGATATAGTTGTTTGTTATGGCCAAGAAAGTACATTTATAACTAAATATCTATTTCATTTGTTTTTTGTTTTTTCACTGCTTTATGGAAACACGAAATGTAAAAACAGACAAATTAATATGTGGACCTGATAGTAGCCATCTTGCCAGAAGTGGCTCCATCACGTATCACTTATTTGTGGGAATACCAAGATGAAACATTTGCTCAAAGCCTTCTTGGCTGCACAGGGATCATGAAAATTGTTTGACAAATTCACCAAACCGACACTTGGATGTGAAACGACTATAAAGTCCAGTAATTTTGTGATTATACCCACCACTAATTGCAACAGAAGGTTTCAATACATGAATCGATTCAGAAAAATGCCCTCTACAACATATCAAAATCCTCCCGAATCCGAGTGCCGGAAGTACTTTTTAATCACTTTTTAAGTTAATTTCCCATGTTAATTCCATCTTCAAAAAAAATAAAAAATAAATAATATAACTCCGATTTTGACGAAACTTGGCAGAATTTATCACCATTCTAAATGAACACAAATAGCTCTCTTAGCGTTTTCCTCTCAATCTCATAGTTTGGGAAATATGGCCCATTGAAAAGTAATATTTTAGTAAGTTTTCGACGATTTAAGTCACTTCGAGTGTAATTTTACGTTTTGCGAGGTCGATATTTCCCAAACGATGAGATTTAGAGGAAAATGCTAAGAGAGCTATTTGTGTTCATTTAGGATGGTGAAAAATTCTGCCAAGTTTCGTCAAAATCGGAGTTACATGATTTTTTTTTTGAAGATGGAATTAACATGGGAAATTAGCTTAAAAAGTGATTAAAAAGTACTTCCGGCACTCGGATTCGGAAGGATTTTGGATATGTTGTAGAGGGCATTTTTCTAAATCGATTGATATATTGAAACCTTCTGTTGCAATTAGTTCTGCTCTTTTTTTGCTTTAAATTACTGGCCTAATAATGTGACAACAAATAATAAAAGTGCGGACCAACAATGCTAAAAAATTAAAAATAGTAAATCAGAGTAAATCAAGAAGCAAAGACTAGTCCGCATTTCCACTGCACTCTTGAGTTGCAAATTTATTTATAGAATCGAAACGTATGCTATTCAACTAGATTGTGTAATGGTCGAGATTTGATTCAAACCTTTTGCCAGTAGCATGAATTTAAAATCATAGACAATGAATTACAATTATCATGGACAAATGTACATACTAGTTAATATGTTGTAACTAAAACCCTCTAAATAATATTAATAGGTGGTATACGAAAGAAGCATAGTTGTTAGATGCATGCAATTTGTATTTGGTACCCGTTACGGAGTTTATGACAAAGGCGACCAGAGAAAGAGATTTAATTTGGAATATGATTGCCAGCAGATAGCACCAGCCTTGACAGTTTGCACCCAAATATGTACGTATAGTACTAATTTAAGATCAAATTGATGCTATTCCACGAGCATAGGTCATCTATCACCATTATGTACAAAGTGTTTAATTACTACGTATACGCCAAGTAGAAAAAGGTTCCATAAAGATATTTCTCTCAAATTTTAAATGATGGGTTTGGCTTGAATTATTAATGACTCTGACAATATAATGCTGTCATTTTTAAACAGCAAGGAACCAGTATATTGAAAAAACATTGAGTAGTTCGTAGCTGGTTTTCAGTTACGTATCAAGGGTAACAGCCTCGTGCTCTGCAGAAGTTGCGTGGATATTTGTGGATGTCACTCCTTGACACCACAAGACCGTGAGCTAATAATCTTTTGGACGGAATCCAGTAGACTCTGGACACTTGCGTTAATAAATCTGGACATTCTTTCGAGCATAGGCTGTTATTCCATAATGAAAATGATATCACGTAGACCTAAAATCATTTGATAGCCATAGCCCATAAGGTATACACCGATCGATCTGAAATTATTTAGTTTTTGTTATAGAACTGGACAGAATGTGATTCTACCTACTGGGTCATTTATCAACTTCAATCCCTTTCTCTGTCGGTATGAAAAGTATATCAGGACTCTGCTGCTAGCACTCACTCTATTCTTGTTTGTAAAGTCAAATATTTGTCCCTGCATGAATTAGCAATAAGTTTCAAAACAGAGAAGCGAGTGAATAAAATTATAAAAAAATTCCAATACGTAACAATATCTAGAAAACAATGCAATTTAGGATAGTATTGCAAACTGTTGAAATTCAAACCATATTCCAGCTCAAACGGAGCTGTTCCCACAATTAAAGTTCGAAATTAACAGGCTATTTTCCTGCCAACACCACGGCAACAATGTATAGTCTACTACGCAATACGCATAGTGCATGCCATATAGCCTTCTGAATCTTAATTTATCCCCAAGCTTGTTTAATTTCATTAAGGCCAATGAGTTTTTGAAACTAAGAAACTTAAGTACCTATATTCTAAGCTCTCACAACTTCCGATAGCTAAGCTACAAACAACTCTACAAGAATTACTTGGTGTATCACAAATAAAATAATAAAATAAAAAGGATTACGATATTTCCAATTAACTATTATTTATTTATATACATAATTAGGTATAACATTTGCCTATCAAGTAACCCGACATTATCTCTAGCTCTCAATATCTCAATTAGTAGCTAAGAAGTAGTTTACGAAGAAAACAATTTATAAAAAGCATTTTGAAGAAACGTGTAAACACAGAAAGTTTTACTACATTCAATAAGGTAGGTACTACGGTCTACATGAAGCTGCGAAAAACAAGAAATATTTGAAACAATATTATGTTTCGGTTTCTGATTTGAAAACTGGTGTTAAATATTTAAGAAATTGAGAAGATATTGTTAATAACGACAATTGAAAATATTACGACAAAAACGTGTCCTGTTCAACATCCAGGCAATTCTGGTTGCAAGCAATGACTGAACTGTAATTTTGTAGAAGAAACTGAGCTGTCCAGCAAGATAAACAAATTCAGAAATATAATATACATAAATATCATACCTAATGCAGTTAAGTTTCCCAAATTTCTATCTGATAGTTTTATGCAGAGAATAGATCTACGAAAAACTAAACTACACCAGAAATTGTTTGGAAGCTGGCATCACCGAGACAATGTCTTTGTCTTTACTTTCGAATGTGGCTCAAGAGTTAAGCTATTTACTTCACAAAACAATATGAAGGAAGTACTTTTGATAATAAAAGAACATTGTGAAGTTATCCACCAGTAGAACAACTCTTTTCCTTTGTCCTTTTATCGACAGATACAGACAGAAAACCTATTGGTTTTGATACGAAATTGGTCAGTACCTTTGATTGAAATGAAGTACTCTTTTGCTGGACAGGTCAAAGTAGAAGGGAATAAAGTATGTACTTAAAATCATCTAGATTACATAAGACGACATTTTCAATTCAGACACCAGAAAGTTTAACAATATCAAGATCTTAGGAAGAGCAGCAGAAAGTATTTATTGAGAAATGGCGTGATGCGATGGAGCATCGTGAACTCTGTACTGTTTGAGGCTAGACTTGAGTGCTGTGTGGCCGATGCAAGAGGGGTCGGGCGTACTCCACGAAGTCATCTATAAGCACCGGCCAGGCTCCTTCCTCGTCGTAGTTGTTCATGTCGTCGTCGATCATCATCGCAAAGTCCAGCAAGAGGTGCCAAGTGTCCTTCGGGATCGACCGCTTGTGGTGCTCCTGGTGGGGAAATGCAGCGACATGTCAGGCGGAGAGAAAACAACATAGCCGACGATTCCTCCGAAATAAACAGACCCGACCCGAATATTGACAATTTCATCAAGATTTGGTTAAATAATATGCCAATTTAAAGAAGTAAAGAGCTATCTGTTAGTGACATGGGGTTCTTAGTCTTAAAACAAAACTTAAAAACATAACTCTATGGTTAGGTAGAATGAAAACTTGTGAATATTTCAAAATAAAAAAGAACAACTGTGGCCGGATTTGAACCGGCGCCCCCTTGTACCATGGTCGAGCACCCTACCAACTGCGCTGCCGGTACTGCGACGATTGGCTGCATGCGTAATCGCTTCATAAATACACACAGGCGCGCATTCTCTTGCGCGTGCCAACCATAGCTGATCGCGTTCAAGAAAATAGCAGCTTCCCTGTAGGGCTCTACACAAAACACAACGTGACTGTGCATGCAAACGACTTTCTGAAACGGCCTATTGGAGTTTTCGGGATGACCAGATGGCAGCACTGACCAGCACTGACAATGCGCCTATAACAACCGCGACACGCAATTGTCATGGTTACGCGCATTGGTTTGTTGTTGTTGACTTTGGTTTGGTGTCATGGCGGTTTTGTGAGGAATCGAAGTGTGAGTGAGTGGAATAACTTGTGAGTAGTGATTAGACTTCAATTTATGTTTTCCACCAGATTCTTTACCATTGTGGTTCATTTCCGAAGATAATAAATATAGGTAGGTACCTACTGCCTTTCTGATTAAAATGACATTGACATTGCCAACATCAATAAAAATGGCGGCAGTGGCCGAAACGAAAACGATTACTTCTACACGCTTCTACAGCACTTATACTTTCCCACACTAGAGTGTGCCCCCTTTGCTCGAAAACGCGAATTGAGCGAACAATCCTTTGGACTATTCAGTTCGCACCGTTTCTCCGATTATGCTGAAATTTTGAACACAAAGACCAGCTAGGTGGACTAAAATTTTTAGGATAATGAAACCTATGAAAATAGAAAATTTAACTCGAGCCGTTCAACCGATCAACAAACTTTGCATGGTCATGAGTTTTTACAATATTCAGACAAATCTGTCAAGAACTTGAAGAGTTATTATTGACTTTAAACGGACATTTTAAGCTAGTTTTGAAATTAGTGTCAAATTAATTCAAAGAAATTATCACTGCTCCTTTAAAGTAGGTACTTAAAACACCTAAAGTCCTTGTTATATGAAATTCTTCAAATTTTCTTGAAATAAGAGACAAACAATAACAAATGTAAATACAAAAACATGTTATGGGATTATTTTAAGATATATGTTTTTGTAATTCATTAAATGATTTAAAATAATATCAATTTCTTGATAAAAGAAATACATAGTATAAAATATCAACACAAAATATATTTGTCTATTATTTATTTAATTGATTTGTAAATCATACATCAAGTCACTGACTTGAGTAACGTGGACTAACGGTGGCTCTACTTTAACATGTTTTCTTCCCAGCGTTTCCAAGGTCTATTATATAGCAGCAACTTTCACGCAAATATTAATTCGCATGCATACAAAGGCTCGCTTATCAACGCGTCACACAGAGCATTTTCCTAGTAGGTATTCAATCCATTAAAAAATCTTAGTACCCACCCGAGTACCAAGCTATGCTAAATAATAAGTTAATGCTAAAAGGCATAAACAGTAGAACTTGCCTCTACATTTACTTAAGGTGCTGCAAGCGCGAGCGATTTTGCTGCTTTTTGTAGACACTTTTTGCGATACGATTGGAGATGAAATGGGTAGACCAAATTATTTGAAATTTTAATCGTGATTTGATAAAAGACAAACTTAGGGTTATCCCTTGGTACATTTTTAATTTTTTGCTTCGTTAATTAGTAATAATTAGTGGATTTTTGGTTAAAAATTAGCTATTTTCTCGTCTCCCTGGGCGCCGTATAAAATTAAATTTAAAAAATGTGCCAAGTGATAACCCTAAGTTTGTCTTTCATCTAATCATGATTAAAATTTGAGATCAATTGGTTAACGGGTTTGGTCTCCAATCGTATCGCAAATTTCATCGTTTTGCGCGGTTTTGTTGAATAACCGGCGCCTAATTAACGATTCAATAAGCAAAAATTAAAAAGGGCTGCTAATATCAAATCAGACTGATCATGTGAACATCCTGTAAAAGTTACACTAACTTATGAAACAATTTTACTCTCTCAATTTTCTAAAACGGCCGAGCGCTAGTATCACCTTAAGGGTATGTATGTAATGATGCGGCTCTCCAGTGCTTCACGTAAATTGAGTATGTACACTAGAGTCTTGGCCAAAGTAAAAACGGTATTCAAAAGAAAAGGATTGTCTGTTCAAGGTTTGATGGCATCGTCCCATAAAGTCTGTGCTAAAGTGTCATTGATTTCATTGATAATACCTACTTAAGACGGCTGGGTAGTGAGTTTGACCTTGAAGAGTTTTTTAATCGATTTTTATCAATATCTTTTTCCAGTGTAATTGTTAACAAAATAGGGCTATGGACGTGAATTCAGAACAGTTCAATGAAAATAATTTCATAGTTTGGAATAAGTTATTAGTTTTATTTTGTCCAATAGGTGTTTAGAACCCAAAAAATTAGTAATTTTCGGGTTCTAAACACCTGTTGGACACAATAAAACTAATAACTTATTCCAAACTATGAAATTATTTTCATTGAACTGTTCTGAATTCACGTCCATAGCCCTATTTTGTTAACAATTACACTGGAAAAAGATATTGATAAAAATCGATTAAAAAACTCGTCAAGGCCTCGCTCACTACCAAGCCCTCTTAACAAGGATAAACCTGACCAGCTGCCAATCTCTTTCGCTCACATATAGGGATGGGAATTTTCCGGAAAAATATTTTTTCGGAAATTTCCAGAAAAATTTCCGGAAAAATATGGAAATATTTCTAATTTTAGGAAAAATAACCCAAAACATTGGGTTACCTACGTTCTTCGAAAATTTTCCGCAGTAGTCTAGATGAATTGAAGGGCCATGTGAAATATCCGGCAGGACCAGGGCTTGAACCCAGGACATCTTAGTTAAAAGGCAAGGGCTCTACCACCGTGTGTATCGGAATGTAACCGTCTTGGTAGCTCCGGTGGTGAAGTCCTCGCCCGGCAAATGAGAGGAGGTTCGAGTTCCAGTCCAACGAGTATTTTATTTTTCACATCTTGCATCCTTCAATTTGATACGCGAACAGCATTTTTCAGTTATGTTGCCAATCGCATTACAACGGACTATAAAGAATACTAGATAGCACGTAGTTATGCAAATTATTACGATCTGAAAAAGCTATTCATTGTAATCCACACGTGAAAGCTGGCTATCTTCATTGATCAGATTGTACACACTTCTTATCGTTGTCAAACAGAGTGTGTTTCATTATCAAAATTAAATTTTAATTAAAACTACAATTAGAGTAAGAAATTTCAATTTTTCCACTTTTATGGAAAAATATGGGTAAGTCTGAGAAATTTCATATACCGTTTTTTACTTGGGCCAAGTGTAGATACATAGTTCAAATAGTTAGTGTTTCTGCCGTAAGATAGAAAAGAGATAGAGTAGATAGAATTGAGAAGAGTGTTAATTGTTTGTCTCTCTAAAAAATCTCAAAGATTTAACCACAAAAAAATAAAATCTCGAAGAAACAACCACAAAAAATAAAATATTTTTTCCTTGACTACATAATACTAGTGTTTTTAAGTAGGTAATAGCATTACAGTGAAATCTAAATTAGTAGGTACTACTACTACTAGTACTGTACACTTTTTAAATGGATTTCCAATTTTTATGAAAATACTAATAATATGGCCGTCACTACTCACTTGACTGAAAAAGTAAATTTGACCATTCAATTTCCATTCTTATTATGTAGAGTATTATAGCATAGGTAGGTACCCAGGGATGTGAAAATTCCCGACATTTATGTTGCAGAAATATTTAACAATTAACGGTATTTTTAATGGCTTTTTAGGATATTTTTGTCAATAAGATGAGGTCCCATTATTCATTAATACTATGTGGGCAGTGGGCACATTTTATGGGGCTAAAACATCTTTTGAGTCTATAAAAATATCCATAATTAAAACCAAAAATATTATTAACGATTTTGGCGAATATTCCCAATATTAGGATGGAAATATTCCAGGGAATATTATGAAATTCATGAAAAGGTATGAAATTTGACATTGGTACGCACCTGGAGAAATGTACACCACTGGTCAAGAAACCGGAAGCGTCCAGCGAGTACGATCCTCCAGTAGAAGATGGCGACGTCCAGGTCGATGCCCTTCTGCTCCACATCTTTAGCGTAATTGAACGTGAAGTGGTAGAAGTCTTTAAACCGGAGGTGGTCTTTGATTTCGTGGTCTAGTGACGGTAGCCGCTGCTTCAACTTCTCTATGCAGTCGGCCCTGGAATCAAAAACAGATACTATAGGGAGGCATTCCTTTCTTCATTGGACGGTCCGAGATTGGAATAGTTTGGATAGGAATGTGTTGTTGAAGCTGGTATTGGAAGATTGCACTGTGAAAGGTTTAAGGAATTGATAAGGGATGATTGAAAGGATGTTGATGATTCATACTTTGTATTTCATTTTGATCCTTTTAATTGTTATGCTTACGTAGTATTATAAATAATGATAATTGCAAAATAAGTTATTAATGAAGGCCCAGTTGTACAATGTCCCGATCAAGCTAGCGGCAGGAGATATCGGCTGAAACCTTGGCAACAACCAATGAAACTGTAGGCCGCTACCGTCCACTTTAAGCTAGTGAACTTTATCAAGTACTTCTCGGGACATTGTACAACCGGGCCTAAGTGTGACTGTTTAAACAATCACGGCAATTGCCGTGCCACATATATGTAAATTTGTATTGCAAGATCTTTTAAATAAATAAAAATAATAATAATCTTCCTCCCGGTTCCAAGAGTTGGGTCGGGGGGTGGCGAGGCCACCATTTACTAGGGCCCGGACTCCTAAGCTAGCTGGCCAGGCTTGGCTCTTCCTCTTCGTTCTTCTTCTCTACCAGTTTTTTCCACTTCTTCCTGTCTTCCCACCCCCTTCCTTCTTCCACTTCTTCCCACTTCTCCAGTCTCTCTTGTACATCTTCTGCTACCAGCTCTCTCCACTTTTCCCTCGGTCTTCCCACTCTCCTTTTATCACTTCTCGCAGCTTCGAACTCCCGACGCGGTATTCTCTCCCTCTGCATTCTCTTCATGTGGCCAAACCACCGTAGCCGCTCTCTCCCCATTTTAAATGCCAACCTCTCTACCTTCAAGTCTCCTCTAATCTTTTCACTCCTGATCTTGTCCATCTTAGTTACTCCTTGTATGCTTCGTAAAAACTTCATTTCTGCTGCCTAATAATAAATATTAGAATTAGGTAGGTACCAACTAAGTGCTCCTTTTTACTCTTTTGTCTTCAAGTCTATGTTTTAATTTTGCTCTTTTATTCCCGGTACCACGGTGTGTGTGAGTGATAAGCTAGTCACAGAATTCCACCAAAAGTTGTAATTTTCAATGTTTGTCTGGTAGTAGGTATCCTTGGATTGGTTGAAAAGTGAAAAGAAGATCAAGTTGAAAATGTAAAATGTATGGCCACCATACCAACATTTTATCGCACTTTCCTTTTTAGTGATATAAGTCAAGAATAAAAGGGTAGTACCTACCTATTTAATTTGAAATGGGTACTTGTAGATTTTTCTACAGAAAGTACACTAGACCGTGATCAATTGCAAATTAATTATTGGTCTACGTTCAGCAATTCTCGCCAAGTATAATAATATCATCCATTAAAAAGCTTATCAATGCATATTTACGATTTATTTTCCTAGAATTTATTTAGTTTTGATAAGATAACAAAAAGCAAAGCAATTTATCATGTTGCACTTTATTGACGACTCAACAGCTAGGTAATTTCAGATTGTGATTGATTAAGGGTGTGTTTGATAACTCATTCCGCGCACTCGGCCAGCGCTCGATCTGCTCTTTTTTGTTTGATAACTCATTTGGCTTGCGCTCTGGAGTGTTTGATAACTCCACGCGGGTACCGGCAGAGCGCAATCTAATCGAGCGGTCAAAATCGAGCGAGGGACAGATTGCACTCTGGAAAACATGGCGGATGACACTGACATATAAGTGTTCAACGTGTCAATTTACTTCTACAGAGCTTCATGTTGTAGTAACACACATGAGCATACAGTTGAATCTAGTAAGTTTTAAAATAACCTACCTATAATAGGTATTTATGATTAATTATGCATTATATGAGGTTAGGTTGATGGCCGCCATTTAAAATATCGCGGGCTGTTCAAAGGTTCAAACGCGCCGCCAGCAAAGTTTGTTTGATAAGTCCACATTTTCGAGCGCGCGCCGAACAATCTGCTGACGTCACAGATCGCAATCTGAAAATACTTATCAAACACACCCTAAGAGAAGATGATTGACAGATGACGTTGAAGAAAGTAGTAGTTTGCCCGTGACGTCGCATCATTGTTGCCGCCATCTTGATGGCACCATTCGGACTAGCTGTGATTCTTTGCTTATTGGGCGATAAAGTTTTAATGGTTACCTGGTCAATTGTAGGCTCCGGAAAAATCTTTAGTAGGAAAAAACCACTCCCATTACAGAAACAGTAAACACATCGATACCTCTACCTCCATTTATAAATTAACTTTGACCCGTCACCATGCCAACCATAATATGTCCGTCTTCGGGAGAAAACGTCCATTTTTTGCATTAAAAACAACAGAAGCTAGGTAGTGAAATCTATTAATTTACGACCACAAGCGTGGCGGGCTTTTCTTGAGTTTCTAGGTCTAGTATCTAGGTATCTACGTATCTAGATCTAATTTTACATTGAAAAATAGGTAATATAAGATCTCATTTGATCTCACAAAAGTTGAACTTTTCCGTAGACGTTTTAACTCGAGAATAGGCCCCATGGTAGCATAAAAGAAAACTGTAAGCTGCATGATCCACATAGTAGGTATCATTCTTAAATAGTAAATTTAAAGACTATTTACCTACACAACTGCTCAAAACCTGTAATACCCAGTAGCCTACATAAAATTGAAAAGGTATAACGTAGACCTACATAATGTTGTACTATACCGGTTACTACTCAAATCTAATCGCACAAAACAAAAGTATTCTCTAGCATCAATAACATCTACATGTTAATATAACAAGCATGACCTTGACAGATGTTATGATAACAGATGTGTGTCCTCTCTTGTATCATAACTCGTGGTAGCGGCAAAGTAGTTCAGGCACATTTGCAGAATTTTACTCACCCTAACTCAGTCATTCCTGTCATGAACTCCTCTCTCGTAAATTCGCATTGCGTTGCCGCTCGAAACTTCCACGCGATGATGAGAACTAGTCTTGAATCGGCGGTTAGATTTAAATCCTCGAGGAACTTCAAGATCCCGTCCCCGGTGATCTTATCGGGTTCACTAGGATCTGAAACCGAGTCGTAAGTTGTGAACAGGTAGGTAGGTAGGTACCCAAAAGAATTTCAAGATAAACATTTTAAGAAAAGTCACCTTTATATCTTGCGAACAACTGTTCCAGTTTTTTCCTATCGATGGTTATCTTTGTTTCTCTGTAGTAAGCATCTGGGTTTTGAAAGTAGTTGTCAGACGCTAACTCCAGCTTCCAATCGTTGTGAGTAAGACAAAATATAGCTGTATTTTCACCTGTTTGTGTGAAAGCTATGAATTTCTTTACTTTGTCTCTCTGTGAACTCTTGAGTTTATGCTGGAAAGAGAAAATGTTACCTGTCAGATAGCAATGTCATTGGTTTCTATAGTTACGTCGAGTGAGAAAATCAAGGGTAGATTATTGAAATGGAACAATAGAAGAATTAGACACTCATTATTGCTTACCATTTTAGTATATTGTTGTCCAAAGGACTCTACAAAAGGTAGAAACACTTCACAACAATTTGATTTTGGGATGTATGCAAGTCTTCATCACAAATGGTGTTGCAAAGCCATCTTGAAGAAAGTAAACAAGCTGGGCCAAGGTCACTAAATCCAGAGACCTTGAAATTGCGCGGTCTTTTCAATTTTGTTTTTAATTTTCATGAAATTACACGCCAATCACAATCAATTTATCCTGCAATCCAACAGATTTGAAAATGCGTTGATGAACAAGTTTATGAAATATAAATCCCTCCTAAAAATATAAGCTATTAGAACAAACATGTTCTATGTTGCAAGTTGTGTTGATTATAAATGGGATGTCGACTCCATTTCCACAAGAGAATCCTAGGAGGGTTTTGTGATGCTGAAGTGTTGTAACTTGTAACATTTTCCGTTCTGTAATGTAATTTATGAATGTAATAAAATATAGCAAAGGGCTAAATAAATAAAGGATTTTACTACTACACTACTCCATCGTTTTATTGCATTTTTATTTTTTATGGTTGTTTTTGATTAATGGCATTTGCACAAGGGAAACTTTCCTAAATGATCGATGCCAAAAGATAATCTCAAGTCTTGCTCCCTTGTCCAAATATAAAATATTTCTCGAGGAACAAGAAATTGTACAAGGATTCACACACATAAAATTTTCACAGAGTAGACAACAAAAAGAGACTGCAGAAAGTGAAATTTACATCAATGTTTTCTTATAACATTTAGCATTAATTTAACTCAGTTACAAAATGTGGAGATGAAATATTGTACAATTACAAGGATGTTCATTGCTCAGGAAAGAAAACACATTCTACCATAATTTATTTGTCTAATTGATGCTTTATTTAGCTATCAACAATATTTTCCCACTAGTCGGATCTCCCAAACTCTGTCCGTTACCCTGCCATCGAAACAATTCATCGAACAGTTGATAATCCTCAAAGGAACTCAAAGGCAACAATCATTCTTACACAAACTGACTAGCTGGACGAATCAGTTCGACGGTAGGAACATAATGAACAGAGTTTGGCTTTCATGCACACTCAAAGAATAATGTGTCAATCTTTATGATACCATTTGCAATCGGTCGGTCAGACCTAAATTAATTTTGCCGAGCAACCTTAAACATAAGAATATTTCAAACCTGATTAGTGCATACATTCCTCCAAACAAATATAACAATAATTTAGAAAATCATGACAATTTCATTAAGTATTAATAAATAAAATGTAATTTCACCCAGATATATATACATACAAGTACCAGTACCGTTAAACCGCGGTCTTCTCGGTTAGGCGCCAGAACGTTCCGTATCGTATTTCATCTCCGTTTTAACTGAAGCACTCACTTTCATCGAGATCTGACGTACACTCGTCGCGCAACTCTCAACTTTGTAACTGTCGCTAGTATTTATAATATTTTAATAACCAATTGATTGAGGTCCTTCTAGTTCACCAACAGTTTTTTTATGACTTTTGAAAGTTCAATATATTATATTTGTTTTCTTTTTAAGTTTCAATTATTAAAACGATGTCCAGTGATCATATTACACTTCGGGCATTTTAAAATGCCAGTTTAAACTGATAGTAATTAAATTCATTGCAGTCTTCTAAGTATTCTTTTCAGAGTCCAAAATGTTTTTTGCACTAAAAAAAATATTTTCATCGGCTGATCCAACCCAATGAAAAATAGGAAGTAATAACAATAACAAAGGATCTGTTAGGTTTTCTATGGACAAAATCTGAGATAAAACGTCTTTCATATCAGATGTTATCACTACGTACTTTCACTTGTTGAATTCGTCCATTAAGTTTATATTTTCAAATCCAAAGTTGGAAAATGCAGAATATTTTAAAAACTGTTTTAAGAGTGTAGTAATCCTTTGTGTTCCTTATATTAACCACAATCACATGGCGTAGTTTTCATTCTATGAACGGGTTCGATTGAAATAACAAAAGAGGTGCACTACCCTATACCAGAACACGACACAATCTTGAGCGATGAATCGAGAGGCTGATCTTGAAGTAGCGTTTCGTCTCTTCGCTCAAGCCATCCGGACAAGTGGGATCACGCGATGCGCTTGAAGCGGTTGCGGGGTCCGTTTCGCTCGGAGCATTCACAAGCGGAGGATTTCGTTGATCTTGAAGTTTTTAAAAGTAAATCGTTATTCTGACGACCGCAACCGTCGAGACTTGCCGTACTGAAATGAATCCTACTTACATTCGTCTTTAAGATAGTTTTTTTTGTTAATACACTTTCATTCGTTTTATTTTTAGTTATTTGCAGTGTAAGATTGTAAACCACAAGAAGTCTAGTTATGCAATACGTACACAAACGACACATGACATCGTGGGTGTGGGACGTACATGGTTATCTACGTTTTAACTCCAAAAAAGATATCCGTTACAAACCAAAATGACACACTGTTAGTATTGAGGTACCGCTAGAGGTGAGAGAACTGAACGTACAGTTGGTATCAAGAAAAGTGCAACTATTACAGCTCTAAATCGGTGTTCGGGGGACAGCCAAGGGAAATGCAGAGCTTTACTCGCAGAAACACCGAAAAACATTTTACGCTGAGTTAAATGAACACCGACAGTTAAAAGTGACTTGAATAATTTTACCGTAGATCGACAATCTACGTAGAACTTTGGAGAAGTGGACACCGATACAAATTGACATTGATTTATTTTAGAGAGCTCTCATTTCCCATCGATCCGTTTTAACGTAAATGCTATTTGAATGCAAACAAACCGTCAACGGAAGGAAGCGAAATGTCGATTCTACAGGACGGGTGAATTTTCACTCAGCTTAGTGTTCAATAACTGGACCTAGACTTTTAGTCGTGTTAAATTTGCAAACTAATCAACTTTAACTGTTCACGGGGGAAGGAGTTACGTGCAAATTTGTGACACCGTCTCTCTCTCTCTTTCTCGCTAGAATATTTATAGTTTATAATACGTACGAAACTTGATCTACGAATGACTGCAATATTAAGACTTTGACCCCAGCCCCCATGCCCTATTTTTATAATATTATAATAATTGATGTCATACATAAACATTTGTTTTAACTGTTTTAAAAGTTATATCGTGTAACCGTTAGGCGCGTTTCCTTGTCGATTGCGAGTCGTGACGGAAACGACGTGTTTCAATTGTTCATGCGGCCGCCTCTTGAGCCGCCGCGACCTCTGTTGTTGTTGTTGTTGTTGCCGCCGCCGCCGCCGCCATCGCGATCCTGGAACCAATCCGAAGAGAGACGTTCATTACACGGAAAAATATCAATTGGAGAATCTTCCGATTATTTTGCGGTTTATACTTTCTACAATGTTGTGTTATATCGAATTTGCACTGTACCGTACCACTAACTCTTTTATCACGCCAGTGGTCACCTGTCTTTTGTAACGCAAGTGGTCACCTCATTATTGCCTCTCATGCACATTTGGAAGATTTTTTCAATGTCCATTTATTTTTTATTTGCATTGTTGATGTATTAGTATAATGCCAGAAGCCCTATTCCTGAAAAAAGTGAGAGTGAGTATGAGAAAAAAATAGTGAGAAAATCAGTATCAGCCAATAGAATCTAAACCAGATACCTACCAGGTTCCACAGAAACCAGTAACATAATCAAGAACGGCTCCCAGAATTTCAAAACCTACAATAGAATTTAAGTCTGCTGGATTCCAATTTGTTGATATTATTTTGTCACTATTTTTTCTCATACTCACTCGCACTTATTTCTGCTTATTTTTTTTTATCGATTTTAATGAAAAATTGGATTTTTTTTTAGAGAATCCTTTTTTTATTTTTTTAAATAATAGGAACGGTTTTTTTAAATCGGTCAATTTAAGCATAAGGGTCTGTCCAGCAATTCTCCTGTGACCACTTTTAGCTAAATTGTGTACCTATATTTTGGAGAATATTATTTTTTTGGGATGCAACTTTCATACTGGATATTTTTTCCTAAAGCAACAATACCTAATATATAAGCTATTATTATCATAAAAAAAATGTTTCAGCCACAAAAAATTATGCACTTAAAGTATTTAATTACTTAAAAAGTCATTTCTCCTGTGACAAGGAAACAGGGTATAAGGATCACTGATTTAGTAGAAGACCATTTCTAGCCAAGATGTGTTGATTTTATACAAAGAAACATTCCATCAACAATGGCAACAGCCAACAACAACTTGATGAAATATATTAATTTGGTCAACTTTAGCTAAATAGGTACCTACTAGTATAATATTATGAAGATGGATATTTAATGAATACCTCCATTTCTCCTGTGACATTTCTCCGGTGACTTCCGAGTGCACAATGTTAAAATCTCTAGATGCTGAGTATTCACACACTAAAATATTTTTTATGGTATGAAGACAAATTATATTACCTACCTAATTGTTTTGAAGAGCGTCACAAGTAGCTATAACTTTAACATATTTAATATTAAAAAATAAAAAATAAATAAAAATATTTAAAAAAAATGCAAAAAACAGTCCAGGGGGGCTATTCTAAATTTCCTTGTCGTCTCGTTTCACTTGATACGGTCTCACTGTTTTTTTTTGAACGTGGTAGTGATGCCGTATCAATTGATACGAGACGACAAGGGAATTTAGAATAACCCCCCTGGTTTTTTTGGCCATTTTCTCCTGGACAGACCCATAATCTAATTTTATTGTAGTTGAACATAATAGGAAATAATATGATAAATAAGTTGCATGGATGAATTATTATTGTCATAATTGAAGTACCTATGCGTCATTTCCTATGCACAGACTGTTGCTAATCCCTGTAAAGAGTGGTGATCGTAGCTTAAATTGTGTGTGGAAGAGAAAAGTTAGTTCAGTGTGACATTTTATTGTATGGAAGAGAAAATGTAAACAAGAAGGATAAGAAAATGGTTGTTCACAAAAATTCAGGTGAGCTTATTAGTTCCATCTAAAGGCAAATGTAGCGCAGACCAACTGTCTCGCAGTGTAGACAGTGTAGCGCACTGTCTTGACGGGGGTCATTGGTCCATTTCATTGAATAGCCCTGAGTTGCCAGGTACTATAACGAAAACGAAATCATTCCGGCCTGGAATCATTTCAGAGACCATGTTCATGTTATCATATTGTTATCCTTATGTCCGTGAAATGATTTCAGGCCAAAATGATTTTGTTTTCGACTTTCGTTCTAGAATAGCCCCCCAGGCAGGGAACAGTGATAATCGAGTAGGTGGTACACACTAAGCATTAGTATTGGACAACAATTGTTTCACTCTAGCTGAGTTAGTGCCTTTTGGTAGAAAGAAAGCCAACAAAGTTACGTAGGTCTACCTACTACACACATGCCAATTTACAGAATTTTGTCCACATAGGTAGGTAGGTATTTCATTACAACACATAACTGAAGAGTCGGCTGCACCCCGAGGCAAATTCTTCTAACAATATTTCCTACAATAAATTTTAACTAATCAAATGACCGAGTCGTGATTGGGCACAAATATTGTCACATTGGTGGTCTAACGTCAGCCAAAGCAGGAAACAGCTTTAACTATTTTTCACATTTTTAAGCATTTGAACAGTGCAAAATTTATGATGATGAAGAATTTGCCTCTCTATGCAACGGTCAGAATGAGGCAATAATATAACTCGCATTATATAGATGCTTTGATCCAGTTAGGTAAGTTGAGTAAGTTGACATCGTCTACACACTGGTTGATCTTTCAGTAGGGGAAGTAGGGGCATAACGGGGACAGGGGCACAACGGGGACATCGCGATATCTGATGCAGCAAGTGCTGCCATCTGTCGGCGTTGGTGAAAAAGTGTTTATCCTGCCTCATTGCTCAGTAGGCAAAAACAAAATCCTGGATTAATTGTGATATCTTTGAGTTTTAAGAGATTTGCTGAAAATCACATTCCTGCAAACAGTTTGACAGATGTCATTTGGGTCACAATAGCGGATTGGCGGGGATTTTTATTGCTCAGACATGATTATATTATGTAGTATGATATTAAAAGATTTTTTGTTGCAAATATGATTATTGTCTTAAAACATGAAAAGTAGAAGTATTGGTCCTGGGGGCAAAACGGTGGGGGCATAATGGGTAATGGCAATGGGATAATGGGTATTATTATGTAATGATGATCATAACCACGAACGACGAGACATGATATAAGACGATGATATATGATATTATGATGATATATTATGATAAGACGATGATATGATGTTTGATGTAGTTTATGATGATGTCAGGAAGTTAGGTAATCCTATGCTAAATATGCTGTTATTTCTATACCCCGTTATGCCCCGGGTATGGGGCATAACGGGGGTAAATGAACTTTTTCAGAATTTTTAAATTTCCAAGAAAACTCGAACCTTAATAAAATTGAAAAAAATTGTAAACTTAATAAACACTAATTGAAGTACAATTTGAGATTTTTGTGGAGTTTTTTTTATAGTGAAGTTGTGAACCCATATGTGTACACCCTTTCAAAGCTTAACGTCCCCGTTATGCCCCTACTTCCCCTACAGGATTCATTTTAACGATAGGTGTATTTTTATTTGTAATCCTACTGCAATTATTAACAGCAGCTACAATAATTTAAATGCAATTAGCCAATTAACTAAGTGTAGGTAAAGCAAGAAAAAAACTGGAATACCTTGCACTCTATTAAATAATTTCCACTCAATTTTTTTTAAATTGGCAACTGACAAGGTAATCATCAACAAGGAAGTATTGTGACAGGAAAGGAAACACATTGAATCCTAAGAACATCCAGCATACCTACTCTAGAAAAACCCAATGTATTGCGTTGCAAAGCGAGCCTTTATTGCAAGCAAAGTAATAGGATGTGAGATGTTGATCAACAGACCTCCGGCTGTGCAAGGTAAATGATTTGCATACCTGTGCAGTTCATTCACTCCCTCAATAGAATAAAGGAAGATTTGATAAAAATGTCAATATTTAAGGTAGGTACCTACCTACCTACCTAAATCTTTAATTCATATCAACAGATGTTGCTAAAAGTTTCATGACTTTGGGCCAACCAAAATAATTGGAGTGATATCTCTTCTGAATCAGAGAAAATATTATAAAATATGTCCAGATTTGTACAGCAAACCACACAAGATGTCAGTTACGATAGGGCAAAATTGTTAGAACCGGTGAGGACCGAACATACAAAAACAAAAGAGACTTGAGCAAAAGATAAGAAAATAGAGAAATTGAAAGATATTTCATCATATCTAAAAATGTGTAGGTAATAAAGTTCCAGACAATTTAGCTGAAAAACTTATCAAATGTTGGTCGCTTTCACAAATTCCTGACGTTAATATCCTACCTTATTGTGGGGTGGTGGCATATTGTGATGTCCTCGCTCTCCCTGTGGGCCCTGCCTGCCCCCGGGAGGCCCAGGGGGGCCCATCTGCTGCACCTCGGGCCCCTTCCTGCTGTCCTCCTCCTCCTGTCTGTTCTCGTAGTGCACGAAGTCGTCGAAGATGGACGTCGAGTGGCGATAACTGTGCAGGATCCGCAACACCTGTCGCCCCTTCTCGAACGGCACCTCCTGCGTGTCGCGCGAGTTGGTCACCGGCTTGTTCTCGTTGTTCTCAAGACGAATGTGCCGCAGCTGGACGTTGGGGACGTCCTTGACGTAGATCCAACGCACGCGAAACTGCCCCTTCCACTTGTCTTGAGACCACACAGAGCTGGAGGCGTGGTAGTCGATGGGCGACGCCATCTGCGCCATTCCGCAGAAGTGTCCCGAGCCGTTGACGCTGAAGAACAGGTATACCGGTCCGCCCTGGCCTTTACTCTCTCGCTCTCTGAAAGCCTGATCCAGCCGTTTGTTTCCGTGTTCAGTAGAACACCAGATCTCGTACTTGATCGAGCGGTGAATGTCGTCTTCCGAATACGATTTGATGACGAAGAATCGAGCCCCTTTGGCGGAGAGGTCGTAATCGGGAGGGTTGTAGTTGTTCTTGACACACAGTTCGTCCAGTACAGGGTGATTAGGCAAGGGTGCAGGGGCTATAATGGGCGGGGGTTGGCTCAGGGGGTGGTGCTGCATGGGGGGCTGATGCTGAGGGTGCATCATAGGGTGCGGGGGGCCGGGGGGGTAGCTCACGACATTAGCGGGGCCCCTCGTACGCACTGGGATCCCCCAAGCAGGTCTTGCAGGCGGCGGGGGGCCCACTGGCTGTTTTGCTCCGTTGCCGCCTCCGTTCTTGCCCTCCCACGTGCCAATGTCCATGTTGTGTTTGCCAGGCACCATGGGAGGGGGCGGCATTCCGGGGCCCTTCTTCTTCATGCTGCCGGGGTTAGACTGGGGCTGGGGCTTCGCCGGCTGTCCCGCGATATTCGCCCAGGTCATCTTCTTAGGCACCGAAGAAACCGGAACTAAATTCGCCTGAACGTTAACCATAGTTTCCTTCATCTCCTGCGCACCGGATTTACTCAAGTCCTTTCCGTCGACCACTTTCATGACGCCCTGATTTCCGTTGGTGTTGGCCTCCGAGAGGCCGAGCCCCTGCATGCCCTGCTCCACCCCCTTGACCCCTTCGTACATCGCCCCACCCTCGCGGTAGTAGTCGTCGTAGTGCGGCTTGCGCGACATGCTGGCGGCCGAGGTGCCCCACGTGGAGTAGTCTCCATTGCCGTGGAAGTAGTTGAAGCCGGCTGCGGGCTGCGCGGGCTGGCCGAACGCCGTGCCAAATGTCGCCCCGCCGCCGCCCCCGAACATGCCGTCCATGTAGGAGTCGTGGCTCATCTGGCCCCCGTAGCCGCCCAGGAAGGTCATGGGGTCGCCATTGGACCACGTGCCGTCGCCCACGCCGAACGTCTGGTACGGGAACGAGGTGCCGTAGTAGTTGGACATGCTGTAGGGGTCCGAGGCAAGCGTGGTCGAGATGGGCGTGTTGTAGCCCTGAGGAAACATCAAACACATCAGCTCATTGTTGCGGTGACAATGCTTGCTCTAGCTCCGATGGAGAACTTTTGGAAAATTTGTATTTTTTAACTAATTTTCAATTGACAACAATAGTACACTCTTGGACACTGAAATTAGCCCACGGTCAATGTTCAAGTGGCACTACGGCTGGTATTTAAGTGTTACACACAACGGCTAGTATTAACATTTAAAGTAATTTTTTGGCACAAAGACCGGATGGCTAGTGTCAGTTTAGGGCCGAAAAATTACTTTAAATAAATATATAAATACTAGTCATAGTGCCACTTAAACATTGACTGCGGGCCAACTTCAGTGTCCAGGAGTGTACTACCTACATGTTTGCACTTTGCAGTTAGACATGTTCAGTTTGACATTGGACAAGTTTTTCTTTCCATTGGTTGTTTAAACGGAAGGCAGCATTTACCAAAGCATATCACGTGACTTTTTCAACCAAAATGCTACACATTTTCACTTGGAAGGGTTCAGTTTAGTCCGTCTTTTCCCTCATCAGATAAGTTGGGACACATCTGTTCGAACTAATCTAATACGCAGAAAAGAACTTCAAAAATAACAGTTAGTACCAACGATGATTTTACATCTAGGTACCTTTTATACTTGCTTGCACCTAAATCTCAAATCAAGACCTGAAGTTAAAGGAAATCCTACGAGCAGCCAAGAACAGCAAACTTTATCTAACTTTGCTCATGTGTAAGACATTAAGGTAAATTTATAACAATTTTTATACACCTACCGTACGTTCTGAAAAGTTAGACGCCAAAATCTAAATAAATTTCCTGTAGCCTACCTCATGTTAAAATGTCCTCATATTCTGAAGACATCAAATTGAAAACTCAAAATGTTGAGAGTTGCAAGTTACAAGACATAGGTACGTACCTACGGTCTTATGATGAATCTTATGTACAATTATTTAAAATATAGTTGAAATGTTGAAAAAGCCATTAAAAATGGTAAATTTCAAGATTTTTTTTTGGAAAATCTAAATCTTTCAGTTTTTCAATAATTAACAGTGCAGTCCAAATGTACATACATTATATTAAGTTAGATAAATGATAGAATACAACGTTCAGGCTTCTTATTTCATTTAAAAGTATTATGTAGTACCTACAGGTAATCTTTTGAAAAACCATCCAGATATTGTTTAGATATCTCCTGAAGTGTTGTCTTATGTTGAAGAAACTTGGCTACAAAATATGCATCTATTAATTGTGAGAAATTACAGATTATTTTGCATATTTTTCACTCAAGTCAAGACTGAATTAGGTAATAGGATCAAAATTTTGAATCATAGGTAACTCAAGATCAATTCATATTTAAACAACTTAAAATATCAACAGGAAAACCAACCAGGAAACCCTAATACTTACCTAATTGAAAAACATAGATTGAAGAAATAATCATTGAGGAATGAGGAATGATAGGAACATCTTGAAGAATTTTGTTGACCAAATATTTAACGGAGTGGCTATTTTCACCGTGTGGTGAGAATAGCGTCAAGTGCTATTATCACCGTGTGGTGGAAATAGCGTCAGGTGCTATTATCACCGTGTGGTGAAATATCCAACTGCTATTTTCCAAGTATTTACCATCTAGAATCTTATGGCATTATTATAATCAGATCAAATATTACACACGCAATAATTGTCACGGGCCATCAGGTCGTCCATCTTGATTTGTTAACTTGTCAAGTCAAGCGGTTGGATCCCATCCCTCCCTCTTGATTGGACAGACACAATATGGCGCTTGTCACATGTTTATTGAAGTAGATTTGAAGTCTTTAAAAAGGTTTTTCATGATTATTGAAAAATAAATTCAAACTAAAAAACATATTAAAAAATGTTGAAAAGTATGACAATAGCTATAAAAAGAATGACATTACCTCTAAAAAGAAAGTTACCATAAACAGTGAGATTTGTTACGTATGTATGAGGAAACAGCCCTTGAAGTCACAAATGCAAGGCAAACTAATAGATTGGGTAGATTGACTTGTCAAACTATGTGTGTACTTTTTGTCGTTCAAATGCCTGAGATTCAAACAATCTTCGATTGATTTA
The DNA here is from genome assembly GCA_934045905.1 of Leuctra nigra. NCBI lineage: Eukaryota > Metazoa > Arthropoda > Insecta > Plecoptera > Leuctridae > Leuctra > Leuctra nigra. The sequence goes on along the minus strand of OW203769.1, from coordinate 28,724,526 downwards.
CATTTTATTACAAAAATATTTAGGACAATCAATAAAATGAGATATAAGTCTGTGATTTAACTGATGTATTTGTATTGTATTTTGTATTTAGTGTGTTTATAAAGCCTGATGCACAATTGAATTAAGGTTTATGGTTTAGTGTTTAGTGTTTAAGAGAAATGAAAGGTGCTGTTATAACGTTACCATGCACAACTGTCATAAGCGTTATAAGGTTTAGTGTTTAAGGTTTAAGCTGAAATAAGAAATCAACAAAATCCATTTCTTATTGCAAAACACTATTTCACCTTATGACGAACCAATCAGAAGAGAGCAGAGTAAATGTCAATGTCAAATTCGTACGGGAAAATGAAAAGTCGTCTGAATTAATGTCATTGGAAGCATTTTAATTTGATATTTGTGCCTAATCTTGCTCATATATTTGTTTCCATATCATTTTTCGATCAATTATTTAATTTTATCACGTGGTGAAATAACCTCGTGAAATAAGCAATTGTGCACTGGACTCTGTTATAACATCTTAAACACTAATCACTAAACATTAAACCATAAACCTTAATTCAATTGTGCATCAGGCTTAACAATCTGTGATACAGTGCTTACATTTTGCGTGTGTAATATTTGATCTGATTATAATAATGCCATAAGATTCTAGATGGTAAATACTTTGAAAATAGCAGTTGGATATTTTAACCACACGGTGATAATAGCACCTGACGCTATTTCCACCACACGGTGATAATAGCACTTGACGCTATTCTCACCACACGGTGAAAATAGTCGCGTTCAATATTTAAACCCATAGGTATTCAAACTAAAGAGAGCACAGTGTTGACATAATCATTGGACCTAATTGATCCATCAATCATCATGCATCAATCATTGACATGACAATTATGTAAAGAGCACAGACAATTGATACAACAGACAATTACCTGATGGTGTTGGGTCGACCTCCATGAATCAAAATCATCATGTTCATTCACGTGCTCCTTTGGGCCATTTGAAACTGGTGACATAAAAGTTCAAGTGTCAATTACGTAATGGTTGTGTTCTCTCTCTTTGTAATGGAGATATAGTCAAGGCCAAGGTTAGGAACTGGAATAATTTAGCTGCTTGCCCGCGCTGTTAGTACCGATGGTGTTTAGTACTAAAGAAAATTGAGCCAAGTTCTCATGACCCCAAGATAGTCATGAGTGACGATAATTGCTCTAGATAACAACAGCATTTAGCTGCGATAACAATTATGTAAACATAAAAATAGTTGTTGGGGAATGCACAGTCATTACGAATGTTTAGATTACAGAGAAAATGAATTAAAGCTGAACATATTGAACCCCGAAAGTAAGCCGACCCCAAATATTGGAAAGGGGTGACAAAAATTTTGACAATTTGTTGTTTGAGCGATGCTTACCTTGATTCCCTTGTCCTTTCATCCGCTACAGAGCCAAGGTTCATAGAACAAAGAGAACGAGAAAAATTAATAATGTATGTTGGGTTCGTTGTTGTGTAAACAAAAATATTGGATGACAATCACAAAATATGTTATCCAATAATATTCACTACGCCCAATGAGAATAATCTTTTTCCTACCTGGTCTGACACGCCTGCTGACATCACCTAATTCCACCGCAATTCTTGGTCCCTTACGCAAAGTCTTTGAAAGAAAAGATTACAAAAACACAAGTCACTGTTAAATTGTTTTGATCACACGATTTATACAAAGAAATGATTAAAATAATAAAACTTTGTCCGATCACTTCACTAGGAACAATGGCGGTGGAAATGGAACTTTGCAGACGAGAAATTTACCGGATGAGCATGCGCGTCAACGTAGACGTCAGAACAAAACTCTTCAAAAGGAAGATATTTCACAACTTTTTAACCTGAATGATGTTGGCATCTTTATGTGGAACTCAGTGTACTATTGCCAACAGGCAAATACAAAATATGGAATTATTTTCTAAAATATTAAATTAAAAGAAATAGGTAACTAATAGGATTTATAAAAATAAAAATAGTAAGAAAAATACGATAATTTTTTTAATATTAATAAAATTTAGTAAATGACTTTAACCAGACGTTTCAATATTGGATTCAATTGCTTTTGTGTTTTTCGCGCCAAAGCAGGCAAGCGCAAGCGTGCGTGAAGTTTGAAGTCAACCCTACTTTTCCGGTGGTGACAGACGAAACTAGACTACTTCGACGACACATCCGCCTTTTCCTTTCTGGTCGACACTTCACAAGGTTGGTGGTGATTTCAAGTTATTTCTTTTTATTAAATATTGTATGAAATCTTTACTAAAAACCATTGTTCACAAATAAACGAATTACATTTAATTTCAGGTTGCAAGAGAACTCCACTCACAAAATGGTTGCAGCAAAGAAACAGGTAATTTATCGCTGTTCTTCAATGCACACACGTGGCTGTTCGATCTATGCATAGGTAGCTGGGAATGGCTAATGATCATCCTACCTATATTTCTTACAGAAAAAAGCGATGGAGAGCATCAACTCCCGACTGGCTCTCGTCATGAAGTCTGGAAAGTTCGTCTTGGGGCTGAAGCAGACTCTGAAGACACTCCGACAAGGAAAAGCAAAACTTGTCATCATTGCTAACAACACCCCTCCCCTGAGGTGAGACTGAGAAGTAGTTTTCCTGGTTTTAAATTCGATGGTCCGTTCGGAATGGATACGGATTTGAATTTATGAAGGGAACTCTATGGAGTAGTCTCTTGTCGATATCCCTGGCACGGTTTGAAAAGAGCAAATCTTTGCTGAACAAAGCTCTTTCAATCTGTGAACATTCCGTTTTTGTTATTTTGTTAAATTAAGGAGTGGTTAGGCGGAATTATCATTCTCGCTCTAATATTCAACAATAATTCACAGCTTTTAGATCAATTTAAACTTACTTCCAAAGTTAATATCCTTGGAAAAGCAGTAATTTCATATTTAACTTCCCTTCCATCAGATGCATGGTGATTTTGCAGAGTAAGAGCTCGAGAGACCTAGTATCCTCTTCAACTGTAAATATTACCACTATCTGCTTTTATTCATTGGTTCAGCTCGTGATGTCACGTCACACATTCAGTTCACTTCACCCAACAAATCGGCGTTGGCTCAATGCTAGAATGCTGGACCTTGAGACTTGGGCTAACACTGGTTTCTCGCAGGAAATCCGAGATCGAGTACTACGCCATGCTGGCCAAGACCGGCGTCCACCACTACACCGGCAACAACATCGAGCTCGGCACAGCTTGCGGACGGTACTTCCGCGTCTGCACGCTCTCCATCACCGATCCCGGGGATTCTGACATCATTCGATCCATGCCAACGGGAGATGCGCAGTAATGTAAGAGCTTGATTCTAAATAAATTTAAGCATTTATTATATTATTCGATGAACTTATTCATTTACACACAGCCTTCTCATTGTCCCAATACTTCCTGATGACTGAATTACACTGACAAGTTTTAAGATTCCACTTCTCGCAAATTACAAGCCGGTGATAAAAGAATGGAGCTGTGAAGAAATCATTAAATTGGATTATTTTGTGGTATTTTTTTCTTTGTGCAAGTTGGTTTAAGTACCTACCTGTCAACATTTGGCTCTGGTCTTACTGAAGAAATGACTTACTTTGGGTGTATTAAGTGTTTGGATGGTGCAAATTACGTAGCAGTTATTTTATTACGTGGCCAGAGTCCCACCATGGTAGAGTTCAAAAATTGCACATCAACCACCAAAAAGAAACGACACAAAAAAACAACAAAAGACTAACTTAAAATTCATTACCTATGTAGGTACTACCTATTTACCTACTGTTACATAATATTGAAATACTACCTAATAGTGTAGATACAGCCTCATCTCGTGCTCAAAAAATGTCCAGATTTTCAGCTTCTCATCGTTTTGGAAATATGGCCCTCCCACAAAGTCAATTGCACTCTGAAATATGACTGTAAGGCTCATGTTTCCCAAAGAATGAGATTTAGGTAGAGACAAATGCTCAAAGAGCCACGTGTTTCTTTATTTGTCAAAATCAAGTTGCATGAATATTTTTTAATATTTTTTTTCATCCCACCCACCCCCTGACACGACAATTGTTTGAAGCAGGTTCGAGATATTTATTATTAAGAAGGATAGGTAATTACCAAAGGAATTAATTTAAAAAGTGATCAAAAAGTATTTTCTGTGGAGCGCAATTTCTGAAAAGAATGACACCATAAAACTTAATACTACTACAATTTGTTTTGGGTTTGGACATTGTTATGGCTGATTTGACTGGACTACATGTAGAGAACTGCATTTGAAAAATGTGCACCATTTAAAAAATATCTGTAAGTTGTGATCAGTCAATGATGATTAGATTAGATATATTATAGTTGTTTTCAATAAAGTAATGTATTTCACCAAATATAAACATTTTAAAATTCTGAATGTAAACTCAGCTAGCTTGGGTAGACTTTGGCTCTGATATAATGAACTGAATAATTCACAGCTACTGGACCATAGAAAACCGCCGATGACGTCGCTAGGGCCTTGGGCATAATCACTGATGATTGATGAACCATGAACTAATACTTGCTATACAGGGATAGATAACGCCGTATCAATTACATGCTAAACCACAGTCCCTATCCGTGTCCTGTTTTCAAATAAAATTCACAGAAATAAAACATGGCCGACCACTAAAAGCCCAATATTATGAGGTTTCTTGTCAAGCTGACACAATGCCTACACCAATATATTACCAAAACATGATGTATATAGGAGCGCCAATACAATATCGACCTTATTAAACCAGACAAACCTTAATAAACAGCTTATGTACAGAGAAAGCCATGTCAACAAGAAGGCGGGTTTTCAGATTCTTAAATATGAACGGAAAAATTGAATAGTTTCATTCTGATGTCTTGCTAATTTACATATTTACTCTCTGCTTCATGGGCAATTAAATAAACACTGATTCTTCTTCTTTGGCATGGGAGTATTCACAGTATTGTCAGTTATTTTACGGATGAAGAAACAATGAAAGAAAATCACAATAAATACGACAAAAGCACGTAAAATATGTCAAAACATTTTTGTATCAGCTGTTTCAATGAAGTGACTTTCAGAAGGCTGTGGTTTGTATTACTTTTACTGCATGCATGAAAACTGCATGAAAACGAAAGTAGAAATGTTTAGAAGGCTAAGGTGAACCGGATAATTCAAATGAAACGCGAAGTTATCTATCCCTGTATAGCAGTATTAATTCATGGATGAACATACCTACTTAGTAGAATAGACCTTCATTGATCGTTGCCCTGGCTTCATTTTGGGAGACTTCCGGGGTGTGCTCTCATCAACTTCATCCATGATTTAAGACTTTATATTCTTAAACAATGAAAATAAATTGCATCTCAACTTTTGTTACACTAGATAATTTTAAAATCTATTTTAAAACTCGGCCCAAATGCATTTAAAATCATCGGTCACTAAACTAGTTAATTCCCGCCTGGCCAAATTGGGGGGCGTTAGTTTTTGGCGTCCTGGTACTTATATTACTAGGACTGTACACCTACTCTCATCTTCTGTATCCTACAGGGTTCCCAGGCGGCCCATAAAACCTCTAAAACTCACTTTTTTAGCATTTCACTTTATGAAGATAGATGCACACAAATTTACTTAATTTCTTGTTAAGTTTTGCTTCGTTATACATACGTGCTTCATATTAGTGGAAAGCATAATTGTTTCTCTTATTTCGTTCATTATAAGTTGCTGGTAAAATAGTTTTACATAACATAGTTTACCTGTAACCGGGTTAAATAATGACAATTGATTTTTATGTATAAAATCTTACAACTTTATTGACACTTAAATTATCAAAATTATCATCCAAGAGTATATAATTGCCTCTGTCCCAGTCTCTATAAATATGGCAACAAATAAAAAAGTTAAAAATGGAAATGTAATAAATTAATTGGCCATCTTGCACAACCCAACACCATAAACGTAAAGTAGCTTGATTCTTGCATCTCGTTACTTCTTCTTCTTCTTGGCATCGGTGTTGCCGCCCCCGATGATCTTTCTTCGTTGCGCGAACATGTGGAGGTACATCTTCGGGAACACTGAAACAGAACAACGCATTTGTCTGATTTTCACATAAGAACAAGATGAATACCTATGGTTCAAACATAAAACAAATTTGCTGCCCAAATGTTTATCTTATAGAAGAATGCATTGCAACAGAACAGAATACTGAAAGGGAATTGGAAAGAGTTCGAGAGGGGGCAAGCAGACCAAGTGAGGTGGGATGTGGAGGAGTGACAACAGGGACAGGACCAAGGGAGATGGAGAGATGTGGAGAGAGTGATTGCCACGACTGGCCAGCCGACATCATTGAAGTGAGGGCCCACCAAGCTCGATTGATTAAGATTTTATTACAGCAAAAAGTGTTTCAAGAAATTGTTACAATGCACCAAAACGAATAACAGCGAAGTAAATTTTCCTGGGTTCTTAGCCCCCATACCCTCCCGTTTTCCATTGCATTCTATTTTTTTTGCGTTTACCCACACATTTATTTAGGATTACACCACAGCACATTTTCTTATGCAAGATGCTTATTGGTGAATATCGAGATAATTAAGTGCACATTTTGAGAAGAAAATGTATGAGAAGTAGACCATACTAGGTAGTAGGGTTGGGACTTGACATCGATTTTTCGATTTGACATCGATGTCGAATGATATTTTGAGTTTCGATTCAACATCGATTTGAATTGTTTAATCAAACAATCGTTTGACATCGTTTAAAAAAATCCAAGAATTTGTGCGAAGTATTGTAAAACTGGCAACAGTGCAACGTGCCCCTCAAGATCAGCTGAGTGGCCTGTTTCCGTCCTTCCTGCATACCGCGTGTGTAGTTGAGGGTGGGTTGGTCACTGTTGTCTTTTGCCATTCAGCGCGTGTTGTTTTTATTCTCTCGTCATAGAAGTTTCCACGCAAAAAAAATAATCCCGCCGCGGAGACTAAGTGAATTGTGGAAAGTAGGGATGTTCACGATTACGATTTAATCGAATCGATTAATCGATTATGACATTCAAAACGATAAATCGATGTTAGTATACATAATCGAATTACATCAATTTTAATTTGCCGCCTAGAAAATGGTTGAATTTTACAACATCTAAAATGGCTGCCTTCATTCTGTCCACATTTTTCTTTGTGTGCGTAATATTTTAGTGATAAATTTATGTTTGTGTGTATTTTCCCATAGTTTCGACGTTTATTTCTAATTCGCATTACCATTTATCAGTGATGATTAAATTAATTACGGCACATTACAGCATATTTGAGGTAAAAATGAATGACTTCCCGGACACATTTCATTGTTGAGGTTAATATTGCCGTAAAAGACGATATAATGACCACCCTGAACATGATGATATCAATACGATTTAATTCGATTATTAATCGATTTAAATTACGAAAATCGAATTAATAATCGATTTAAATAAAATAATCGTTGAACACCCCTAGTGGAAAGTGTTCGGATTTGAAGTGAACATTACGGCCAACATTGCTAAAGGATGTTGAATGCAGACAATTTTATGCTTCACGGGATATGTTCCGGCAACAAGTCTAATAAAACCATGAATTTGCAACGAATTTTTTTCATTAATTGTTCCCTTTTACATAAATAAATGGTGTAGTTTATTTTAAATGAAAACATTACTTTACTTCAATCATTTCCTTGTCATTTGTTGCCGCGAGGGGGGTGTGAGAGGGACATCTCTCGCGCTAGGAACATGGCCTTGGGCAGACGCAACTGCAGTGTTGCAAAATTTCGCCGAAATTATTTCGATGTGGCTTAATATTACGATGTCAAAATTATTTCGATTTGATGTCAAATTTTCAGTTTGACATCGATTTAGCAATTCAAATCGAATCCCAACCCTACCAGGTAGTACTAGGTATAGTTACCTGTTATTTATCAGGTAGTACTGGTTGAACTTTTGCTGTGCTTACGAGGTATAGGAGAGCAACAGGCTATACTTACGAGGTATATAGGAGAGCATGATGCCTATCAACAGGTACTGGTAGTTGAAGGTGAAGTTCCACAGGTTGGGCAGCTCGAATGTCCACAGCTTCACTTCGCCCACGTAGGCTTGTGCGTAGTAGAAGCAGATCAGCTCTCCGGTCACACCCAGTGGATACAACACGTAGAAGAAGGTGTAGCTGAAATCCACACAAATACACTAGTCATTTTCCACAGCTTGACTTCGCCCACGTAGGCTTGTGCGTAATAGAAGCAGATCAGCTCTCCGGTCACACCCAGTGGATACAACACGTAGAAGAAGGTGTAGCTGAAATGCACACAAATACACTAGTCATTTTCCACAGCTTGACTTCGCCCACGTAAGCTTGTGCGTAATAGAAGCAGATCAGCTCTCCGGTCACACCCAGTGGATACAACACGTAGAAGAAGGTGTAGCTGAAATGCACACAAATACACTAGTCATTTTCCACAGCTTCACTTCGCCCACGTAGGCTTGTGCGTAATAGAAGCAGATCAGCTCTCCGGTCACACCCAGTGGATACAACACGTAGAAGAAGGTGTAGCTGAAATGCACACAAATACACTAGTCATTTTCCACAGCTTCACTTTGCCCACGTAGGCTTGTGCGTAATAGAAGCAGATCAGCTCTCCGGTCACACCCAGTGGATACAACACGTAGAAGAAGGTGTAGCTGAAATGCACACAAATACACTAGTCATTTTCCACAGCTTCACTTCGCCCACGTAGGCTTGTGCGTAGTAGAAGCAGATCAGCTCTCCGGTCACACCCAGTGGATACAACACGTAGAAGAAGGTGTAGCTGAAATCCACACAAATACACTAGTCATTTTCCACAGCTTGACTTCGCCCACGTAGGCTTGTGCGTAATAGAAGCAGATCAGCTCTCCGGTCACACCCAGTGGATACAACACGTAGAAGAAGGTGTAGCTGAAATGCACACAAATACACTAGTTATTTTCCACAGCTTCACTTTGCCCACGTAGGCTTGTGCGTAATAGAAGCAGATCAGCTCTCTGGTCACACCCAGCGGATACAACACGTAGAAGAAGGTGTAGCTGAAATCCACACACATACAGACGTTATTTTTCATGGAATTATTCATCAGAAAATGTTCAGTCTTTTTTCATATAATATTCAGGGCTGCCACTGAGGAAAGGGGCAGAAAAAAGTAGCAAAAAGTGTCCTATTTTTCCCTATTATAGTAGCATTAGTACACTTTTTATTTGAAAACCCTCTAGCACAGGGGTCGGCAACCTTTTTCGTGAAGGAGCCAATATCCCAAATATTAAAAAAATTAGATAATAATAGGAGCCGCAGTAGAGGCAATAAAATATAATACACCGAAAATAATACATTGAATTACTACTAGTAGTTTATTTTGATATTTTGACGCCCGATTTTGATATCCTAGGCCCTAGACCCAGTGGGAGCCCCCACTGTCTGACCTGACAACATTGTCGGAACCAGAAGAAGATTATTATTATATTTTGACGAAGCCCCTGCAGGACATTTTAATTTTTGGAATTTCAACAATATAAAAGTGATTCTGGGTCTCTAAAATGAACAAACTGAATCAAATACCTAATCTTCCAATAGACCATAACGGAAAGTTGCCAGCGCCACCACATGAACTAAGTAAGATGTGTCTGCGCATGCGCTACCGCAAGGTCAAGTGTGTGATACCTCGACGCGGGAACCATTCCCGGCAGCTGTCTCTTGTTAAATTACGAAGTTTTGTTTTGAAATTACAACAGATATGGTTATTGGAAATACAAGCTGATAGTGGTCATTTGTCTTGCAAAAGGTGCAGATTATTTGAGTGTAAACGTAATACCAAAACATTACTCCTATTATTTATTAAATAAATGTACAAAATGCCTAAATCTGCTACTAAGACCATGGAGGAGGAGCGGCTATCACACGGATTCCGACCGAGCCAGCGAGGTCGGTTTTAGTACCGAACGAGAGCGCTAGTCATTTCTGTTTTGGTCTATTGTGACCACGCAGGGCGTATTTTTTTTTGAATTGTCAAATTTTTCGATTCCTGATCTTTATTATAAAGAGGCATTCTAGAACCACCTAGGAGCCGCATGTTGACCATCCCTGCTCTAGGAAAACATTGGATTTAGCAATCAAAGGGCATAAATCCAGTATATTTCCAAGCATTGACTCGTTATTAATATATTTTCGATGTCTCTGGTATCTCTTATGAAAGTAACATAGTAGGTATAACAAAAACATGATATTACAATAATAATGACATCTGAGAGGGTCATTTAAATTCCTTGGTGAGTTGTGGAATTACTTATCATTACCTACTAAAATACTGGAAATTGTCTGTTTTTTTAATTTTTTTTTTTTTTTACAAAACAATCAAAAGTTAAAGAAATAGTACATGTAGCACAAAGTAGCAAAGTTGTAAAAAAAAGTAGCTTAATAGTTGCATACTACAGAAAAGGTTGTAAAATAGTTGCATAGTTGCCTGAGTGGCAGCCCTGAATATTGTATTAATTATTGTTTAATGTTTTGGCATCCTAGTCTAGTCATGTTTATTAAAATTATTTTTGACAAAAATTTCTTTACAGACAAACTGATTCCTAAATTAATTTGAATAAAGTTTTATTAGAATTGAAAGAAGAGATTGAAGAAGTGTGGAGTGTCGGACTTGGCAAGTCGGCTCTGAGAACACAAGTGCCTAGAACATTGGTGGTATCATCCCACCCCCTGACCTGACCTGACGCGATATTTATTTGTAAAGTTTTAAACATGACGAACTTTCCTAATAATTTTACATTGAAGACAATATCCTTCTTAAAATTTGAACCTAAAATTTTTGAGCCAAATGTTTCTGCTTATACAGAAAGATGATGTAGGTACGTATACTGTAAATTAGCTTTTCTACACTAGTACATTGACAGTTTTTGTAGTGCACAAGATTCACAATAGATCATAAAATGCAAGTTGTACAGAGATAAGGTGTGTTGCCAAAACAATGTGAAAAAAGGAAAAAGAAAAAATTCCAGAGAAAAAAGAGATACACTTTTTCACACGAGTTAAAAAGAGAGACTAGCTTTGCTCACTCAATTAAAATTCATGTAGGTAAAAAATATATCCATGTCTTAGCACAGGAGTTTGTGATACAAAAACAATCCATTAGCTAGGTGTAATATTTCATAACACTTGTAGGCATACTTTGTATGGGATTGACCTTCACACAACAAGGATCAGTATGACCTTGACTTGAAACAGTTGAATTCCCAAAGTGCAATCATAACTTATATTACTTCTAGGAAATAATGATTAAGCTGACACATTTTGTTCCTGCTCAAGGAGCATATGATAATACAAGGCAATCATCTTAGATGTGACTGCTGAGTAAACAATTCTGTCGCTAGGCAATTATTTTAGAATATGGCTGAATTGTGTTGTGTTGAACAAATGTTGACTTGAAGTGCAAAGATGTGATATTCTGCAATAATTAGCAAAATAATGTTGTAAAACAGATAGTACCTCATTAAATAATCTATAATATGATGACTAATGAGATATTTTGTACTCTCCTCATCACAAGTGTAAAGAAAGAGTAGTAAAGACTAAAGAAGAGACAATAAATTAACGATCCTATTCATCATAAACTTCACACAGCGCATAGGAGTTCTACTTTCATCATGCAGGGGGGGGGGGAGGAAGGATTTTTTTTTAATATAAATAATTTAAAAGTGATACTGCTCAAATTACTCCTATTGTTGCCCCGCAGGGCTTCTTTTAGAATTAATTTAAGCAATTTTATAAGTGATTCTGGGATCCTAAACTTAATTTTGTATGATGAATGGGGAGACAGTCCGCTCGGGTGGGGGGACAATCTCCCCCTTCCTATGCGCCTGATCACAGACGGTCCCATCCAAACATTTGGTATACTACTACAAGGACGGAACAATACAGTACCTACCTTTGTAGGTACTGGGCCCTAAAATAGGGTCCTGATTCTTCACCTATTTTCAATTGCTAGTGGAAATGCAATGTGTAAAGCTTATTGGCAAATTATCATTGATAGCGGATTTGCACTGCGCTTTGACAGTTATAGAATCAGACCTCAACCGTTATGCGTTTCTCTATAAACCAATCACAAGTCGGCAGTGAGAGATTTCTGGACTTATGATTAACTAAGGAATAGAACGTAAAACGCATTAACGGAAAAACGGTCCATGTGGACCAAGCTTAAAGTGCAAGTGTTCTTGTAGCAAATAAGTTTGTACGTACCGACACCAGATAAGCGCATACGGCACAGCACCAATGATATTGAGTGCGTAGTAGAGGTATCGGATGATTTCCGTGATCGACCACGCCACTAGCGCCAGGGGCAGGCCGATGGAAGCGGGTGCGGTGGGAGTTGCTAGGAGAAGTCCGCACACCACCATTACCCTCGATGACACCTGGATAAGTGTGGTGAACAGATCCGACTTCACCAATCCGAACGCCACGTGGATTACCTGCGGATCCGAGAGAAACAATGTGTGGAGTAAGCTCTACAAGTGCCATGGCTAAAAGTTGTAGTGCCAGTCTTAGCAGAAATGAGGACAAAATTGGGAAAATTAATTTGAAGATGAAATAATTGTTATAGTACGTCCAGCGAGCGTGTAGCCTTTCCTTTCATAAGATGAGCAGTATTGTTCGACCCTTGTTCGACCGTTAAGCTCTGACAAGATACAACTCTTTTTATGACCTGCCACCCCTTCCACCTACACTGTTGCCATTTCAAACAACTTTCCTTGAATTTTAAAAGCCAACTGCATTGAAAGATATTTGGCACCACAACAAAACAACCCTTTCCAGAACACCTGCAGTCGTTGAGAGATATTTACAACCGCACACGCGTCAAACCACTCAGGATTACAAGCTAAACCCATTGTTGAATTTTACACAGCATTTGCTGAAGTGGCTACACGCTCACTGGACGTACTGTACACAGTATTGGGATTGATTTTCAAGTTTAGAACACTATAAAGAATCATGAGTGCATGAGTATATTGTTTTTTTTCTTCAAAATATAAATATTGATTAAAAATATAATTTATCTGAGACCTACACATATAAAATTTTATTTCAACTAAAAAAGGAAAAATTGCACTTAAAATAATCACCAAAATAATCACAAACAGGAAGATCGGAACAAAAATATTGATAATTTCACCACTTTTGTTCAGAAATTTAAATTTTTGGATTATGTTTAAACGTGTTCTTTAGCAATCAGAATGTTTGAAGTTAGTTGGTGTGATGGACGTTTTCTCATTTGATGGGATTAATGAATCAAAAAGGATTACAAATTAGAAAAGGATGAGGAACATGGCCTTTGGGTGAGTTTCGGTTAATTCTTTACTCAGCAAATCAGAAATGCTAATTTTAGAAATGATTGGCAATGAAAGTCAACCATTTTAAATTCAAAATAGCGAGTGTGTACTATGTGCGTCCCGACACACAAACACACCTTAAATCACCCTAAATTTACGAAGTGTTGAAAAAATCAACAGTGGCACTTGTTGGGTTAAAGAACCGGCGCTTAGGTACTTAACTTGCAAGGGGTGGGGGAATAATATTTGAAAATAAATTTAACTGGAAATTGGAACCAGAAAAACTTTGAATTTCAGGAATGAATTTGCTTTTCTATTCGATTTTTGCAATTCCAAAGGAATTTTTACCTTGTAGGTATAAAAACAGGGAGGTGAATCCGTGGGGGGGGGGGGGATTTTCCCCATTTCGCCGCCCCCCTCCCCTCCCTATGCACCTGATATACCTAGAAAATGAGAAAAGTAGATTTATCGATGTTTACCTCGAGGATAGCAGCATTTTGAAATATGACGACGATTGGCTTGACTGTGTCCCACAGAGGTTCTTGTACACCTGTAGCGTAGTGTTTAACAATAAGAAAATACAGGTAGCTCCATCTGAAATGTACATTCTAAGCATTAGCAATGATATTGACAAGAAGGAAGAAGAGAGTATGTTGAACAAATTTAAGAAATGACATATAACCTCAAATGCTTACCCGATGACTTGAGCAAAGTTATAGGCAAATAAATAGCCTTTTGTTAGAGTTGATGGCTCTTTAGAGCTGTCTTTCTTTGCTTTAGGAGCTGCCATTGCGGTCGATCGTTTAATGAGAATCACAGTGGATGACTTATCACAAAATATTTACTACCTATGTTCCTGCATATGCAAATCTTCGGACGAACCGCCAACAAGGCATTGACAAGGCAAAAATTTACAACGACGTGCTCAGTGCTGCTCAACGTGGTTTTGTTGAACCGCTAGTTTTCTAATTCCTATAACAGATGGCAGATCACTCTTCAAACAAGTTTGACAGATCGTGCGCATGCGCGTAGCAAGCGAGTGGTGTTTAACCCAGCAAGTGGCAAGCAACAGCAGCCGAAAAACACAAACCTCCAAACGCGATTGGAGGTGCAAAGTGTGCGCGTTTGTTTGTCGTCCGCATAGGTGTTAAGTTTTAAGTCCATTATCCCGGTATTATTTTACCGGATTCCGAGGTACCGATGAATGGGAAACAGGCAAGACTGTCCGTAGCTTCATTCAAGCGCTAGTTTCGTGTTTTAAACCTCGTTTTTTACTACACTCTCCGAAATTCCGATTGTGTTTGTCTTGATTTTTGACGGGGAGCACCTTTGCGAAGGCGGCATGGCTGTGAACGTGCACATCGTGTTGTGTGGTGATTGTGCGGCGATGGACCCACCCTTGTCTTCGAAACGCGGTAAAAGAAGCTGTGCAAAGTGGACGATTTTCGTGTGTGTGTTTTTAGTGGGCATCTCATTGAGCCATGGGGCCGATATCAATTGTGCAAGTGTCAAATACCGTTCTTACGAGGAGCGAGGATTGGGTGGGAGTGATGCACCTCGAGATCCCCTCTCAGGTAAAAAGACACACATTTTAACTCATGTTCACTACTAACTGTTCAATTGACAACAGTTGTATATATCCTTAATTTTACTTTATAGAAGATTTCCGCTGTTTTTATAAGTTCGTAAATCTGCAATGAATGTTTTATTGAAAAAGTACTTTCGTAACTTACATGTACTATAACTAGGTACTACAAGACATCTTTTCATCTTGTGTAATAACTAGTAACTGACAGATAACACCGAACAGTAGGTCTTCTTGTTGATTAATTTAGTAAAATGATTAATTACATAATTACGAATAAGATGATTAGATAGATGTAATCCTGGCATCTGAGACTGATAACTACTATCAATGAAAGGCGTGCAGCGTGGTTTGATAAGCTACCGTCTTGCTTGAACTTGGAGAAGGAATGTTAGAACCCCATGCTTTGTCTCTTGAAGTGAAGGCACTTGAGAGAACGTTGTCGCATGGAAAGAAAGAACAGGACGTCCTCCAATCACGAAGAAAAGAGCATATTTTTACACGTGTTTTGAGGCTTCATTGATTGATGAGGGGACTGAGTGATCAGTATGGTCGACTTTGATTTGGAACAATGTAGTTTTGACTTTATGGATTGGAAACTTTTCGGTTTTCAATTTAACATTTTCAGTAGTTAGAAGCTTTGTACCTAGTATCTTCGGAATATCTGGTTTTGTACCGTGTTGCGACATATTATCTAATCACTTTTTTCCGATACCTATCTGAATTTTTGGATTGTAACCTTTCCCTGTTGATTCTTTTAAAATCTTGATTGAAAGATGTGGAACATTGGAAGTAAGGTAGGTAAGTCTCTGTTGTTTTGCGCAATGTTGCAACCACCTAATTTTGGTAGAGTAGGACCTAGGTAGGAACAAACTGTTTAACGAACTTTTTACACTTTTCTGTTCACCGTTTTTAGATTTGCTGGAATAGTTTTTTTTAATTGAGCCTTTTCCCGCTTTCCGTGGTTCGGATTTTATTCAATATTTTCTTTTGAATATTAGAATACTTTCGAAATTAGTTTTTACCTGCTTTTGCCCCATGTTTTTCAACGTACATTCGTTTGATTGCAATTGCAATAGCAGAGTGTAGGTACATTCCCCGAGCAGAAACTCATGTGAACTCACGCTAATGACCGTCGCCAGGGTGTGAATGAATGAAGGGAGCGGGAATCGATCCCGATGCTCCGCCTCGTGCATCAACCGACAGGAAGGACTTGTCACATTTCCTTCACGTACATCCGAACCCGACCGAGCAGGACAGTTTTTCCACCTTTCAAAAAGACGTTTCCACTTCCTCTGGTCGCAAACACTTTGGCGACACCACAGAAATCAGTCCGTTACATTTGCATTTCACATTTCGAACGTATTCAGGGTTTGAATTTCAACGATTTTGAAATCTTTGGTTGGATTCTATAAACATTACAAAATGTCTGCCCCGATATTTAAATTGTATTTTCGAATTTAAGGGAACGTTTGTAGCAAATAGCAAAAATAGCATATAGTCTTAGTGAACCAACCTAGATTGATGCGCATGATAGTTTATCGTCAAGATATTCCCCAGAGAATCGAACGAAAAGACGTAGAAAACTTTATGATCAGGCATCATGCTCAAACGAATTAAATTACTCGACTACATCATGTTATGGCGTCTCATAATTTGTTTAGCAACGTCCTTCAATCACTCTAACTGGGTGGATAATAAATGTGGCGTTTTATTAGCTAGTTTTATTGTCTAGAGAGCCAGCCTTGGACGTTTAGATTGATGTTGATTTTAATCTATTACTCTGATTATATCAATCACAATATCTTCTAGGAACCTCGAAGCTAAGACTGTGTGGTGAATGTTCGGTGTGTCAATCTGGCAACATGGGAGGCTCACGGCCGGTTGGAATGAAAATGTTTTATGGTTTCCTTTGACGATCTGGTAGGTGACACATGCTGCGTTTGTTGATACTGGTAGGGGAGGGTTTTTAAAATATATTATCATTTATGTTAGTGGAATGGTAGGTCGTGCTGGTTAGTTGTCTGTGAAATATCCTATTCATGTGCGAGCGAGGATAGTTATCCTTCGAATAACTCTTTCGCCTATCACTGTTAGTTTTATTCGTCGAATGTTATCGAATGTTATTCAATCAAGATCTTTTCAAAATTTTTGGTTTGTATTCGACACTAAAAGTTGCAAAACGCCACCTAGCGGAAAAAGTTAACATCTATACCACGAGTACTTGTGCACATGAGCACAAGGCGCGTTCAGGCAAGTCACTTAGATGTCCAATCGTAACGAGAACAGTAAAAGTTATAATTACATTGCGAAATAACAGAAATTGATGAATACCTTAGTGTCAACAATCAAATACAATCGGCATATATTACTACAGCACACATTCATTCAAATTCTTGTGAAAACGGGTTGTCTATTCACCAAAAATCACCATTTGACAGATGCAAATTGTTTTTCTCACGGCATTCTGAACACACATTTTTCTTGACGCATCGTTCAAACAATTGCAATCTGTCAAATGCTGCTTTTGGTGAATAGACAACTCGTTTTCACAAGAATTTGAATGAATGTGTGCTGTAATGAAATATGCCAATTGTATTTGATTGTTGACACTGTGGTAAGCATCAATTTCTGTTATTTCGCGATGTATTTATAACTTTTTACTGAACTCGTTACGATTGACATCTAAGTGACTTGTATGTAAAAGTACGCACGCGCTGGGATTGTACTCGCCGGAGCGTCCATCTTATATTTACTAGCGCACTCTCTAGGTACTTTTAGTGTCGAATAGTCATGGCAATAGAATATATTTTTTTTAGTAGTACCTACACCAATTGGGCAAGATTTTTTCAGCAGGGTATAATATACCGGGTGGCGCAAAAAAAAAATCACCCTGTTTGAGAGGTCACTATATCGAAACTATTAAAGATAGGATTCTGAAATTCGTACACATATTAGAAAACATACCAAAATTTAATATGTGCTAGTTTCAAAAACATTCTTATTGTGGGAAAAAAGTTACAGCTGTTCAAATTTGGTTGTCAAAAAATTGATTATACAGAGCTCAAATAGCGCGCGTCGAGAAAACTTCCAATGGCCGGGACGCTGTTTCTTCAAAACTACGCACGATATCACGCTGAAAATTTCAAATTATATTTAAAATATATTAAGATCAATTGTGTAAAAATTTCAATCAATTTGAATGAACGGAACGAACATTATGGAATCTTGAAGTTGAGCGTAAAGTCAGAATATGTAGATTATTTCTAAACTTTTATTCACGTTATAAAAGTGATTCTTTTCCCATTATTCTCTTTTCAAGCTCAAATTCAAGATTCCATAATTTTCGTACCATTTATTCAAATTGATTGAAATTTTGACACAATCGATCTTAATATATTTTTAGTATAATTTGAAATTTTCACTTTGATATCGTACGTAGTTTTGAAGAAACGGCGTCCCGGCCATTGGAAGTTTTCTCGACGCGCGCTATTTGAGCTCCGTTTAATCAATTTTTTGACAACCAAATTTGAACCGCTGTAACTTTTTCCTACAATAGTAATGTTTTTGAAACTTGCACATATTAAATTTTGGTATGTTTTCTAATATGTGTACAAATTTGAGAATCCTATCTGTAATAAATTCGATATTTATTCGACCTCTCAAACAGGGTGATTTTTTTTGCGCCACCCGGTATAGGTAGGTACTACTCCAATTTTGTTAATGTTGTAGACTATTTACTTTCTTGTCTGACTGACGCACGTGCGTCATGTGCGTCTGACACGCACGTGCGTCATGTGCGTCTGCCCACACGCACGTGCGTCATGTGCGTCTGTCACATGCACTTGCGTCATGTGCGTCTGCCCACATGCACGTGCGTCATGGGCGTCTGCCACACGCACGTGCGTCATGTGCATCTGCCACACGCACGTGCGTCATGTGCGTCTGCCACACGCACGTGCAAAATGTGCGTCTGCCACACGCACGTGCTTCATGTGCGTCTGCCCACGCGCACGTGCGTCATGTGCGTCTGCCACACGCACGAATGTCATGTGCATCTGCCACACGCACGTGCGTCATGTGCGTCTGCCATACGCACGTGCGTCATGTGCGTCTGCCAACACGCACCGTGTGCGTCATGTGCGTTTGCCACACGCACGTGCGTCATGTGCGTCTGCCACGCGCACGTGCCTCATGTGCGTCTGCCACACGCACAGGCACGGCTTCTGACGCGTGCACGTGCGTCATGTGCGTCTGCCACACGCACAGGCACGTCTTCTGACGCGTGCTACGCGCACGTGCGTCATGTGCGTCTGCCACACGCACGTGCGTCATGTGCGTCTGCCACGCGCACGTGCGTCATGTGCGTCTGCCACGCGCATGTGCGTCAGCCACGCGCACGTGCGTCATGTGCGTCTGCCACACGCACAGGCACGGCTTCTGACGCGTGCACGTGCATCATGTGCGTCTGCCACACGCACAGGCACGGCTTCTGACGCGTGCACGTGCGTCATGTGCGTCTGCTACGCGCACGTGCGTCATGTGCGTCTGCCACACGCACGGGCGTCATGTGCGTCTGCCACGCGCACGTGCGTCATGTGCGTCTGCCACACGCACGGGCGTCATGTGCGTCTGCCACGCGCACGTGCGTCATGGGCGTCTGCCACACGCACAGGCACGGCTTCTGACGCGTGCTACGCAGCCAGTAATCGCGGCTGTTTATTTATCCAGCGATGACTTCCTGAGTTTTTCATCTCCAATATTATTATTGAAATACCTCCTCTATGTCTGCGCAGAAGACATGCGCAGCAGCGGGACAGAGCTGCTCTGTTGATGGATATATTGAACGAAATAGTTCGAAATTAATACATTCTTAGTTCTTACCATTGACAACTTCATTCTGGCACGAATCTTTCCTACGACTGGAACATTCTGGTTGTAATTTTGTTCTTTCTAAACATCTCTTCCAAACCACAAATCTGTGGTGTTGGAACGTTTTCGATCGTGTTGTTCTCCTTCTGGCGAAAAGAAATAGCGAATACAATTGTCGGGCTCCTCCTTGATGCTACAGTAAGGACATGAATATGATATTCACCAGCTGCACAGTGTTTAGGTGAAGGAACTACGATCCAAGTTAGAGAATAGACACTTAGGCAAAGGAAGATACGCAATTTTCATTACATTGTGTGGATTAAGAATATCTACGAATGGCTCAATTTCTTGGAAATTGTATTTAATATGTCCTACACAGGTCTGCGTTGTCAAATGTAGAAAATGTCAGGTCTATCTTCAACCAAATGGAGGACTTTTCGTACCTAACGAAATGTTCAGTTTTACACGTCGAAAATGCCGGCCATGTATTACAACAAGTTAACAATGCCGAGTGTGCATATTCATGTAGGTACCTATCTTTCGCCGCGTCTGGCAACGATGGCGGACATGGAGGGGGTGGCGATGCGTCAGGGGGAGGGGGCGGACACGATGCGACGGACACGATGCGACGGACACGGCGGTATGCGATGACCGGCTGCAGGGGAATGTCGGGCAATAAGGCACATTCCCTGCATTCAACCTATGATTCAACCATAGCCCGCCGAACAGCATTTTATGCCATGATTCACGCCACTCTGACGTCCAGCGGGAACTATTTGACGAGCGAATTGCGTGATGACGTTTGTGGCCAATCTTTGTGATTTTAAAGAGTTTCGTCGTCAAATAAGACACATTATTATTTGAAATGTCCGAGATTTTTTAAAAACAATTGTTTGGTGTGTGTCTAATAACATTCTAAATTACCTACGTACCTGTTTTCTTAATCTTTTGAATATTGCGTGATTTTTTAAATTTGTTTTGCCTCCCCATGATATCTTTTTCCCCTTCCTCGGTGTGTCCGATCGTGCCATCAATCTGTTCTTGTTCTTTTCTTGTTGACGAAAGGGTGTCCAAACCGTGGTTTTAACTTTAAAATCAATGTTTGAATTGCTTAAAAGTGCACCTGTCTGCCGAAATATGCACTCTTAAAACGCTTTTCTAGGTGCCATTAAAATATATATTGGATCATTAAATGTGAAAAGTGGCTTGGGTAGCAGTCTTACAACTTGCAAGTTTAATGTTGCGCACGGCAGTAAACACCTCATGGCTTCGTAAACCTGCTCCATAGACACAATGTACTGGCCAAGTCCAGGCATGAAGGTATAAATTCGTCCAGTAGAAATATTGCATTGTTTTCGTACTACCTAAACATGCTACAATGTTACTAGAAAAACGCTCAGTGTAACGCGTTGATGAGCGAGCAAAGACACGTGCAACATCCCCAGCCAAACACGATACGACACAATACTTCTTTGCAACTTTCCAATCAGATCCATTGTGTCGTGACTTTCCTACCTTAGTGTACTTTTTCAGAAATCTCCTTTGACGTAGTACGTTATGTTTGCAATTTTAAAATTGCTGTTTGTTGTCCTTAGGGGAACACTAATTGAAATTAATTGAAAAATTTTATGGGACTTTTCAAAAACAAATTTAATTCTTGTAGGTAGGTAATAACTTATTTGAATTTTGTCCTTCGAATCCAAACATTGAAATTTTTCATGAAAATCTAAACATGACAGGAAGTAGGCAAGTATGAGTTCCTAGGTAAATAGGTACACTCGGCCAAATAAAAATTGATCGTTGATCAAATTTGAATGACTGCTGGTCATGTCCCATAACCAATCAAAGCTTGTTATTATCATTGAAATGTGGGGTCACCTACTAGAGTGAGACAACGAGATCGCTTGGACTGACTTCGGATGGTGCAATCTAACATTTATCAGTCAATCAAATTTGATCAACGATCAATTTATGTTTGGCCGAGTGTACCTACCTACCAAAATATGTTTTGTGTGTGTCTGGATGTTATTTCCTTCGACCAGATTTTTCTGATGCGATCCTGAATAATTACCTGTTTTGTTCACCGCATTCTCGGGATTTGAACCCCTGCAAGCATTAGGGGGGGGGGGGGGGGGGGGGGGCTATACGTGCCGACGTGAAACGCCGATGAAATTGTTTCCAGCACGTCGTGTAAACAGCCGTCGCCGTCGTGCCAATAGCGGCGTGGTTTAATTAAACTGTCGACCTTGATGACTAGACGTCTAGGTCGACGGTCCTGATCGTGGTGCGCCATGATTTACATCGGATAGTTCGTCACTACGGGAGTAGACTCAAAGGTTTTGGAAGCAGGGGCTGGAACAGGAACGGAAAAGAACCGTTTTGTATATGGGAACCGGAACCCTTATTCATATTTTATATTATTTTGGTTCCATAACGGTTCTTTAAATAATTAATTTCATTAATTTCAAATCATGACTTTCAATTTTTTTTTATTTTTTTATTAGGTACCTACCTACCTAGTCTCTAGAGGTGCCTACCAAATTTACAGTTTTTCTAATATATGATCACTTAGTAAAATTATTGTTGGAGGACATTTCTATGTTAATGTTCCCGAAACACGATTAAAAAAAAAGAAAATTGTCTGAATTTCATGACTCCGATTGGAACCCTGATAGAACCAGAATCGGAACCGTTATTTTTTTTATTTCCAGGAACCGGAACCGATATTTATTTGGGTTCCAAGTCCCTGGTTTGAACATTTTTACGCCTGTGAAAATTCAGTGAAAACTTTAAAAATAAGTTGACATCAGGCGCAGGACTGTGACTGCTGATATAAAGTCCCCAAACACCCAATTTACAATTCGTTTTCCAAAGTTGTAAAACTGTAGAAAAAGAGCATCAGGATTTAGCCTTATCATGTGTTAGTTTGTTTATTTTAGATTTTTTTACGTTTTTAACTTAGGTACCTACCTATTTACCCACTAAATATATTTGTTTCATTTATATTATCATGGGGTCCGAAAGCCTGTGCTTACCGATATTCATTTGTTTTCAATAATTCCCCACACTGTGTCTGAATCGTCGCAAGTCGCGCACATGAACCACCAGCTTGTTCGGGAATGTGTCCGCGGCGACCCACACGTGGCGCCATGCTCGTTAGCGCCGCCATGGCTCTCTGACGTCACGCTACAGACCTGTTAGTCTCTAACGCCTTCTTAGGAGGTGCGCTATTTGTATGCTAATTCACTATGGTGTTTTGCAACGAGGGCTGTGCGAGGAATTTAGGGGGTTTTATTATAGAGGAGGAATGTGTTTGGTATTTATTTTTAATTACATGCTGCGCTTTAGTTTTAACCGATTCGGAAATTGTTGGGTTGGTTCTGGTTTCGGCAATATTCATGTATAGTTTGATTTGCCTACCAGATTTCTTCGTGTTTTGTTGTAGGACAAAAGTGAATCGGGGAAATCAAAGTGCGTAAGATATTTTTAGAAACCCGAGCATTAAGAGGCAAACGGAAACGAACGGGAATCGCACGGTTCGTCAGAGCGTTTTTTGAAATTGTGTCTTCCCGCTTAATAATTTTAAAAAATCAGATAGTAACGACCCATGACAGCCTAAAAGACTAAATAATGCCGCACATTGGAGTTCATTATGACCTCTGGTGCGACCTCAAAGTGTTAAATACGATATTTTTAATAAAATAATCGAAAATAATCGTATTTAACACTTTGAGGTCGTACCAGAGGTCATAATGAACTCCAGTGTGCGGCATTATTTAGTATATTAGGCTGTTATGGGTCGTTACTATCTGATTTTTTAAAATATTTAAGTGGGAAGACACAATTTCAAAAAAACGCTCCGACGAACCGTGCGATTCCCGCTCGCTTCCGTTTGCCTCTTAATAAAATAAAATAAGTACTATACCTTCTCTTGATTTTAGTAAAATGAAA
Organism: Leuctra nigra; assembly: GCA_934045905.1. Taxonomy (NCBI): domain Eukaryota; kingdom Metazoa; phylum Arthropoda; class Insecta; order Plecoptera; family Leuctridae; genus Leuctra; species Leuctra nigra. Next base: position 28,700,713 of record OW203769.1, on the reverse strand, counting down.
TGCTTTTCTTCGATGCTCAAGTACGCCGCCAGGCGGCAAGAATGAAAGTCAGACATATTCGTGTGCGCATGCACGAAACTTTCAATGGAAATGTTTACCAGGCGAGTTCAATTAAATTGATTATAAATCACCAAATAACTGAAATCGTTGCGTGTACCTCAGTAGTATCTGCATATTTCATCACGGCACACATTGTATTATTCATATACTGCGAAAACTAGGTTTCTTCACCAATCAGCATTCTTCACAGTTGCATTTGTTTTCATCACCCTGAACCGCCGTCAAGAACCTGCAATCATCTGTTTTCATTCACAATTTCCCCATTCGGAGTCAAAGATGACACATTTATATGATTATACAAAAAAGCACTTTTCTAACTCACGTTTCGTTTCCGGATGTCTGCCTAAAGTTATCAATGAAAGGTAAACCTGATGTTTATGAGCTAGAAGTTTCTCATCCAAAATGTCTATTTTATTGTGTCACATGGCAAAAACTTTGACAAAGCCCCCAGCAAGTTTGGAATGCCAACATCCCTGTTATAATTGTCAAGTCTCTTGGACGTCTCAATCTTTGTGCGCAAGCGGTACCTGGGGAAATGGCACCCCCTATTGTGTTTCTAGGAGTGGTGCAGGTGACAGGTATGTCAGCCTGTTAGCAACATTCCTGGTTGATGGGGGGGAGGGGGGACAATAGCTGAGAGGGTTGGGGGATTAGAAGTGATAGTTTAGTTGAGTGTGCGTTTTAGTACCAACATTGTTGCCGTCTTACGCTCGAAGATGGAGTATGGTTTCTCTTGATTGGCAATTTGACTGTTGGTGTTGACAACAAATACGAAGTATTCTCTTACACAATGACTCATGTTACATTACAAATGTGATTGGATGAAGACAGAATTACATAGGTACTGTTTTTTTCACCTCAAGAATCATTGGCCTCAAAGGTCCAGTGTTATTCTTGCGTAGGTATGCTCTTTATCTTTTATTTTCAAGAATTTATTTTCCGACGGCTTTTCCCGCAATACCGCGGATTTGGTTTACGGAATATCTGTTTTTGCAAACCCCAATGTAATTTTTGTCTTGTAGCCTATAGGCTATTATGTTCATATTCATAGGAGTACCATTATTTAATAAACGAATTATTTTCAATGTCCAATTTATTTTTAAAATCGATTTTGTCCGTGACTGCATTACTTAAAGAAAATCCCAATGTTCAGACACATAAAAGAAGAATTTCACATTTGAAACGAATGCAAATGATCACGAAGCCAAACAAGCTTTTATATGGCGCAAATCCGGTTTTCTGAATAGTCTTCGCCAACTAATTCAGAAAGGGGACTTAATTAATGGCGTGAAAACTTCGTACTGATGATGTTATAAAGTGCAGAGGATTCCTTCCAAACGATAAAACAAGTTTGCTTTTTGCCTCGACAAGATTCCTATCTTGTTTTTTTCCTGCAGCTTCCAATTGATCCCAGGCTATTACAGAACCACTGGGTAATTTGGACCACTGGCGACAGTTTGGGGGGTGTTAGGGTGACGAGCCGGAATAATGGACCCCCCTCTATGGATTTCTTCTGTCGCGTTTGAAGAGGGCAGCGCGCACACAATGCCGGGTCACAATAAGATTAACTGGTCGGGCGTGCGATGCCGGGCTTGTGGTGACACAACACGGGCCTAGCTCGCCCAAGTTGTTGGGAAACAGAAGCAGCGCAGTGCGCTCAAGACTCAAAATTAAGAATAAGTTGGTACTTGACTATGCATTATCACGCCATGTACGGTTAGTTCCGTACCTACTCATCATATAGTTACTACAGGGCAGTTATTCTATAACTTTGAAATTCCGGATTCGGCCCGAATGATTCATGGCCTTGATCAGATTCGGGCCGAATCTGGAATTTTAAAGTTATAGAATAACTGCCCAGGGATGGTTCAAGCTCATGGTACAAGAATATTACTGTTTTAGTTCCACTATGGTTCAAGCTATTGCTTAAATCATTAGCGATATTTGTCTCATTTATTGCGGATCCCTAGCGGTAGATGGCGTGGACTTCTCTTTTTATCGAGAAATCAGGCTGATCGCTGTGTTCGAAACACTAAATATCAGACAAATATAGACCTTTTTCTAGAATACAATCGCTGAGGAAGTGCTGGAAAGTTTCCCTGCTAGACCGCGACTGCCTGCTTCTCACCGCCAACCCTTTGCCTCCTGTTCTTGATCGCCCGTCATAGTTGCGAAATCTGTTAATAACGTAACGCAACACTGAAACGCATATTTGCGATCACATTGGCAGGTGGTGGAGAATCTGTTGATAACGTAACGCAACACTGAAACGCATATTTGCGATCACATTGGCAGGTGGTGGAGAATCTGTTGATAACGTAACGCAACACTGAAACGCATATTTGCGATCACATTGGCAGGTGGTGGAGAATCTGTTGATAACGTAACGCAACACTGAAACGCATATTTGCGATCACATTGGCAGGTGGTGGAGAATCTGTTGATAACGTAATGCAACACTGAAACGCATATTTGCGATCACATTGGCAGGTGGTGGAGAATCTGTTGATAACGTAACGCTAACGCAACACTGAAACGCATATTTGCGATCACATTGGCAGGTGGTGGAGAATCTGTTGTGTTGTTCCGATGCACGGCCTCCTTGGTATTGTATCGACTGAGCCGATGCAGCCGCCTGGCCTTGGCGTGTTTGCGTGCGGCCGATCAAAGGGTTTGGCCGACCCGTCTGCCCACATCGCGAACCCCCGCTCGCCGAGGATGCGCTGCCCGGAACTCCCGCTCGTGTGGCGTCGCTCGGGTGTCCCGCGTCGCGATCTGCCGGCCCAGATGATGCAGAGGTCTAGCCACTTGACACACTCATTCGGCAGGCCCGGGCGAGAATATATTTCATCGTAAATGGGAGATTTTTTTTTTAATAAAATTCCAGTTTTAACATTTTTGAAGTGAAATAAATGGTTGATCCAACTAGATTATGTTTTCAAATGTCATTCACGATAGTTCTGGGATGAAATTGGGGTCGTGAACACCCTAGAGAGTTAAATATTATCGATTTTTTATTTCGAAATATAGCATGTACTATATATCCTTCATTTTACAGATGTTAGCTATCAGAACACAGTATGTGTATACTACACTGCTAAATCAGAGTTTTATTTGTATAAATAAGTAAGTTATTAGAGTTTTGTCACAGTCAATCTACGTCCCATTTACGAAGTCTTTGCCCGAAAAATTCTCGCGGGCAGCTTGGCGTTTTGTCGTGGGTATATTGAAAACGTAAACGTAATTAATATTGTGTCTTTACACTAGAATTTGGTTGGGTAAATGTGCGGCCTTGAACAGAGACGAAAGTATTCAGTGTTGCCGCTATAGCAGTAACGAAAGCGGATGCCATAGAGAAGTATTACTGTACTGTCTCTATGATGTATCACCTGTAGGACTGGGACTCGACTCTATGTCTTGCGTCTGACATCCCGCCGCTGTCACCATGTAGTGCGGCTTCTCCACATGCAGTCAAGGTCACTCAGTGATCGCTATCGCACTAATGGCCGTTTGTTAGTCTTTGAGAGAAGAATTGTACTTTGATAGGATGTTCACATGATCAGTCTGATTGTATTATAGCACTTTTTCATTTTTGCTTTGTGTCTTGTTAATTTGGCGCCGGGCATTCAACAAAATCGCGCAAACTATGAAATTTCCGATACGATTGGAGACCAGACCCACTAACCATTGATATCAAATTTTAATAATTGATTAGATAAAAGACAAACTTAGGCCCGGTTGCACCATGTCCCGATAAAGTTAGCGGTAGGATTTATCGGCTGAAACCATGGCAACAGCCAATGAAACACAGCCATCTAGACCGCTAAAGTTCACTTTAGGCTAAAGTGAACTTTATCTTACTTATCGGGACATGGTGCAACCGGGCCTTAGGGTTATCACTTGGCAAATTTTTTAAATTAATTTTTATACGTTACCTTCCCAGCGAGACAAGAAAATATACCATTTTCACCAACAAACAACAAATTATATTCTATAACAATGCAAAAAATTAAAAATGTACCCTATGTGTTTGTCTCGTGTAATATTTTGTGAACTTTGTCTCCAATCGTATCCAAAAGAATGCCTGCAACACGGCACATTAGCTCGCGCTTGCGCACCACCTTACAGGCGCTCAGGACCAGTTCCTCGCAATCGGCTCACTAAATAACTGACAATTTGCATCGCGGGTTTTATGTTGGACGACTTTTTAACGATCGACTATTCGATTTGGAGATGTCACGATACGACTTTTGTATAAGATTACTGTTTTTCTGTTCTAAATTACTTTCATAATCTAGAAATGAATGACCAGCGACGCAGTGGGGCCAGGGCGACGCCTTGGACCTTTTTTGAAGTTTTTTTTAGTGCGGCGCCTTTTGTTAAGTACATTAGAAAATTTAAAATCTATTTTAAAATCGGTCCCGAATGCGTAAAATCATGACTAAACTAGTTAATTTTTCAAAAAATTACCGCCGGGGCCAAATTGGGGGGGGGGGGGGGGGGGTTGTCCCCTAAACCCCGCTGGGGTCGTGAACGCTACGGATTTTGTTCTTTTTCGTCACCCAAGCACTTACTTTACTAGGACTGCACCCTGTGATTGACACAGTTGTATATTCGTGGAACAACTGTGACGGCCCATACATTGTAATGGACGAGTCTGGGACATCATTGGTTAGGACCGGGCATTATTCGCACAACCAAGATCAGTTCTGCACTCTAGTGGTAGAGATGTGGTACTAGAGGAAAGGGTTCAACATTCAATTCTCCATAAGGAACCTGTAGAGTTTGGATACCTCTACATCATACACTATTAAACATAGAACCATAAAAATTGTAAGTAGTATAGAAAAGATTATGCTTTTTCGATCTGTCACCTCAGAAATGTATTTATTGTGTCTAAATAATTATAAAATAACTTTCCGTATGAAGCAAATACGGCTTATACTGTAGCCTGATTGGTCTGTTGAACCATTTCCTGTACTCTGATTGGCTGCTGCATTTCATGTTTGCATGATTAATACGCTGCAATTTAACCTCGGAGAAAAATTCTGAGGTGACAGATCGATAAAGCATAATCTTTTCTATACTCGTTACTTTTTTCAGGGTTCTATGTTTAATAGTGTATGAAGTAGATGTATCCAAACTATACAGGTTCCTTATGGAGAATTGAATGTTGAACCCTTTCCTCTAGTACCACATCTCCACCACTAGAGTGCAGAGCTGATCTTGATTGTGCGAATAATGTTAAAACATTACGAACATAGCATCTCCCCATCATAATCAGTGTTGTGATTAGATGATTTTATTTTTATCTAGATAAAGATAAAGATAACCTGCCAAAAATGTATCTAGATAAGATAATAGATACATTTCCAAGAAATCATCTAGATAATAGATAAAGATAAACAATAATTATCTAGATAATTGTAATAGATAATAGATAACTTTTTTCACCAAATACTACTGTTCCGTAATTATTTTCGAATACTAAATTCGGAACTTTCAACGGGTAGTTGAAAGTTGAAAGGGTTGAAGTAGTTGAAAGGGGTGCAGTCCTAGTCAACGGGTAGTTGACTCCACGACCGCAAAGGGGGTCTGCGGTCGTGGAGTCAACTACCCGTGCATATGACACAGCGAATCAAGTATAACTTTTTTCACCAAATACTACTGTTCCGTAATTATTTTCGAATACTAAATTCGGAACTTTTTTTTTTAAATGGGGTGTCAAAACAATTGACAACTAATGCGACTAAACGGAGATGATTTTCCTTTTTCATAATTATTATCTAACATTTGAGGTTTGTGCATGATCATACACACAATTGCATTGTGATATTTTTAATATTTTTTATCTAGATACCTAATTGGCAATAGATAACAATATTTTTATCTAGATAAAGATAACGATAACAAATTATTTAATAATCTAGATAAGATAATAGATAAAAAAATAATTATCTAGATAATTATCTAGATAGTTTTATCTAGATAATTATCTAGATAGTTTTATCTAGATAAGTCACAACACTGATCATAATAGTTCTAGTTACAGAAATGTTTACGTAATAAAAGTGACCTACAACATTGTCGATGTCGCTTGGATTGTCTGATTACCTTCTCATCTGGAAGCTGCGTTCTCGTCTCGCCGAACATCTGTCACTGTTCATTCATCTCGCAAGGAGCTCGACCCTCATTGATCTGTGAATGAAGCCCCCCCCCCCCCCCCCCCCCCCCCCCCGTCATCGCAAGGGTTGCATCTACCGCAGATGTGCACGCGTAGGGGTGAGCAACTTGGGATGTCAGGTGGGTTTGTGGCTTTGGAAGATCAAAATACAGAGTGGCCAAAGAATTAAAAAAAAAATATGGAAAAACACTTCATTTTATGGAATAATACAATCATGGAAAACAGGAAAAATAGCTAGGTACGAAGTGAAACAATCGGAGAGCGTAAAAAATCGATAAATGTTACAAAATCATCCAGAGAATCCAAATAAACAAGAAAATAAAGATAATCACCAAGTAATGAAAAAATTGTAAAAAATTAATGTAAAATTAAACATCGTCCAAATTATCATCCAGACTCCAGAGTATCCAAATAAACACAAGAAAATAAAGATAATCACCAAGTTATGAAAAAAATATTAAAAAATTAATGTAAAATTCTAACATTGCGCAAATAATCATCCAGAGAATCCAAATAAACATAAGAAAACAAAGATAATCACCAAATAATGAAAATAATAGTAAAAAGTTAATGTGAAGTTCGAACATCGCGCAAATCGCAAAGAAACACACCTCTGGACGCGTGAAATGCGCTCGCAACGTGTTCACTCTTGACTCAGGTATTCGCACAGACTCGCACGAACAAGCCCCATCATGACCGCCCGCCATCCCCCTCTCTCTGTGTGTTGTATTTGTATAGGAGGCTGGTCGCAAGAGCGCCGCATTGTGTCATGCAAATCGCTCCGGCTCCCAGCGGGGCACCGGGCAGGGGGGGGGGGGGGTGAATCACGCTGATTTATACCTCCATGGACCAGGAGGCTGTAGAGGGTCGGCCGTTATCCAGTCAGTATCCCTGCCCCGGCGCTGCGTTTGCAACTTGCAAGCCAACACAGCATTTCGAATCTCTGCTCATTTGAACGTGTTCGCGCCGCTTATGATTTAGACGAGACATGCGACGAATAAAGTCTCCAAAAGAAGGCTAAACTTCTGTCAAAAGTCAATTTTTAAAGATTTTATAAATTTTTTAACCCAAGTATTTAAATCCGGCAACCTTGAAAAATTTTAGATTTTGCATTTACGTGGATCTACCAGAGCGAATAGAAATCACAGCCTTGTATACCTAAGATGAATAGTGTATCCACTGAACGCATTTAACATTGGGCCGAATGTAGATGATTTTGGGCGGCGAGTTTGATTCTCTTTTGATCGCAGCGCTAGTCTGCGCTGCGGTCAAAGTTTCAACTAGGAAATTTTATTCTTATTTCTCATTCAAAATGCCATTTTAGGAACATATTTTAAATTATTATTATATTATTATTTAAATAAAACAACTCTGGTTTAATAAATGCAATAACAAAGGGTAATAAGATAATAAAAACTTAACACTATGTAGTTCTTCCATATGCCGCCAGGATCGCGTCGTTCTACAGAGAATTCAAGGTCATATTTTACTCTCAAAAAATGTTACACGTTTTTGCGTTCAGTGGATACTTTATTCATCTTAGGTATACAAGGCTGTGATTTCCATTCGCTCTGGATCTACCTGGAAATGATGTCATAATGTAAATTGTATTCCAACTTCTTTTCTATTTGAGAAAATAAGGAACACGACTGACCTCTGGTGGATTCTTTGGTACTAGACATATGGGGGATAATGGAGGATATCAGGGGGATATTTATATAAATAGATTATATTAAATTTGCTTTAGTTGTTTGTTATGACTGAAAAGTAAACTTGTAACTAAATTTAAATTTCAATTGCTTCTCCTTTTTCACTGCCCTATGGAAACACGAACATCAAAATAAAAAAAGTGCATGTAAATAGTTTCCTGCCAGAAGTGGCTCCATCACGTATCGCTTATTTGTTCGAATAGTTTAGTTTGGTCTTCATCTAATGAATCCCGTCTCCAGAGAGCTCTAGCGCCAAAGATAGTCCGCTTTCATTGCACAACGTCGGAGCGTTTGAAGCAGCGTTTGAAGCCGCATTCCAGCGCCTTGTGGATGTGCGATGTGTGCTGAGATTGCACACGGCACACGTGGGCCGTGTGCACTGCCCAGGTTAGACCAGTGATCGGAGAGATTGTGTGAAACTCAAACCTACAGTCGGGGCTTGCGCATGGACGTGGGCGCCGAACTCTTTGATACAAGTTAAGTTACGTCAGTGTTTACGTGGTCGTGGAGGATAACGTATTTCGTCCTGAAACACAAATAGACCAAAACATAAACTAAACGCGCATGCCCAATCCGCCATTTTCTCTTCCAGCTATGTGTGACATTCAGTCAAGGCACTTATATGTCAATCGTATAACGATAGTTCAGTAAAAGTTATAATTACATCGCGAAATAACAGAAATTGATGCTTACCTCAGTGTCAACATTCAAATACAATCGGCATATTTCATTTCAGCACATATTCATACACATTCTTGTGAAAACTAGATGTCTATTCACCAAAATCATCATTTGACAAACGCATTTTTTATCACGGTCTTCTGAACCGTTCCCTTTCTGAATGAGCTCATTCAGAAAAGTTTCAGAAAGCCGTGATAAAAAAATGCGATATGTCAAATGGTGATTTTGGTGAATAGACATCTAGTTTTCACAAGAATGATTAGATTAGATTAATATGTTTTAACGGCGCGTCAACGACGAGGTTATATTGCGCACATTAATTATTTTACTTTAAACTTTGTTGAATTAAGTGGAGGACATTGGGAGGGGGTTGACCTAACGGGCCCGATCCGGGGGAGTCCAGCACTGGTGGGAAAGCCAGGCCGGAATGGGGACGGACCGGGAGGTGTAAGGATTCGGGCCGGCGGAACCCGATTTCAGGGGGATCACCATTTCGAGGGGGAAGGCCAGCTCGATGGGGACCGCAAATTCAAGGGAGGACATGGTTAGGCCAACCCTGGCTGCTCTTTGTCTGGACCTCACCACTGATCTGTCCGGCATGGGTAACCCTTACACATGAGCATATGCTCGCCGGCGTAGCTGCAATGGATCGTTGGCCAACACAAACCCCACCACCGCGATAAGGTGGCAGCCGTCGGTGGGGTCACAAGAATGTGTATGAATATGTGCTGAAATGAAATATGCCGATTGTATTTGAATGTTGACACTGAGGTAAGCATCAATTTCTGTTATTTCGCGATGTAATTATAACTTTTACTGAACTCATTAAGATTGACATTTAAGTGACTTGGAACATGCGCACTAAAGAGCGGTCACACAGTGAAACGCCCTTTTTTAGGGCAGCGCTCTAAAAAAGGGCAGCGCCCTTTTTTAGCGCCCTTTTTTTCCGGGTAGGTAGTCATTAAAACTGTCAAATATCGCAAAATAATCACAGAATCGACGCTATTCTAAATGCTGCTATCAAGATGGTGGCAACAATAAGATGTCACCGGCAAACTATGAATTTAGTCCATTTAGTCATATTGAAATCGATTGTCTTTTCTAACAAGGAAAGTGATGAAAACCTACAAGTTAATTATTAATTGGTAATGTAGGCTAGGTACATTCTGCGTTATGGAAGCTTAATGATGGTATAAATTAAAATTCACCAAACCTGACACTAGAAACAGTGTCCAAAAATTGTTTTCAAATAGGGTTTGAGAAAAAAATTCCTCGACAAAAAGACGACGGAAGCGATGTAGATACATCGGAACGGAAGTAAAACAAGGCAATTAGATACAGACGCCTTTTTCATGAAAAACGAGAAAGTGAACATGGATGAATGAAAAGTACCAAATTATTTCGATTTGAGAAAAAGCATAAAATCAAAACAAAGAAACGATTAGGTAAGCGAAAGTAAACGCACAATTACTAATCAATTTGCCAGTCAGTATATTATGTCGCTGCTAAGATGCGCCGTGGTCCAGAGATGTCCAGAGTGTCCAGAGATGTCCAGAGTGCACACTTTTCCCAGCACTAAACGAGAGTTTATTGCGATTTTTTGTTGTTGTTTGCGTTTTTTTTACACAGTTGTTGTTTTGACTAGTGTTTTAGCTAGTTTCCAGTTTCACGAACTGATTTGTTTTCGCTTGTTTACTAAGTGGCCAATTACCATTAGTTTGATCTTCAGTTTAGTTAGGCTCCATTTCGGGAAATTAGTGTACCTTGATACCCACTGCGTAGTTCAAAACTGCAGTAATGTAGCCTGAGGGTTATTTAAACTGAGGAAGACGCGGGATTGCGGTAATTGCAATAATATTGTCCTAATTACACTCACTCATGGGAAATAGATTTGCGTATTTTTTGTCGAGCTTTTTTGTATGTCTTTCGGATTTTCGATGTTTCAATAATGAACAGTTTCACCGATGTCATTCATTGAGCCGCTAATCCTAGTTTATTTTCAAGTACTCTGGAACCACGGAACTATAGCTCACGATTGAATTGAAGTTTCTTCCGGAGGCCCCAACCCCAACGTCTTTCCACTCTGTATAATTCCCATTCCTCTGCACTCTAGCTGGCAGCTCGCATGTGGCGCTCTAAATATACACTGGCTCTGCGTACAATCACAGCCTCCTTGCTGCTCCTGTTCCTAATCTAAACCAGGCTCAGGACCACTTCCTCCCCTCTGTCAGGACCAATCATCATCGTCGTCATCATCATCATCATCATCATCATCATCATCGTCATCGTCATCGTCATCGTCATCGTCATCGTCATCGTCATCGTCATCGTCATCGTCATCGTCTTCGTCTTCGTCTTCGTCGTCGTCGTCGTCGTCGTCGTCAAAACAAGGATGGGACTGTCTTATTTCATTCTTTTCTTACAAATACCTTCGCAAAATATTTGTCGCTTTTTTAATAATTATGACGAAACAATTGAAACGATGTATGCCACTGCCGCCGCCTCTAGCTCTGTGTGTTCGTGTATCTGGATCGCTTCCTTCCCTCTGTTTGCCGGCCTCCATCATCATCGTCATCGTCATCGTCATCGTCTTCGTCGAGCCACGGATGGTAGGAAGTCGTACGGGCTGTTTGCGCTCTCCATTTGCACCCTCTGGCCACCCCCACTGGGGGTATAAACGTTGGGGTAAACGGAGTGAAAAGAATTTTGACAAGTTAAATGCAAATTCACGCCGTTATTTTGTTCCTTGTAAAGTTGTGTGCATACTTTTTTTTGTATGGGACTTTGTTTTAATTAATACATTGTCGTGTTGAAACGCCATTTAGTTTTTTTTTGCTTTTTTCCTCGCGTTTTTGTTGGCAGTTTGAACGTAATGCCAGAATTAATATTCGTATTCTATTGACCCACGTTGGTTTCCGGTGCAAAGCAAATACGTATTTACCGACTCTTTTTCATTTGTGGTGCAAAATAATTGATCAAGTCATGAATCCTATGCTGGTGGAATTCATAATGTATCGAAACTGGATCAAGATCACGTTGTATCTTTTTAAATGAAACTTTTCAAGTATAATGTTGATTTTAACCCTTAATTCTTCAACTTTTTAGTTGTCCTGCTACTGTTTTTATTGTTCAAATGTCTTGCGATCCGTTCTGTGTACAGTGATAATCAATTTAATTTAACAATGTGTTAATGAATTTAATTATAATTTGTATCACGCTTCAACTCACATTTCTCTAAATCAATACTCACTTCCTATTCGTCGCAAAAGAACTTGCGAAGATTTATACGCCAAACATAATTAGCCGATAATATATCGTCCTTTCCGCTCGGTTTTTTCCGACGTTTCTAATTGAATAACCGCGTGTCCGATCCCCCTGCATTGGCCTGCGAATAGCCACATGAATGCAGTTCTCAGTACTGCATGTCACGGGTGCAGCGGGATGCAGTTGCAGTCTCGCTGAGTGCGTTGCTCTCGCCTTCTACGACTCAAGTGATGGGTTTTTCGGGATCGTAAATAGACTCATTGACTCTGAAGCAGTTCATAAGACGTCATAAAATGTCAGGTCTTTATTAGAAGATACACAAGCTTATGGCTTGAGGAGATTAATGTGCAGTAAACATATCTTTGCCTTCTACTTTTAAAGGTTTCCAATTGATCAATTTAGATTATTATTTTATCATCTGCTTTTGTTTCTAAAAATAGTCTTATAATATGATGTTTGATTTCCCAGATGATATTCGTGTTGTTCCATTGCTGTAAAACACGCATATTGATAGAAAACTGAATTGCATGTGAAGTTTTTCCGAAGCTAGTTCTATCCAGATAATTGCTAAAGTGGTACATATTCAAATTGGAATGTATAAAACAGGTGATAATCATTCGTTTTGGTTCAATAAAACACTCTCAAATTGCAGTGGAAAGTCGGACATACTTTGAAATTGGTTGATTGGTTCATTTAGTATCTTTTAGAATCGTTTGTCGTACATTTCGTATTTGTTACGCCAAGTGACGGCTTATCGTTATGCTATGATCCAATGTTATCTATGCATTGAACTTATAGGTGAAAATGAATGAATGAATTGCGAAATAACCATATAGATAGTGAATCTGCAAGGTTTAGAGTATTGCAAAATCAAATCAGTTAAATGAACATTTCCATACGAGTTCATCACCCATCGCCCGAGTGTTGTTTTCTCCGACGTCGCTATTCAATTGACGCATGAAATTGCCTGTTTATTCGGTCCAGTGCAGCTTCCATCTCACAGAGGTTACAGAGCATGCGCGGCTCGAGATTGTCCGCTGAGCTGTTGAATCATCTCGGAGATGATGCTGGAACGGAAGGAGCTGAGCTGCTGGAACGGAAGGTCGGAAGGAGCTATGAGATTCCGCTTCCTATTGCTGAGGATGTGCTAAGCTTGCAAGGAACAGCTTGCGTCTTCTTCCCCCTCCCCCCCCCCCCTCCAGGAGGTTTTCATTCAGCTCTGGAGGTTCTTCAGGCCACACGACACTCGAAGAAGAACTTGGAACTACGCTAGAGGTTACACAGTGATAGTAGTGGAGCTGCTCTTGAATTGATGCTCCATGTCGGTTATGAATGTCGACTTGATTTAATTTAAATACTTTTACCATTTTGCAAAGAAAACTTTTGGATAATATTCACGCGATTGTAATACGTGAGTGATAACCACAACCCTGGCAATTCCACCGCCCGGTGAGGCAAAGCAATTCAGTAATGTCTTTCTCGTTGCTATGTAATTACTTTCATAGCAACAAAAATTGCTTGCAAAATTTTTAGTCTTTTCAAAACTTGAATAATAGACGAAAGTACGAAGGTAAGCGCAGATTTCGAGCATGTGGGGTTGGGGGGTTTGATTATGAGAACCATTCAACCACCCCATACCTAATAATTATTTCTCCATTCAACAAATATTGACGGTAATTCGAGCTCACACTTAGCAGTTTACAGTAATTTTTTCTGACCGCAGGTGTACCTATTCATTGTTTCAGGCAATTATGTAATTTAACAAACACTACATATCGTTTAAAAAGATTTGCACGTTATTGGGTCTCGGATTTTACATCAATAAAAATTAGTTTTATTTTGTCTGTCTTGGACTTATTTCTACGGCCAGTCACCGATAGTAATGGCTACCGTGGTCTACGCACTGAAAGTGAATGTGAATGAAGCGGGACAATGCGCATGTGCCGACGTGACATATGACGTCACACACGACATGTATCGCCTCATCAACACATGTGGAGACCTCCACGGCTGTTCTCCCGCGGGAGGTGTTGTGTAGGTGTGAAGGGCGCGCAGTTACTCGCGTGTGCTGTATAGTTTCGTCCCCTCCCCGTCGACCAGTATCACGGGAGAAGTAGTTTGAATGCGGTGAAGTGATTGGAGGGTTTACCTTACATCTTTCCATCACTATGGATACAACGTCGTATTTAGAATGGATTCTTGCTGTAATGTTTAACGTCGCACTGACCTGCAGCCGGGCTAACGGCGCCGGATGAATGTTGATGAAGAATAAATGATGGACGGTGGGAAGACCAATCAGTAGGGAACCATCCCAGCATTTGGCTGCACGCTGTTCAAAAATAAAAAAAAATATAATAACTGAATCTTTATATGTTAAGTTTTTTTGTTATAAAAAAATATGAAATTGAAAATCCCGGACCGCTGCTTCGTCGCATACGATGGCAGATTGTGTGGCTGGTAGTAGTGGGGGTGTGGCATGAACCCCGAGTGTCAGCAGTGCTTCCTGCTGCCAGCCTCCCTCCAGAAACATGCATCAGCACGAGGTGGTCATTCCTGGAATAATGTGTGAATATTATCTTTTTCCCGCAAACACCAGCTGACCTGCTCCAGACTTCTACGTCATCAATCGCAGTTAATAATGTGCACATAGGATTTATATCCCTCCCTCTGGACTAAAACACCTGGAGCTTCAGACAAAGTGAACAGATTTACTCTCTATCTGAACACAAATAAAACAATCGAAGTACACTCGGCCAAACAAAACTTGAACGTTGACCAAATTTGAATGACTGCTGGTCATGTCCCATAACCAATCAAAGCTTGTTATTATCATTGAAATGTGAGGTCACCTACTACAGAGTGAGACAATGAGATCGCTTAGACTGACTTCTGATGGTGCGATCTTACATTTATCAGCCTATCAGATTTATTGAACGTTCTAGTTTTGTTTGGCCAAGTGTACATGTACAAGATTTGTACAACTCTACTGGCCCAAAATATTATTTTTCTAATTTTTATATGCTCGTCAGTGCCCAGTTTTGAGCCATTGAAATTATATATTTTTTCGTTGGGAAAATATGACTTGATCTAGACGATTTTACTGTAAAGAGAACGAATTTGGCCGGCCGTGTTTTCCTCGCCCTGGCCCAAAGCAAGTGGCATCTTGATGGTATCTTCGTAATTGAATAAATTAGCCGCCAGCGAAGTGCAAGTTGTTCACTGCCACATGGACCGAACAATATGCCGAGCTGTTTGTGTGTTTGATCACTAAATCCAGCCGCAATTAACTGCTTAGTGGAATTAGCTGGATATCACACAGATGTGCGGCTATTTTTAGACAATGAAAGATAGTGGAGGTTTTCGTGCACTGAGAGGTGGCTCAGGCGGTGAGCCACGGGACCCGCTGGATATTATACGCCGATTGGCCAAGAAAATTGGACATTTTTAGTGTCTTGAAAAATGACATTTGAAAACAGGGGGGTTCGGGGCACAAGGTAATTCGATTTGGTGCAATTTGGAATCGTTTTGGGAAATATAAATTACACGTAAAAAATTGGTCTGAGTTTTTTAAATAGTTTTTGTGTATGGACATCTGCAGGGCTTGCAAAATGTTAAAATGGTGATTTAGCAAATACAGGACCCCTATTCGGATTCCTAAAAAAAATGTGAGAGTGAGTTCGAGAAATAAATAGTAAGAAAATTAGTATCGGTCTGCTGGTTTCTTATTTCTTATTGGTATGATAATAGGTAATTTTGTTACTATTTTTCTGATACCCACTGCCACTTCGCTAAGTCCCATTTTGTCTTACATTTTTTCATTTTTCTGGTCCTATTTTTAACATTGTGACCCAATATCAAGCATTTGCTGTTTTATACATGGTCTGCAACATTTAAAAAAAAATGTTTTCATATTATTCCCCCCCCCCCCCCCCCCCAAAGCGCCGCAACTCGGGCTGTCAACATCACGAAGAGAGCTGAGAATGTTGTTTGTTATTGATCGACTGTTATCGGCCACTCCGAGCTACTGATAACTGATACGAGGTGGCGCTAATCCCTGCCCGATGCGTCACTGGCGCCTCATCGGGGACTTTTTAACCAGGAAATCTCTTGTTTTTGTGTCGCGGTCTGTCAACGTGCTCGTACAGAGGCGTGCTGTCAGCGTGCAATTCATCATGTTCACATGCGTCTGCTATGATGAAACTCGTTGCTATGAAGTCGGGGATTATCAGGCTTTTGACAGGCTTTGATGGATTTCTTCGATACATAAAGAAGTATATTATTGAAGTAGGGTAAATGTTTCTGAAGTTCCAGAAGGAAAATTTTTAAAATACCGAAAATCTATCAAATTCTTTTAAATTTAAAGTACTATAGATTAGATTAGATTAGATTCATTTTATTTTTTAGCAGTTCTGCTATTAAAATATACATAAATACATAAAACACATACAGTTGAATATACATACTATGATACTATATACTATGTATTGACTATGTTGACTATAATTCATGAATGTTTGGATACGCTTTTTTGTTTAATTTTTTTTTCAGAATAGCACCTGATAAGTTTTCTCTTTGGGTCGAGCCATGATACATGATATTATCTCTCTCTGAACCCCCCCCCCCCCCTGCTTAGTGAGGTCCCCAAGGAGCAATGTAATGGCACCCATCTGGATCAAGCACCTCCTCGAAGACGCAGTGGCTACTTGTAATCAGCCCCCCCTCCCTCTTCCCCACCCCCGTGTCACGTGGGGGGCTGATGGTCAGGGGCGGCTCGCCATGGATAGTTTATACGACGTTATCTCTCTCTCTTCATCGTAACAATTTCATATCTTTTATCTCATTCTATTCATAGCATTCGACAATAAAGCTGGCTTTCCATGATCCGTCATCTTCCGTCAACGTCCGACACCGTCCGACGAAAACGACCACGTGACCCGTCTCGACCAATCCCTCGCCGTCCGAGATTTTTGGGGATGGCTCCGGATGGCTCTGATTGGTCGAGACGGGTCACGTGGTCGTTTTCGTCGGACCACGTGACCCCTCGCCGTCCGAGATTTTTGGGGATGGCTCCGGATGGCTCTGATTGGTCGAGACGGGTCACGTGGTCGTTTTCGTCGGACGGTGTCGGACGTTGACGGAAGATAACGGAGCATGGAAAGCCAGCATAAGTTGGCCCGGGTTCGGATCCTGAGTGATATCCTTGAATTAGGCAATGATGTGGGAGTGCTCGGTCACCCTTTCCCTCGCCCACCATCTTAATCATTGATGCGGCACTAGTTGCAGAGCAGTGCGTCGTTAAACACGTTGTTTACCAATTAAGATATTTTCGAAGTCTAAAGATGATATTTTTGTTCTGTTCTGCCCATCTTCTGTGTTTACGGTTCGTCCATATTGCAAAGATATTGCTGGTGTATTTTCCAAGAGCGGTTGTCTGATGTTATTTGTTCTTTGTTCGCAGGTAAGCCGAAAGGATTATCATGATTCGGAGCCGCCAGATGGCAGGGTAGGTCGCCTGTTGTGATTCGTGGTTATGTTTTAAAAACTGAAACTTGCCAACTTTTCTAAAATCTGTCTATCTGTGTAGATATATTCTTTACTGTGCCCAGTTATAGTCGGCAAAATGTATGACAATTTTGCAATATAAATCACGGTACTTTGTCCTTGCGTAAAAATCAATTGAAAAGAGATGCACAAATTTACTAAGTACTATATTTCAAAATATCAAAATATTTGTTGGTAAAACACTAACACACTATTATCACACTCAAATATGTACATTTTCATTCATATAAAATTTAAATTCAGAGGACTTTGGCGGGAAATCGGTATTTCTGACATTTCCTAACAAGTTATGTCATTTTTATCACCCAACAATGATGTTGTCATGGTTACAATAAATATGACATCACTCGTTAGGAAATGTCAGGAATACTGTTTTCCCTTAATAATGTCAACTGAATTTAAATTACATAATCAATGAAAATTTACACTTTTGAGTGTGAAAATCGGTGAAAATAGTGTGATTTACCAACATTTTTGTTGTTAACTCGAAATATTGTAGGTACCTACCTACTTTAAAGTTTAACCACATTAAAAATCTTATGCATCTTCCCTATTCCAAATGTTGAAAACATTGATGCTATTTCCCACCACTGCATGATGCTGACGATGAGACGACTGAGTACTGACGATGCATGATCTTGAGCCATATGGTCCCCGTGGCAACTAACTGCGTGCGCCACACTCCAGCCGCAAGAAGAAGGGGGTTTTGTTCGTGAAATATGATTGCGTTTCTTTGGAAACCGCGGCTGAAAGACGCGTGTATGGTTGCGCTGGGTTTCTTTCTTCTTGTGTCGGTTGGAGATGCGTGTCGACGGATCTTCTCGCTCGCGTTTCATTACATTGTACACCCAACAAATCATTAAACGGTATTTGAACGAAACGGATTGGCTGCTGGTCAGGTTCCTTGACAATCAATCCTTGTTATTATCAATGAAATCAGAGCTCACCTACTAGAGGTAGATGACGAGTAAGTATAGACTTCATCGGATGATGCCACCACATTTTTCCAGCCAATCCATTCTTTAAAATACCGTTTTATCATTTGTTGAGTGTACATACGTCACAAGACGGTCACTTGTTGCGGGCATGGTTCCAATTCGACACTAAAAGTATCAATAGATGGCGCTGTGGTCACTGTAATTATTTTCAAGATGGCGGGAGTAAAGCGGACTCTGTTCACGTCCAACATTGTTTCTTATGGCAAAACATGGTTCAAAAACACGCAATTTACAGGATATTCAGACAATTGAAGTTCTTTTTAACCTGATACTATGCAAACTTATGAATGAATGTTAATACAGTAACTATTCATTTCCGTTGATGGATAATAGATAATTTTTAAATAAAACTTAAAATTCTAAGTAATAATACTTCCAGAGTGACATGATTGGTTGGTCGATGGGCGGAGCTAGCTTCTCATTGGCTGACGAATTTCATGTTTGCATCATTCTGAGACTGCAATTTGAACTTGTAGAAAAATTCTGAGGTGACACATCGAAAAAGCATAATCTTTTCTATAACTGTAATTATTTTTAAGTATCTATGTTTAATAGTGCCTGATGTAGAGGTGTCTAAACTTAGCATGTTGCTTATGAGAAATGTATTCTGTCCTCAAATCTCTAGTGCTACTTTCTGCCGTCAGAGCGCACATTGCAACTTTTAGTGTCGAATTAGACGGCCAATTAGAAAACCAATTGACTGTTGAAAGTCTAGTAAACATGCAGTCAAACCACAATTGTTCGAATGTTTAGTATATTGAAATCGAATGTCAGAGTATCAACCTTTTGAAATATCAACTTCCTTCCCTTTGTTTTAATCTTCAAAATAGCCGGTCAAAACCATCGACAATCGATCTACGTTGGGATTGGCACACTGCTAAAGCAGAAAGCTGAAGCTCGATGTTGAAGGCTGCATTTGTACGATTTTCTAACTTCATGAAGTTGTACAAATCTAAGTTCTTTTTAAAGTTGTATGTTTACAATCAGATTATGTCTGCTACATCAGAAGCACATTATTGTACTTGTGTCAAGTTTCTCTGTTAAAATGTAAGACGATCTAAGTCGTACAAATGTGACCTTGGTCCATTGGGTTACCACGGGGCGAGGCGCTTTGCTCGACGACAGAGTTGCATATCCCGAACCAGAGAGCGCTTGTCAGTGATGAAATGGAGCCTGTTTTGCAGATTGAGTAGACTGAAAAATTATATATTTTATTGCCCTTTTCAAAAATGTTCAATGTAGTTTGAGTGTCCTTTCCAGATAGGTACCTACCTTAGTACTATCTCTTTATGTTACCTATTGTTGAATAAATAGAAATTTCAGCTTTACCGATTGTCTCAAATTTTCACAGGTTACAGATAAAGAGTACATCTGTGTCTCTAGTGGCCCCAAAGTTTTATTTTTTGTTTATATATTTCGGGGCAGAGGTGCCAACAAGACTCATTGCCCATATTAGCACCTCAAAACGAGAAACAAAAACATTTTTATTGAATCACTAGAGACACAGATTTACTTTTTATCTCTACGCTGTTAAATTTTGAAGACAATCGGTCGAGCCGTTAAGAAAAAAGTAGGGGCCCGGGCAGCCTTTTTATGATTTTTTGTGTTTTTCAATATTTGAATTAACATAAATTACTTCACAGCAGAATTATGCAACATGCAACACACGATTAAATGTCACAAATGTCTCGTACAACTCAGAGCTAATGCATTTTCATGCATTTCTAGGATTGTTTTTACACCCGAATCGAACATTTCTGCGAGTATTATCGACTCTTCATCTTCTTCCATGGACAACTAAACTAATGTCACCATAAGATGTGAGAAAAGGACTGCGAGTCTGTGTTTTCGATTACGTGGACATCGACACGTGCGTGTTTAATTGTTCTCACGCGTGACTCGCATGCGACACGTGGCGCACGTACGGGTGCACGTGTGCGCGATGATGAGGCTGCAATCACATGCCGGACGTTGTTCCCATCGCACGGGATGACGAGCGTACGTGACGCGACGGCAACATTAGTAGCTGATCACTCATTGTCCAGGCCGTGAACAAAAGCAGTTGTGTCATGAGAGAACAGGCTTTTTATAGTTTTGAAAAATCTTCGAAATTTCCTCTAAGGCTGCATACACACGGGGCGTTTATTTGCACGCCCAGCCGAAGCGTTCGAACGCCGGCGAGACGCCGAGAAGATATACGTAGCCTTGAGTCTTATGGGAGCGAACAGACGAGGCGGTTTTTACACGCGGCGTTTTTTTCCACGCCGGCCAGACGCGACAAAGGAAAAACGTCGCGTGTTTTTTCATGCCCCGTGTGTTCGACCAAGAAAAACGCCCCGTGTGTTTGCAGCCTAATGCGTGTTCATGGGCGTCCGCAGGATTTCTGCCGGGGGGGGGGGGGGGGGGTCAAGAAAGGGAGACCAAGTTACCAAGGGATAAGTGGGGTGTGGGGGCGCTGCCCCCACCCTGCCCCGCACGACGTTTTTTGATTTTTGGACAATTCAAAATCAATTTGATCCTTTTTGAGATTTTTTAAAATTTTACACTTTGGGATGGGGGAGGGCTTGCCCCCACCTTGCCACGTTATATTTTTTTGTTTTTTTGACACTTTAAAATGAGTTTACTTGTTGTTCCTATACCTAGATCTTTACTTGCAAGTGTGGTGAACCTGAATCAGCTTTTGTAAACTTGTAAATTGCATTTTACAATTTGAAAGCAGTAAATTGTAAAGTACCAATGGAGCCTGAATGTACGTTCTATCGTCCTTCTTCTTTGATTAGAAAGATAGTAGATCTGTACCGCTACTTTTTTTGTGAAATTATTTTGTTCTGACAGCTTTTGATCTGTAATAAGTTAAAGTCAGGTACCTGAATGGCTGATCTTTGATCTTCTAAATTGTCTTTTGTCAACTAAAAAGCTCCTGGAACTCTTTTCCATACCCGGCTCTCATGATATCTAGAAATCACAGGATTTGCACGCCAATGTTGGCATCGCAAGTGTCCATTCATTGCGGTCGTGACCATGGCTGTCGGTCAAGGTGTCTTCTATCAACCTTGACTGCAGTGCACGGCCGTCTGGAGGAGTGCAACCGGGCCGTGCCGAGGAATGCCAAGGTCTGCAGATCGGATGGCCGATCAGCCGTGGCGGTGCATTGTTCTGCTGGACCGTGGAAACAGCGGACTTGCAACTTGGTTCTGCTGATGCTCGTGAGAATGTCACACTGTGCATGTGCAGAACCAAGTTGATCAATCTACATAATTATAATGACTCAATTTTGAAGTAATAGCATTTTTAATATTTTTGTTTGGTTAAACTTTTTCAGATTTGTGTGATGCAGGTTCTTTTAATTTTGCGTTTTTTTTTGCGAATTTGTAATTATTAGTTCTTTACCACTGGATTGAGAGTAATTATTTTTCCATTATTTTGTACACATAGGTACTAAAATATGACCGGAAAATGATCTAAATTGATTAAACCTACGTATTCAACTCCTACATTTTTGTTTCACTTGTCCAAAGAAAAATCGGTGTTTGAATGAAACGGATTGGCAGCTTGGTCATTTAAAGTCAGTCCTTGATAGGGCACTGGCCAAACTTTCCCCCGCTTGCATGGCGCTAGCATCGAGACAGGTCAAAACCAAGGTCCATCAAAACTACAACGCGCGAAACATTTTTGACAGGCATAAGAAGATACACTTACTGTTTAAATATATTCATTTTTTACTCTAGTATTATAACATGTTTGAAAATAAGAAGATATTGCAATTGCTAAATCTAAATCCATGTAATAACGAGACGACACCCCCTCAGTTGTTTCATTGTTTCCATTTGCCGTGAGTCTTCAAGAAAGCTTTGGAAACAAAAACAAAATACTGACAGCTGTCATTACACGATCAAAATAGCATTATTACACTACAATATCTAATAATTATCCACTATTTCGGTAAATAACCAAATATCAACATCAATTTTTAATTCTTATTCTCAATTCTTATGAAAATATGGTCTGTGTAGCAAGAAATCCTTTGATTTAAAAGTGACTTCCCTCGACGCTAGCGCCAAAAGTGACCGACCCGTCGTCCTATCTTGGCATCGTCCTATCAATGAAATCTGAGGCCTCATACTTTATCGGATGATGCCATCGGTCTTTTTTTACCAATACTTTTCGTAAAAATATAACATTTTTACTTTGGCCAAGTGTATGTGCATAGTTTGATTCATTTGAACCCCTCCATTTAAACCAAAGAACAACACCATTTATGTGTCTCTATAAATTGAGACTATAATTAAGACATCGAGCGTCATCAAAATGCACCGCTTATTAACTGTATCTTGTAAAAACTTCAACAATAAATAATTAGGTACATTACAAATTGCCTCCCCGCCAGCGCTTTATGTTTACGCAGCGAGTTTATGGCGGCATATCGCTCACCGGGCGAATTATTATGGCCCATTATGGCCGCCATAAAGTTGTTAATTGCCTGCTTGTTGTTTTTATCTCGATTCCGACTAATAAACTAATCATTTCGCATAATATTTCCGAGGGAACATCTGTAACAATATCGCATGCTTGTTCGACAGTAGTTATTTTGTAATCTGGCGATCTCTACACGAAGTGCTTGAGCAGGGCTTGTCAAAGTGGTAGGGTTATACTTTTCTTTGACATTGAAATGTCATCAGATCTTGACAAAGTTGACTGTTGGACAATAATTTTTTTTACTTTTGACAGTTAAAATTTCACCAGGGCTGGACAAATAATTGAGACTGAATTGAAAGTTGAAATGACAACAGGGCCGAACCATTCTTTTATTCCGATTCTGTGAAAGAAATGGTCAGAAAATTGTTCGCCATCCTAAATGAACACAAAAAGCTCTCTGAGCGTTTTTCTCTACATCTTATCGTTTGGGAAATATGGCCCATCGAAAATTCATATTTTAGTCAGTTTTCGACGATTTCGGTCACTTTGAGTGTAATTTGACGTTTTGCGAGGTCTATATTTCTCAAACGATAAGATTTAGAGCAAAAGGCTCATGGAGCTATTTGATTCATTTAGGATGGTGAACAATTCTGCCAAGTTTCGTAAAAATCAGAGTTACATAAAAAATGTTTTTTTGCAAGATGGAATTAGCATGGGTGGGAAATTAACTTAAAATGTGATTAAAAAGTACTTCCGGTACGCGGATTTTGGCGGATTTTGGATATGTTATAGAGGGCAATTTTCTGAAGAGATTGACACCAAAAAACCAAATGTTGCAATTTGTTTAGGGTTTGGACATGTTTTAAGCCTGATTTGACTGGACTATAACCCCACCCCACGCAAGTTCTATTTGGTGTTCGATGTGTCAGTTTGCCATTGGTTTTGTATCTGCACAGCTGATTCTGTGAACCGCAACACATCTCCTGCGCTCGATAAACCACGCGCTTCCGCATCCATATTTTTAAATTAATTTCAACAATATTCTGGACCCCGTCCAACAGGGAATTTGGAAAGAGTCTGCGAAACACGAGACAAATTTATCGTATTTTTCTTATTTTTCTTCCTCGCAGATCGCTATCTCTGCTTCAAAGACATTATGCGAGCGAAAGTATATTTCTGCGGCGGTGGAAACTGCCAACACTTTATTCAGCGTAGACACTTGTCTTTGTCAATTCGGGGTTTTCTTTCGTGGAAAACGTATTTTGGCAGTTTAAGTTGTAGCTAATAATTGTTTTTGACAGACTTTGACCGCGCGCCCACATTTGGAACTCGCCTTTGGGTTTTGACATCATATGATCTTCGAGCATTATTTCAAAGGGGTCTTCATTAGATTAATCTTCAGTTTAGTTAAGTTTCACTTAGGTAAATGTGAGTATATCACCATTTTACACCGCGGCATAGCTTAAATAATCTGCTGTCAATGTAGCCTGAGGATAATTTAAACAGAAAAAATAAGCTCCGGAATTGAATTTCAATACATAATGGTATACACCGAGTTTTCTGAAGTGGAGTTTAAGCTAACTGTAGCTTAAAGTAATGGTAATACCGGCCCTAAGTTGAGGTTGCCGATTCCCAAACACAAAACTAATCAACAGAATCCACCTAAATCATGTGGAGCCGAATTAGATGAACTTTCATTCACACGATTCACCAAGAAGACGGCAATTTATTCACATTTAGGAAAGTTTTTTTGTGTGATAAAATCCTAATTAAAATGTGCAAGCTGAATGGACTATGCCTTGATGTAATAAATGTTAGTTTGGTTGAGATCTTCAAAAGGTAACCAATAAATATGAAAACTATTTTGGATAACTGTGGAAAAAAATATTTGCACTTATAAAATGCAATCACAAATTTTGCGATTTACTTTTTTGTATTTTTTCCCCCAAAATTTTCGTCGCTCATAAACATTAGTGCCTCCATCCTGCCTCCATCCTACTGTATGGACTAAAAGTCTTCCTGACCACCCCTTGGTTACCGTGCCGTGTCATTACCAGCCTGTCCGTGCTGTTGACGGCTATTGACAGCGTGTTACAGCCTGTCCGTGCTGTTGACGGGTATAATACTGCTTGCTACAGCCTGTCCGTGCTGTTGACGGCTATTGACAGCGTGTTACAGCCTGTCCGTGCTGTTGACGGGTATTATACTGCTTGCTACAGCCTGTCCGTGCTGTCGAAGGCTATTGACAGCGTGCGTGACGTCTAATTGCATTACGATATGACTGTCTTACACACAACACCGGCGCCTGGAGAAATGCAACACTTGATTATAATATGTTGGCGAGACGTTTCAAACTGGATGGCTTTTTGTGCTCGCCCGTCAAACCGGAGCATTTCATTTTAAATGTTTATTCTTCGTTTATTAAAGTAGTGCATGTCTTAAAATCATCTTTCATTTAATTCTTCGGTGTACCTACTGTATTTTTTGTTTATAAACTAGTTCCTAGGAACTGAAATGTTGACGATAGGGATGGAGAATTGGGAAGGATTGGCCGGTGGGCAGTATGCGGTCCTGCCCTATTAGTAGGCAACCTTCCCATCACTCAACGCTTGACTGAGGGAACTGTGAATAAACTTCAGTCAGGATTAGTGATGGGTACCCGCGGGTATAATCGAACTCGAGTCTTTATCGACAATTTGCGAAATTCCGGCTTGATTTCAATTTTGAAAATGTTGTTGGTATAACAAAGTAGGTATGCGTTTTTACTTTTAAAATTATATTTTACTTTTGAGACGCTTGGGTGTTCCGAGCCCTACACGTGATTGGCCGGTTTCCAAACCACTATAATTTTATTATTATTATAAATCTGTTTGCTCCGAATGTGTGATTTAATTTCTGTTCGGCGCGAATGCCGAGTGCCTCCATCTCTCCAGTAGGAAGCTTGCAGCCACTTGGCAGCGGTTTTGACAAACAAGATCCGACCCGACAGTGCTGGGAGATTAATTCATTAGGACTGAAATCGACGGAAAAAACTTTCTTCGATCAAACAGGTTGTGTCGACGTATCAAAACGAAATAGTTCGGTAGTTTATTTAACTCGACAACATAATGACTGCAGGTTCTTTATATGCAGGGGTGTACAAACTGTTTTGACTGTGCACGCCTGCATTTTTAATCAATGTGCTTCGTGGGATTTTTTGTAATAGGTACATTATTATAATTTTCGTAATTTTTATTGTAATTAAACCCAGAGTGATGATTTATTTTTCGATATTTTTTTGAAGATTTTTAAGAATCAGCAAGTGATTGTTGTTGATTTTTTTTATTTCAATTATTTTTTTATTAACACTTAAAAATTTAAATGTTAAAAATTTAAAATTTGTACTAATATTACATACCAACTGCAAATTGAAAATGTTTGTTGACAAATCCCACAGTTGGCAAATATTTTTAATTTGCCATGGGTATTCAATAGCATCACCTATAGAATATCATCTGGTCATCAGAAAAATAATTGTATACATCTCCCAATCATCATTATAATCATTCATCCGTCGCCATTAGCGTCGCTGCAGAACAGTGCGACGTTAAGCCCCAGACAAAAAAATAAAAAAATTTAACTACCGTCTTTTGATTTCTTTCAGTGAGATTTTTTTATTCATTTTTTTTTTTAAAGAATCGTCATTAATGACATGTTTATTTATGTAGATAAATAAACTTTCATTGGTGGTTTTTTAATTTACGTACTTTTAAAATGAGTAAGTCTATGTTCTGTAGATGAAGTGCTGTACACCCCTAGCGTAATGACTGAACGCTTCTCCACCACACCTATTCCTGTCAGATCATCTCGGACAATGTGACTGGATCCTTCCCACGCCGACTCATGCGGTATATATAGGTGTTCAGAACTATTCCAAGGATGCAGGGGGGGAGCAGGTTTTATCCCCCCCCCCCCCCGGTCCAGCTCCTGACTCATCTTCGGCGCAGATTCGCGTCTAAAGGTCAAATTGAGATGAAATATTTGATCCCATGCATGATACACAGCGAGGGAAATTTAATTTTTGATCATACGATAAATCATTCGCCAAGTATCACAAAGGAATTGCGGATTTGTTCAATGATCATCATCATAGTTATATCTCGTTTCATACCTAGAAAAATAGTGTAGGACGATATTGCCATACAATAATTGAAATGGAAAGCTACCACTAACCTACTGTTAAACTTAGCAACTGATTAGTAGAGTAGTTGTCATTGAAAACCATTGATTGTTGTCATGTCTATATATAGTCATCTAATCAGCTGTTTACTGTTGCTGGATCTGTTGTTGGTTCACTGTTCAATCAGTTGTTCATTGATCAAAGTAGTGAAAAATCGGCTCAAAATAGTTTTTTCTATCGAAAATGAGTAGTAATGTCATATGAATTTTAGTTTTACACAACCTTTGTCATTACTCATTACTCACATTAGTTTTCTTCCTTACGAATCCCAAGGGGTGAAGTAACACTACATATTTGCCTGGCCAAACAAAACTTGAACGTTCAATAAATCTGATAGGCTGATAGTCTAAGCGATCTCATTGTCTCACTCTAGTAGGTGACCTCACATTTCAATGATAACAACAAGCTTTGATTGGTTATGGGACATGACCAGCAGTCATTCAAATTTGGTCAACGTTCAAGTTTTGTTTGGCCGAGTGTATGTGGAATGTTCGCACAGTTCGCACAGTAAACTGGTAATCTTCGAAGTGTTCTAAGCAGTTTCTTTGAGATGTTTGGCAACAGAAGTTTCCTCCACAGCCTGTGTATTGACTCCATTGACTCGACCTGTTGGATGGATCATTGATAAGGAGCAAGGAACGACCTCAGATGTCACTCACACTTTATCTCGCTCTAGAGCTGCCGAATACCTGCTCAATTAATAACAGTGCGATGAACCGCCAGTTGGCACTCAAGGCGAGATTATTTTAAGATTATTTTAGACGAGTGTGTATATTTGTGAATATCTACACAAAGAATAATTACCAGCACAGTTATCACTGGAAGAAATGTATAACTTTCATTCATGGAAGTCAAATTCAAAATTCACATGACTTTTGTCGGGAATTTTAAGTGTTTGTTGCCAATATAGGTACAAGTTAGGAAGTCAATATCGTTTTTACTGTTAGATGTTAGAATCATACATCTATTTGTAAATAGATTCATTGAAACCTATTTATCCGATCCGACATAAAATATAATACCATCTCTGAGATAATCTGATTTGATTAGTCGGACTCGGAACCTTCCCAACATTCGCCTCTTGACTGAGGAAACTCGAAAAGAACGGCGCGGGAATCGAACCCGGGCATGCTGTTCTTCAACTTGTTCCATCCAGTGAGTTCTCTACATCAAGTTTATCGATGTGGCGTGCGTAGAAACCAATAAAACTCTACCAAAACAAGGGTTCGTGTTTTACCTTGTACATCTTCTGCACACACCATTTCCTAATTAAATCGCAGCATGGTGAACTAGACTCCCTCGGGGCGCAACTATTTCGACTAATCTCTGAATTCCAGCCCGACATGTCCCGACATGTTTGCGGCGAACCGGAGACAAGTTTAGTCCTGTAATCTCTGCAAGTGATCGCGTTGGCGCGGCTCGGCACGGCGCGGCGATGTTGCGGACACAAGGGTGAACAATGGCACGGCACGGCTTGGTCATCTGTCACGTTGGCGCGGCTCGGCACGGCGCGGCGATGTTGCGGACACAAGGGTGAACAATGGCACGGCACGGCGTGGTCATCTGTCACGTTGGCGCGGCTCGGCACGGCGCGGCGATGTTGCGGACACAAGGGTGAACAATGGCACGGCACGGCGTGGTCATCTGTCACGTTGGCGCGGCTCGGCACGGCGCGGCGATGTTGCGGACACAATGGCACGGCACGGCGTGGTCATCTGTCACGTTGGCGCGGCTCGGCACGGCGCGGCGATGTTGCGGACACAAGGGTGAACAATGGCACGGCACGGCGTGGTCATCTGTCACGTTGGCGTGGCTCGGCACGGCGCGGCGATGTTGCGGACACAAGGGTGAACAATGGCACGGCGCGGCTTGGTCATCTGTCACTGGAAGTGTGAGTGGGCGGTGATCGCGGCCTGTACAGTACAATGCGGATCAAGACTAGAGAGAGAGAGACGGATTTCATTGGACAATCGCGGCGATTCAGAGATATTATACACCCTTGGAATAGAAAAGACAAATAGGAGTCAAAGACGAAGGTTATGGCCTATTCTATGACGAAACCGAAATCATTCCGGCCTGGAATCATTTCACGGCCATGGATGACATTCGTTTTCGTTATAGAATAGTGTTCTTTTGAGAGATCTCAACCAAAACTCACATAATATGCTTCCATCTATTTATCTTATTTCTAAACTCCGATTATTTTGCATATTTCTGTACCTCAAAGGTAGAAGGATGGAAGTCCATTTTCTCGATTGCTTTGCATTCTACGTTTGTAATGATGTAATCAAGCTCTTGTCATTTGGTTAATGTCAACAAATACAGTTATATTGAAGTAATCCTTTACACAATGACTCTTGCCCATATTACACATATTATGATTGAGCGAGCGAAGCGAGCGTCTCCTTTTTGCTCTTTTGGCACGGACCTCTGTTTTTTTTTTTTTTTTTTTTTTTTTTTTTTTTTTTTTTTTTTTTCTGTTACTGACGATATACAGGTCAGAGTTTTTCTTCGATCGAGCTGAAATTTTGCACACAAGTACGTAACATTTCTGATTGTTGCAGACCCTAATTTTTTTGAAATCCCCTGATTGGTTCAAATTTAAAAAAAATTATCTTTCGATTGGTTGGTTTGATCAATTTGAAATTTAGCAAAGACATTGCAACCAACATTGTACCCAATCATAATAAATTTCAGCCAAATCCACCCATTGGTTCAAATTTGAAACCATTTTTCCTGTGATTTTTTAAATTTAAACTAGAACCGATTGACCGATCAACTAAAAACTTTGCATGGTCATTGGTACCAACATTTAAGGTATTTTTGCCAATTTTCAGTCAAATCTGTAGTTATTTTCAAAAGGTTTTGTAATTTTAGTGACATTTTGCGTGTTGGCTGTCAAATTCACGGCGACTTCGAATCTTCAGTTCAAGGCAAGGTAGTTAGAGCAGAAAGTTTCAAACGAAATGAAACTAATAATGACCGTTCAACAGATTGATCTGATATTGTGTACACACTAATATCATATGATTTGAGTGGTCCCAGGTATATTTTTTTTAAGAGATCCTGTGATTTTTGAATATTAACGAGGAACAG
Organism: Leuctra nigra; assembly: GCA_934045905.1. NCBI lineage: Eukaryota > Metazoa > Arthropoda > Insecta > Plecoptera > Leuctridae > Leuctra > Leuctra nigra. The sequence goes on along the minus strand of OW203769.1, from coordinate 28,670,524 downwards.
TTCAATCATAAGGGTTGATACTAACATTTTAGGAATATTTAGAGATTTGTATTCAAGTCTGACGAAATTCAAGATTTATTGGCTTTTAATGATATTTTCGATAGACATAATTTCGGTTCGAGGTGTTCCGCGTATCCGTGCTCGCTCATCAACGCGTTACTCAGAGCGTTTTCCTAGTTTTAATGAAGGCAGAATTACTGGTTTGAGCTCACCTCAAGAATCATTAAAATAGACTTCCGGCCTTCTACCTTTTGAGTCTAATTTGGCCACACATCGATTTAGGTACATTCTGTTGAAATGCACTTGGTTGAAGTTTTATTTGAAAATGTGGGCTTTAGTTAATTGTAGTGGCGGCTATGTCAAGATTATAAGCACATTTAATGCTAGTTATTGTATACATAATAACTTTATTAGGAGCCTAGCGGATCTAATTTTAGACGATCTAACATAAGAAATGTCACTTAAATTATAATTTAGTACTTTTAGCATTTTATGTTATGGGAGACTTACAAATTATATTAATATATAGCATTTTTACAGCACGATCACATTTAAGTAAAGTGTACATCGGTATATGCAACAGTGCAACATGGCACATAAAACATAAAACAATACTAACAATTTGGTATTTTTAAAAACTAGCTGGATAAAATCAATCGGAATAGTTTAATGTAAAATTTTAAAGAAACACAAGCAACTGAACATTAACCTATAATCTGGGGCTAAATAGAATATTAATTGTTAAAAGTGGACATATTAATTAGATTTAAAGTGTGATAATGTCAGCAAGAATTAAGTTTTCGAAGTGGCGATCTCCATCTCTCATAGGACAGATAGTGATTCTATATTAGATAGTGATTCTATATTTGTAACTGGATCAATAGCCAATTGATCCAGTTGCCTCCAAGAAAAAGTTTGTGACGTGTTGCAACACATATTCCACGCTTTTGCGTTGCGCATGAGGATAAACAATAATACAAACGAACCCGTTTTTCCTCTCTACTTTGTGGTCTATAATTCCTTCAATGAACAACAATTTGGACCTAATTAAAGTGTCATTTGACGTCAAAAACCTGGGCTATAGAACCCAACACGCCACCACCGAAGCCATGTAAATGCATTTTACTCATTGTGTGTCGATCGAAATGTATGTGGCCAAAAGTGTTTTCATGGCTCTGGGCTTGGAATATCTGGGTTCTCTTTGTAAGATCTCAACCATAACTTCGCATTCATTCCACATGCATCAATCTATATAATATTGTCTTATTCGTATAAAATATATTTAAACATTTCATCTGTTTTCTTGTCGTTACAAAACGCATTTTTTATAGACCGTATTTTTTTAAAAACATATACAAAATTCTGTGCAATCAAAGGTGACTTAATTTATTGTTTATTTGCACATGTTGTTTTGGATTTATTACCATGGCAACAATTTAACAGTCTGTTAGCTAATCAATACCCCATTGAAAACCCCTGCATAATATTGGATATATTCTTGTGCCCATTTGAATAGTTCGATCAAAAATGAAAATGAATTCCAACATTCCCCTAACCTCAAGAAGACAGCTTGTGAACCGACTGTATCGGCTGGTCTGCACGCATGCGCCCCTTCCCTGCACAATGAAACGGCCTCTACTATTAACACATTATCGTAATCATTGTGTTTACGTAAAACTACACGAGATAACAACAGAGCGGGCTGTCACTCATCTCGAGCCCACCCGTCAGCTAAAGAGGGGCTCGGAGCAAATTACACGGGATGCGATGGAAGTAATGCCAGAGCTTGTGTGCGCAGTTCATAGGTGGCCTGTTGTATAATTAATAGATTTTGTCTGGTATTAGATGGCTTTAGACGTTTCATTCGAGACTTTTGATTCATAGAGTGGAAGAGAATAGAAAAATCGTTCCAAAATTCAAAATGCTCCCGCTTATTTGCGTTTTCATGACCTCTTGAATTGTAGCTTTATTTCCCTTTTTAGGTCCTGGCAAATTCTATTGCAAAGTTGAATTTTCGAATCGCGTCAAATTTAAATTTTCGTTGTCCAAAAGACGTAAGAAAGTAGTCTGTAGGATTAACAATAAAGGAGGCCGTGAACAAAACGTTCCAAAAATTATTGATTTCAAATGCAAAAATATAATCGCGCAAATTTTTTGAATTTTCACGGCCCTCAAGAGTGATGTTTGTCACTAGCAATGAAAAGAGGCGGTGATAATTTCAAATATTTCCGCGTGGAACGTTTTGACGCCGTGTTTCCATGCACTGGCCGAGTGATCATTCTGCAGTTGGTAATTTGTCAGGTGGAATGCAGTCGGGCCGAGCAAGATGGTTGGGATGCGCCCTCCCCCCCCTGCTTCATCAATCATCGCATAACGAGAACGTTGTGTGGTACAACAATGGAATGTACACTCGCGGGGTGCGAACAGAGACCTTCGACGAGCACGAGTTTCGATTAGACGTTTTCCACGGCGGCTCGGTTTTTTGTGTTACACTGTGAATTACTGTTTGATCTGAAATGTTGCATGGTTTCTCACGCCGTGAGAATGGGTTGAAATATACATAAATGAGCTCCATTTCTTGACGTGTTTCACGTTTCGACAACTTTTAAGTTTTCAACAGGTCCACTTAGAAACAAAAAAAGCTGAACCCATCAAATTATACTTTCGATGTAATAAATGCTGTGAAAACGCATCAAGAATGGAGGCAACCATTTATGGATTCTCTCATACAGTCAGGGAAACTAGATGGTTCATACTCTGCCTCTCTCTGACCCATAACATAAACATGTTTTTATATGGAGCAGAGAGAGATAGAGTATGAACCATCTAGTTTCCTTGACTATACGTACTATATAATTACGTATGATTTTTTACGGCAAGTGCTTTTATTTTCCACGTTGTTATTTCATTATTTAAAAAGAATTTGCAAATTTGTTTTGTCTTTTGTTTTCGAATGCATCTTTGAGTAGGACGTTGAGAAAGGAATCAGTCTATAAATATTGTCGTTAAAGGATTGTAATTGGGGCGTGAGTTAGCTGACGCTTATTCACCCAATTGGCCCTGCAAGTTTGTCAGGACGTGGATGATGACGCAATGCAGGACGGAAGGGATGAATGCGGGACGGAAGGGATGGATGGGCGGGAGGGTGCTTCTTGCGAGACTTCCGGTAGGGTAGCGAGAACCATATGATCTGAGGACTGACATGGAGGGGGGGGGGGGGGGGACTCACCATTAGGTTATTATGACTTACTATAGGTATAGTATGGTCCAATGGTCCAAGCGGCTCACTTTAGATAAATTACAAAATGTAAGTTTTTTAAATCCTATGTCAATATTCAAAAATCCAATTAGTTTGTTTATGCTTGCTTTTTTTTAATATCCTTAGTTTGCTCGATCATCATATTTTGTTTAACATCAGCAAAGCAAAAAATTGAATATTTCCTCGAGAACGGACATAATGTGGGCACGTTGACGGGTGAGATTTAACTTAAAAATGGAAGTAAAGCTATGTTTGGCCCTGAAAAGGGCCGTGGCTCAACGTATCTTTATGTTTCCCCGGAGACGATGAATGACGTCACAGCGACAGCGGCTGACTGGACGTGGAATGACCCACAAGGCTCCTGTGCAAGATGCTGGCTGGGTGGGATGACGCGAAGACAGAGGAGCTGAGCTGATTGAAGAGGTGCCAGACGTTGTCGAGCGTTTACACTCGTGTCATGACTAGAGAGTAATGACGATGGACCATTTCACGGCAGACGACGTCCAGAGGTGAGACCACAGTGTTGTATGCGCAAGACATACTGTGCAGTAATACAGTCAATGTACGAGGTTGCTTACGTTTTTGTATGTAAATATCACTATATATTATTGCATTTCTTGACAGCAATTCGAGAAAACAAGGAACACGACTGCACTCTCTGGTGGCTATTGTGGTACTAGGTAAATGGCGGATGACTGGGGCACATGGCGCAAAAAAAAAATCGCACAATGGGCGAGACATCGCTGTGACGAAACTACTGCACATATCGGGCTAAAGATTTAACATAATATAAATAACATACTACGGTGTGATGTACGCAAGTTGCATAAACATTACTATTGTAGGAAAAAAGTTACACATGTTCAAATTTAGTTGTCAAAAAATCGATTGTACGGAGCTCAAATAGCGCACGTTCAGAAAACGTTCATTGGCCGGGACGCTGTTTCTTCAAAACTACGCATGATATCAAGCTGAAAAAATCACATTTTATTCAAAATAGATTAAGATCAATTGTGTAAAAGTTTCAATCGATGTCAATATATGGAACGAAAGTTATGGAATCGTGAAGTTGAGATGAAAGCAGAAAAGAGGGAAAACATTTCACTTTTATAACGTGTGCAATAAAGTTTAGAAATGATCTATACATATTCTGATTTTATATTTAAAATTTATACCTATTTATTACTATTTTATATTTCTGACTCGGTATGTTGTGATCAAAATATAACCACAACCTCCTTGGTTGTGATTGAAATGTTTCTACTTTCTATCGGTGACAATCCCAACCCGTCTGACTGGGTGTCATCAATCTTCCCTCGGGGCCGTCATAACCTACCGGAAGCCGACCCCCCCGGCAATTAATCCCCGCCATGTTGGAATCCCTGCTTGTCACCGACTGGCCGGGTCGGAGGGTTCAATTAGAGGCTGCATTCCACCCCGACTCTCTCGGGACTGACTGGTCACACTAGTGGGATGCCACCCTGAAGCACAGAGGACATTCAGAACAGATGAGGGATGAACAACAATTGGAGATTCTTCTCTACAACATTTTATAATTGTAATGTTTTGGTAACATATGAAATTAAGAGGCCTGGTAAGCGAACATGGTTCGTCAATATGTTTTTTGACATTTCACTTTTTAATAGACGAAATATTGCACCACAGTGGAGTACATTATGACCTTGGTACGGCCTCAAATTGTGTTCAATACGATATTGATGGTAAAATAATCGTATTTAACACTTTGAGGTCGTACCAGAGGTCGTAAAGTACTGCAGTTTGCGGCATTATTTAGTCTATTAGGCTGTAAATAGGTCGTTATTATCTGATTTTTTTTAAATTCTGTTAGCGTAAATCGTTTTGACGAACCATGCATTTCCCGTTGACAAGTCGTCATTCCGTCCTTCCAGTCCATGGGGATGTGTCGTAATTAATGTAACAGCCGTTCAATTGTTTCTTTATAAGTCCAGGGGGCTGTGTCGTAACAATGGAACAGCCGCTCAATTGTTTCTTGATTGGAAAAGCTGGTGTGAAAGCGGGCATTCCTTTTCATCGGCTGTGATTGTCGAACAGGTCCCCGGGAAGAACAATTGTCTGATTACAGAACACCATTGACCACTCCAATGGCCGCCACATTCACAGAGAAACATAGCAAAACTTTGCAAATGGGTTAATGGTCAAAACATCGTGGTGTTCAAATTATAATGTCCAAGAATAGGGCCATCATGACGGTTTTTCAATACCTGGCTAAAATTTTGATTCACTTACAAAAGGTATTGAAGTGTCCCTTCCAAATTGCTTTTTTCTCAAAACAAGGCCTTGAAAAGTTTATAGATCTGAATTCAAACTTGTACAGAACAACAATCACTAAACTTGTATAGTGAAAATCATGAGCCTGATAAATATAAAAAGAAATGTAAGTGTTGTATTCCGCTTGAATTATTTTGAACCGGCGGACTCGTCTTGTAGACGACGCCCTGACGTCGGCTCTGAAACATCGTCCCATTGCATAATGCATCATCTGGAGAGTGGCGTCGACCGCACAGCGACGTCCCGGCGGCGTCTGGAGGCGTCCTTTCAACCCGCAAGGAAATGGGTCAGCCGATCGCTCTGAATAACACATCGCTGTTGTTGAAGTTTATCGGGGATTTGACATGTTTTATTCTCATTGTCTGGGTAACTCTGAGAATAATGAATAGTTCGTGAGCAATCGTTGGTTTCCCTATCATAGGCAACGAGCGCCTCCTCCCCACCGTCGTATCCCATAATCCTTTATCTGTCACATAAGCCTAGTTGTAGAACAGTGCGACGTGAAACACCGAAAATAAAATCCCTACGACTTGTTCTTATTGTTTTGGAAGCTTTGTGAATAATAATTAATAGTTAAAAGATAACGAGGTAATTATATTTTAAATCCAAAAGTCCCTAAGACATCTTCTGTATTTACTGTCTGGGCGACTTCGGCTATTTGTCTTGTTTACTGCATAATAAATATAAATGATGTAAAAAGCACAATCGTTCGTTACACTCGATGTCCAGTGTTGCCAAGTTTCTGACTGGCACGATGACAAAGCTGTGACAAATTGTCAAGCTATCAACGTACAAATACGTTAAGACGGACAGAATAATAGGAAATAATGTCGCTCCTCGGCCATCAATTCCATCAATTATCACTCTGGGAGACTTGTCAAGGCGGAGGGATCTTTTGATCTTCTTGTTCTGCTCTGTTCGAGACTTTATTGCCTGCTGATGCGTGATTTTCACAATATTCGTAGCTCTTTGCGCGTTCATTAAATAATGTGGAATTTTCATTAAAATAAATTGCGATGTTTTTGTGAAATGTTGTATTAGTCTGCATTTTTGTTGAAATGAAACGAGTGTAAACGAGTGTAGTGTAAATTGCAATCATGCTTCATGTTCACTGCACATTTTTCGTCCAGGAATCTTTTTGACGCACCCACATTGAGTTCTTTTGATTATAAGGAAGAAAATACATCAAACAAGACGCTGAAACACTGCTGAAGTAAATTTTTGATAATATTTCAAAGAAATATATAATTTCTGAAGCGGTTCGGTCCGTCTTTTATCATATTTCTTTCCCATATTGCAATTTTAGTTTATAATTTTTCAACCCAATACATTTTCAGTGATTCGACTACGTTACGTTCCACCTCTGTATCACAAACAGGAGGCCTATTCTATAACTTTAAAATGCCCGATTCTTCTAAAATCCGATTCGGTGTTATGCTATAGTCCATAGCCGGGAATCGAATTCCAGCAGCATCGGGATTTGCACAGTTAGGGAATAGGGTCCCAGAAGCTCTTCTTCTTGCCAATGCGAAATCATTTCTGCGCCGCTGTGAATGTGATGTCATTTGATTTCTGACCGGAATGTTACAAAGTGAGGTGAGAGAGAGAGATAGAAAGAGGGAGATGCTCGGCCACCCTCGCAGCTTCCCACCCGCACTCTGAGAAGATCCCTCAGCAATTACATGTTATTACGTCGAAGCATCATGCACGGTTTACCAGGCCTTCTAGCTGCGAGCTCTTATTCGTTATTCTTTATAATCCCGTTCAAAAATCAAAATTAGCTATGGTTTTTTAAAGAAATTCATAGGCTGTTTAAATTTAAATGTCTAGCGTCGTCTTGTACTATAATATGATTTATATTTGTTCTATAGGCACCGAGTGTTCGCCACGCGTGAGAGAAATTAGCAACATTTGTGGGAAGATCGTCAACTGTTTCATTTCTCATTGGCCGTGACCTAGCAACCGATCAGATGTCAACAAATGTACTCAAAATATTTCGGAATCAGAACTTAGTCGCGCAAATTAATATTGTGATCAGATTCAGTGAAATTGTGAACACTTTGTTGTTAATATTTTGTAGGCGAATAAACATTAGATAAACTTGTGTAAATTTTAAGAATTGATAATGCGTAATATGTGCAGCAACATAACATATAACTGCAGCGACTTGGACGCCTTACCAAAAGGTAAGCTTCCTTCCCACAGATTAGGTGGCTCTGTCTGTACTTTTGCAGTGCCATCTGTTGTCTAAACACGCTGCCTATAAATGAGAGAAGGGGTAATATTTCATATCAGTATAATGAATATGAAATGATTCTATACACTCTAAAAGTCTCAAAATCCACCATTCTTGCGTAATTAACTTGTGTTTGATGTAGAAATTGCGTAATAGTAGTCTTCTCGTAATAGGCTAATAATGTTGTGGCACATTTATTCCTGATTTTGAATAACAAACTGAATAGTGTGTGACTTATCACTGCGCCTTGCGGAACCCCCCGGCCACCCACGGACACCCTCCTGTCACATCTAGGCGGCGGTGTCAAAGGACCTGCCGTGCTGTTGGCTCCACTCAGCTTGACCAAGACGGATGTATCGATCCAGGGGGCTGTGGATAGGAAAGAACAAAGCTCTCCGCACCACGTAATATATCAGACGAGTTTGCCGATTTGAAAGTGGACCGCGCTAAATTCTCAGTATTCTGGGGCCAGATTCACCTAAAGTGTTATCTCCAATACGTATTATCATTTGATTTAATACCAAAAGCTCAAAGCTAAATGAAAGATAATACAAAGTTTTTGTGAATCAGGCCTCAGGGGAAGGTCAACAATAAAATGTTTGCTTGTTGTGTCACATGGTCGACTTATTATCAGCCCACATGACATTTTTCTTTGTGTTGATAGTATTTTTCTCATTCAGTACGTATATGATTAATATTTTTTGTGATATTTAATATTTGTTTAATTTATTGTTACTGCGGGGAAGTAAATGTTACAATGAATTACTTTGGTACCTTATTAAAAACGGTGTTAGGTTTAATTATACGGTCCCAAAATGTCAAGAAAAAAGCAAAATATCAATGCTCAAGCGAAATAAATAATAAAACATCCGGAAATAACATTGATTTAACCATAACATTAAACGTGGTATTCTGACTTGTCAAGCATCTTTTCTCTTTCCTTCTGTACTAATATTTCAATCATGAGATAAAAGCGACGCCAGGGTGGATCTGTTAAGAGCGAGAGACACGTGTTATTGAATACAAAATGTCACCCTTAGCGACTCGCCACTCGGAACTGTTTCGTATGCAAATGCGCGGTGTTTGATGCAGTTCACTTCTGGTGGGAGTTCTGATGCCAGACGAGGGTGAGTGGTCTACAGGAAGGTCACGTCAGGAGCTGAGTGCCACTTCATCAGCTGACCAATACGTGTCTTGACAGGGGGGGGGGGGTTACACAGTATGCAGTCATTTCACTAAGAGCCAGTATTTTTTAGATTCGTAATTATTAGAAATATTTATATTTTCTTAAAATATAGCGTTTTTTGGAAATGGGATTAAAAATATTGTAAAATATTGTTTTTGTCCATGGTACAGCATGTTTTTTTTTATAATTATGAATTTTAGTTTGAATTTGTCTGCATTATTAGCACATTGTCGCGAAGCTTTAAACTGAGGGTAAATTGCTGACCTTATTTTCTATTTTGTTCTGGTTTCTAAGAAATATCACATGCTAAATGAAAATCAGTGTTGAAAATGAAAATCAGATGGTCGTGAAATTTCTTATGAGATCAACAGTCTAGATAATTTCTGAATTGGCCTATTAAATATTTATTTTATGGCGTTTCGACTACGAAAATGCCTATTCAAAATATGTTGTCTAATAGCAGACTAATAGCTCGGCAAGTTAGTCAGTGGCATGTGATAATTGGCAACATCGTCAGTCCCTTAACCCCACTTTAGACAGCAGCTTGATTAGAATGCCCGATCAATTGATCGACTGCGCCTGCGTACACCGTGTCATTACGATGTCTATAATCACTCCGTGTCGTGCCGGGAATTATACAGGCACGCAATTAGAAGCCTATTCGCACGCAGCTGTCAGTTCAAACGGCAAGACATGTCACTTAGACAGTGTTGCCAGATAAGCTCGTCCGAAAACCACTGTTTGACTCTTTAAAAAAATCTCCTTTTCGTGAAAAAAATCCCTGCTAACCATCTTTAATTGCTGCCCAATTGTCCTAATAATCAATCATTTCCTTAAGATTTTAATTTGCATATTTTCTCATAATTTTATGTTATTTGACACATTCTAACCCAGAAGCTATAATCTATTTTTATGGTCAGGATATCCCTTTCGGTCTCATAAATCCCCGAGCTCGAGCCCTGAACCCACTGCGCATCGCATCACGCGCAGCTAACATGGCCGACTTGACAAGACTACTTTGAGGTTAGGTTTGCGTTGCCTCTTCAAACCTTGCTTTTTCATTAGGGATTGTACTTCTTGTAACAACATTTAGTATCTAGTTAGCTCTGCTATTTACAATAATATTAACCCCATAAAAAACACTCCGTGTAAAAATACCAGCCAAGTCTTTTCAATTAAAAAAATATAAGTAATCTAAAAATTCAGCACTGAAAAGTAGTGATATCAAAAAATTGGCCTAGTCAAAACTTTTCAAAAAATACTTTGCGCATCGTGCATTATAAATAGTATAGAAGTAGGCCGGAAATCAAATATACTCATCTATACATCTATAATAATGCACTAAAAAAACGATGCGCCAAGTATTTTTTGAAAAGTTTTGACTTGGCCAATTTTTTGATATCACTACTTTTCAGTGCTGAATTTTTAGATTTCTTATATTTTTTTTAATTGAAGAGACTTGGCTGGTATTTTTACACGGAGTGTTTTTTATGGGGATATCACTCCTTTTTTCAGTTTATTCTTGCAACTTGTAACATATACCTATTGTGGCACCAAGACTTAAATTCCTTTAAAAAATACGCCTTTGTGATTTGGTTTCTAAGAATAGTTGCGCTTGTTACTATGTTTATGCTGATAATAATATGCTATGAAGTATAGCGAAAGTATCGTTCCAATCGGTCCAGTGGTTCTCGAGTTATGGCATCCCTTCCGGTTTTCAAAATGGCGATTGACATCACAGCCACCTAAAATTTGTATCTATAAATGTTTTGAAACATTATAAGCCTTCTGAATATGTAGATATTGTTATAAGAGATGATTTTAGTCAGATTTGTCATGTTTATGACGTAATTTCCGGTTTCGATAATAGTACAGTTCTATTTCGACTATTGGTATTTTATATAGATGACCGTCCGAATCGTTTGGCGCTAATTTCGTCCTGATCGGGCCATCCGTTTTTGAGATATGACGTCACTTCCGGTTTCAAAATGGCGGCATAAAACCAGTTATAACAAAAGGCACCTAAGACGCCAAAAGTGCACATGTGGTAAAAATTTCAGATCGATCGGTTAACCCGTTTAGGCTGTGGCCCTGTCAACAGTGTTTCCTAATATCTGAATCAGATACCTTTTAAAAGTGATGTAATTTCACTGTTTTCACGGCCCTCTAGCTCGCAACTGTTGTTCCCAAATTTGGTATATGGTGTGGGGTGGGCCATAGCTCGAAATTAAGATATTTTGCAACAATGTGAGATTTTCCAATTTTAAGATCCAGTAGGCCGAAAATGCCATGTTGTTGCTTACAGTAAAAGTGTTTGGTCTGCTCCTCAGTTTATTAGGCATTTACGGTATGTTGAGTGAGTGTGAGTGTACAGTACGACTTGGCTGGGTGGAGCGACCGCTCCACTAGATGGATATTAGAACAATCAAACTGTATGTAAATTATGCAATAAGTGGAGCTCATTAAACAGATTTTATTGTGGTGCATAATCTTGGCACGTTCGATAATTGGACATTTTTAACTTAGAAATATTAAATTGTTGCTTGATTGCTTGATAAACGTCAGCAATTTCTCGGTTCAATAGAAGATCTTTGCACCTTGGAAATCGTACCACATTTGTTGTTCACTAAAACTTTTAAAAAGGGTGTAGAGAAGAATCCGCTGTAAAGACTAAATTTCCACTAGTATCTTTTCTTCGGCTTGATTGACTGGAATAGAATAGAGTTGACTGGACTTTACGATTACTAAATTCTCGACAAGTGGAAGTCGGGGACTGGAACCCAAATGAATTATCGGTTCCGGTGCCGGTACCGGTTTCAAGTTTTTAAAAGTATCTGTTCTGGTTCCTGGAAAAAATGCAATGGCGGTTACAATTCCGGTTCCATAAGGGTTCCAATCGGTTCCATCAAATTCAGACAATATATATATTTTTTTTAAATCGACTTTAGGGAACTTACAAGCTCCGAAATATCTAACATATAAATTAACTCGGAGGTAATTTATTTGAAAAACTGCAGGCTATTGGTTATAATTTAATAAATAATTTCATTAAAAACATCTTGATTGGGATATTTCATCCTGTACAATTTTTATTTTCGTAATGTCAACAGTTTCGGTCCATATGTTTGGACCTTCTTCAGGACAAAAACTTCAAACAAATCATATATTACATAATCATATATTAATATTACGAAAATAAAAATAATACAGGATGAAATATCCCAATCAAGATGTTTTTAATAATTATAATAATCCTGATTCTTTCAAAACTTTTATAAATAATTTCATATTTGAAAGGTAATGAAGTAAAAATTCAATGACATAAATTATTTTAAGAACCCTTATGGAACCGTTATGGAACCCATATCATGTTTAATATCAATAAGGGTTCCGGTTCCACTTAAAAAATTATATGGGTTCCAATTCCGGTTCCGGTTCCTATACAAATTACGGTTCTTTTTGGTTCCGGTTCCAGTCCCTGAGTGCTACCCATTTATGTAGATTCCCTTTTCTCGTGGTACAGTCAGCTCTTGAATCTATTGCGACTAGATCCTAACAATGTTAGCATTCGACTTGGTAGTGACGTGACGCGAGATTCAAATGAATGGAAATAGAACGTTTTACCCTCCAGGTTGCCGCCGAGACGTGTTCGTGACGTCACAGCGCGTTGAGTCTGGCAGTTGGATTTACAGCGCAGTTCTCACATACAGTCATTTCAAAATGACACTTTCAAGGCAACGCAGAACCTATTTTCCAAAACCCAATACGTATATTTTAGTTTAGTTCAGACTTATTTGTTTGAATCCATCAATGAGAAGATGCTTTTAAAAATTTAACCAATAATTTCACCAATCAGTAGAAATTGCTTGTAGGGAGAATCGGTGCGACTTATATTGTGGCAGTTATAGAAAAAAAATATGTAAGTGTCAAATAAGTCGAAAGTTGTTGTCACTCAAACGATCAAAACAAGAAGCATATAATTTTTAATTAAAAATAAATGGAGAGATAAAAACTATTTTAGATACTATTTATGTTATTCAGCAAAATGTCCGTCGGCAAAACGTCCTATACCACCGTCTTTCAGGGCAAATCTTCTAAAACCATTGTTTTCTTGTATGGATGAAAGTTGAAACTATGACTTGAATAGGTATATCTTACAAACCTGTAAGGCTTTCATGGGCGAAATATGAAATATTTATACAGTTGCGTGAAAAATCCCACAATTCACGACATTTGCTGTTACCAGTAACAAAGCATGTCAATTCCTCGGTGCCGACGCCATGATCCTTCTCCTGTGACGTCACTCGCCAGTGAAGATGGTCGTATCGACACTTGGCGCCGGGCCCAAGGCTCCGAGTGCGTTCCAATCAACCTGCGCATTCCCCGCGCCGCCTCGCGCTCTCATTGGCTGCAGTCGATCAAGGTCGATGGAAACTGCAATTCAACTCACAGAATTGTCGATGTAATCTTCATTGACACGTTCATTCAAAAACATGCTTACAAATAAAAGCGAAATTATAGCCTCATTTAGGGTACGATATTTAGCAAAATGACTCCTGTTTTTGTGAGACCTGACTGGAAACCCTGCGTCCGTCTAGAGGCAAATGCAGGGAAGGTTCCCTACTCTAAGGCCACGACAGCCTCCTTCCCTTCGTTCATCATTAATGATGCCGCGGGGGTGCGGGGGCGGCCCCCGTGAAAATCGTCGGTCAATGTCATTCGTTTTGATGCAAATTTAAATCGCAAAGTAGCTATTTTTGGCAAATATAAATTACAAATGTCCAAGTATTGGTCTACGAGAGTTTAAAAATAGGTTTCAACCTGTCAGCATATATGCAAGTCCGGGGCGCAGCGCCCAGAAGTTTTTGTAATTTGAACTCAATTCCAAGCATTTTGATACGTTTTCGACATGATCTGTTTTTTTTTTTTTATCATATTTTAAAAGTGCGTATTTTTTAGACGGACGGACGAGGGGGGGGGGGCACGGCATCTTGGTTCTGATGCTCTCAGGATGTCGTGGCATGATAATTCGTCGACCCAGCAGACGCGATGGCGTGCGCAGCTTCTCTGGCGGTCCGAGCGGTTCGGGCGAAAGTTTTTGTTGACTCTTTCACGGTGGTAATTGCAGGTGTCGGAGCAACAGCTGGCCGACTGTGAGGTCCGATCCACTCTGTCTTGTCCCGGCATTCTTCAATCATCAGCGCAGTGCTCGCTTCTGCAGATTCAGAGTGAAATATCACGAGGTGCCAGGGATATGCACATTGTTAACTACTTTCCGTCGACCAGATTATAATATTTCTTTGACCTGACATTTTTTTTTAAAATATCGAATTCAGAGTTTACTAGGGTAAAATCTAGTGTACCGACAGTTCATCTAGTTTGGTCACTTATTGGTTTAGGTGCCCTCTAGCATAAAGCCTCTAGTGATTTACTGCCCAATTGAGATGCATCATAAAACAAGGAAAGAGCAACTAATGACGCCATTCCTAATTAAAAGTCGTGCGAAGAAAGTGCAAACTGTACAAGGACGATTTGTTTCAACCTGACGCATATTTTATAATTAATAAAAAACGTTAATTGCTGATCACTCCTAAAACTGTTCATAGGAATCTTATATCATAATCATAATTGCTTTAATATTGGTTGTGTGACACAGAAAGCCTGAGCAATACCAGAATACACGTTAATTAATTGAAATATCATTCTCAGGCAGAATTATTGAGCACTTGTATTTATTTTCACTAAAAAGTACCTGGCATTTTTAGTGAAACAAGTGAGCATTCGAAATTCTCACAGATTATCCACCAGTAAAGGGGAGTATTAATTATTAAACAGTTTGTGGTGAAACCATGATACCGATATTGCTAGATATCAATATGGAGATTGAAAAGCAGTATTTTTTTAAGTGAAAAAAATTATCATAATCCGATATTTGGTTTGAAAAAAAAACACAAAAAAACTGATCAACGCTCGCTGAAAATGCACAAATTCCCCAAGAAATGTGACACTTTGTGTGGTTCTCCCGAATCCATGATTTCCATGAAGTATTCCGAAGATCGTATAACGCACTTGTGATACCCGATGCTCTCGCTCTCCGCAGCATCTTCTAGCCTGGACCACCTCGTTGATCTCCACGCGTCGTGTTTGTTCTCGTGATGAGCGCTCTCACGCACGTCGCACGCATTGCGTGTGATTAGCAGGTGTCTGGTGGGAGCGTTAGCGCGACGCAGCCAGCCCGTAGGTGTCTTCCGTTCATTGAGAAGCCGTCGCGGAGCTGAAAGAAAAGGCTGAGAATGACGTCCATTCCAATAGTTTACACGTGACACGTCTCATTGTTGCCGACCATCTTGATGCCACGATTCAGAATAGCTGTGATTCTGTGCTTTTTGGCAATATTTGATACTTTTAATATTTACCTGTTTAGCTGTTGTAGACCCCAGAGGAACACAATTACATAAGTCCATCGATTTACCTCCATTGACCCGTCAAGGTGCCAACATGTCCGTCCTTGGGAGAAAACTTCAATTAAACCCATTGCTGATATAAAACAAAAGAAGTTCGTGCACGCTTGGAATACTAATTATCTTTGTAAATTGAATGGAATTTCAGCACTGGATAAAACCATACAAGTTCAGACTCTAGTCTCCCAGGTTCGATTCCGACGTCCTTCCCTTCTGACTTGTTTTCCGTAATTTCCCTCAGTCGAGTAGCAAATGTTGGGAAGGTTCCCTGCTAATAGGCACACGACCGCCTCCTTCCAACCGTCCATCCTGACCTACTCGTCATTATCATCTCGGGCATAATCAGTGATCCGTCGCCATTTGCCTTAGCGACGTTAAAACACGATAAACGCAACACCTGTAGGGCTCGGCTGTGTTTTTAAACCACGGCGGGGTAATGGCGGTGTAATTCCTATGATTACGTAATGAAACTATCGGGGTCTGCAGGGTATGTGTAGTTGCCAGACCCGCCGCCAGAGTCGTGCGTGGCATTGGTTCGTAATCACTGCGAATGCGCTGATAGTTGCGCCTCCCGACTCTGCGTGAGGATAGAGGAGAGGAACATGATTCGGAAGTACGAAAATCTCCTACCTTCTGGCATTACGTGAGGTTATTCCTATAGGATGTTCTCAATTGATTGTAAAAAAGCTCGAGTCGTACACCAAGTTAGGATGATGCATCGTAACAGTTTGATTTAATAGCAGAACATTTTATATGACGTTTGACATAGATTTCCGGGTTCACTTGTAAATATTACCACATAATTAAATCTTAGTTCCTATAAAAATGTATATTTTATTTCTAAAATAATTTACGTTTCAATTCAACAGTTCACTTGAAGTCACATTTCAAAAGGACCCCAACATTTATCCCAAATAGTAATTTTGTCATTAGGAAAATAAAAAAACGACCTTGAAGGGAATCGCACGCACCCCTGTATTTACATAGCCAACAGTTTCCCACGGAGCCAAATGACGATGCATTCTGATCAATTCCTTGCACTATTACACTAATGTGTTAATATTATTGGTTACTAACCAATATTATTGGCTGCTAATATTATTGGTTACTGGAAGCCGGTCCTAGTCTACACTTGGAATGTGTTTTCATTGTTTTACATTCGTGTCCACTGGACCGGATGTGATTAACATAGGTATGTGCACCTGTTGCTAGAGACTAATTTCATATTTGACCTTTCACTAAGAAGCCGAAGAAAATGGGATATGAAAAGAAACTTTCAAACTAAATGTTAGTGTTTTAGATTATTAATAACGGTTTATTTGGAGATTTAATTGAGGGGAGGATAGTTACATCCCCAAATATAATATGGGTACGATTTTTTTGTAACTTCGTATAAGAAGCGCAAATGTGATGAGAAAATGGATTGTCCTAAATATGTATTTTGTTATTATGCAAATTGGAATTAATTACTCCTTTTATTCGGTTATCCTTTTGCTTTATGTACACTCCCCCAAATAATAAACGGTACTCGGTACAAAACGTATTGGCTGCTGGGCCGGTTCCTTGACAATCAATCCTTGTTATTATCAATGAAATCAGAGCTCACCTAAAAGAGTTAGATAATGCGTTAGCACTGACTTCAAGGGATGATGCCATCAAACCTTAATCAGTCAATTCATTTTCTTTCGAGTACCGTTTATTATTTGGGGGAGTGTACCTTCTTATTCTCGTCTTCTTTCAGTTTTCACTTGAAAGGCTCGAGTTCAATTGGTGAACATATAAGAAAAATTAGTCAAACACTTTAAAAAAATGTAAAAACAATTTTTTTAAATTTTTGTTCGCAAAAATAAAAAAAAAACCTAAGGAAGTAAAAAATTATTAACCGTAAATCGAACACCAAGATAACAACATCTGGAATAGCCATAAGAAAACGGAGATATTAAAATTGTGGTGTTAGACGAATCTACCAAAAATCATTCACTGATATGTATGAATCCTACAAATTTAATAAAACACAGTACACATAAAATGGCGCTTGATTTCACTGTTGATGTATTGAATTTCCTCCCCTATCTGTTAGCCAGTAACAAGTCGGTTGGCTGCTGCAACTCCCCCAGCTATCGACATACCACAATAACTGCTGTCAACGGTGACTTCAAAGCGACTTCTTGTCAAGTCTTTTGATCGGTCGAGTGAATAGAGGTGCCGTGCGGTCTGGCGCCTCCACAATCAGATCAATATGTCCGATTGATTCTGGCAGTTCGTGTGTAGCGATGTCAGCGACCATGGGAATGATGACATGATACGTTTCATGGGGTTGTTGGGAGAAATTGTAATTTCTTAATTTGATAAGTGGATAGGGAATCTCAGGGCAACTTTATTTATATTTTTACACATTATTGGTTTATTTATGTTTGGACCGCTTAGAATCAAAATAGTTCTGCTATTGTTTACGACAGACTTCTGACCACTACAATTATTATCACAAGAAGTGGTTTGTAGATTAAGTTTTTATGTATAGTAGTAAATAATAATGACTCCAAAACTGACCCTTGAGGTACTCTCTTTTCCTTCTCTTGGTGGCACAGAATTTCCCCCACATATATTTAGATGCAATTTTATAATTATTTCGATAATTTCTCAGTGCCCTTCAACTTTATTCATTGTTACTATGCTAAAACATTTGTTATTCTTACTGCCGATAATGTTTCGCTTCCGTTTGTGTTCACTTCTTTGAAATCCGCGTATTTTGAATGAGACAATCTGTTAAAATAAACTGGCACACAGTTTATAGTGTGAACTGTTTTTAATCTTCGATTTACTGCGCAAATATGTGCGCAGTTTTGTTGATATTTCCACTGGAGCTGCCATGGTGCCAAATAACAGGAATCAGCCATTCAATAAACCATAGACATTTATACTCACTGAATGTCTATGAATAAACAGCTGTTGCAATTCCGCACGGCAATCATTACCGTACGTAAATATTCGCATACGACAGGCCGCATGGCAATCAAAACAAGGTGTAAATTCACAAGCGTTTGTTTAATGAACACAAACAAATGTTGTTTTTAGATATCATAAAATTACCAGAACAAGAGTGGAAGTGCACAAACAAGAAACTAGTATTGGGCGACATAAAAAGTAGCTCTGATCTAGACAGAAAAAACTATTAATTTTACTAAATTGATTACATTAATTAAATTGACGTGTTACATTTTTAAATGCGTCCGTTACATCGGATAGTAAATATGCAAATAATTTAATTAAGGTGGCTGGATCGATCGATATCATAGTCTCAGATCTTCATAATTTTGTGTGTACTTATTGATAACCATGCCATACACAATCCCTGAAAAAATTAAACACTTAATTTCTCGTGAACACGTTACTCGTGTCTACTTTCTGAGATAATTTGAGTTTTCTCCCCCATGTTATCTTATGGCAGCCAAGTAAAATCGTGTCATTTTAAAGCTAAAATGGAGTTCTAATCTTTTTATATCGTTAGATTTTAACAAAAAACTTTTTTCTGGTAGACATATGGAATGTATACTATCAGGAAAAAAATTGAAAACAATACCAACGTGTGCTATTTTAAAAGTTATTAACTAAATTCGAAATGAATTTCCTTTACCTCCCATGCTAAGATTTTGATCATTCTCAAAAGACATATCGAGTGATCGCGCCACTTAACATGGAAGGTATAGGGAAATCATTTCGAATTTGGTTAATAACTTTTAAAATAGCACACGTTGGTATTGTTTTCAATTTTTTTCCTGATAGTATGTCCATATGTCTACCAGAAAAAAAGTTTTTTGTTAAAATCTAACGATACAAAAAGATTAGAACTCCATTTTAGCTTAAAAATGACACGATTTTACTTGGCTGCCATAAGATAACATGGGGGAGAAAACTCAAATTATCTCAGAAACTAGACACGAGATGTGTTTAATTTTTTCAGGGATTGTGTATGGCGTGATTATCAATAAGTACACAAAATATTATGAAGATCTGAGACTATGATATCGATCGATCCAGCCACCTTAACTTGTAATCACTATTTTTTATTGTTAGCTTACATACTTTTTTATACAGAGGCATTACCTATACTTTCTAATCCCTTGATCCTTTTTTCCCTTGATATGTTTGCAATTTATTTAGAATGTAATGATATCGTGGGTATTTCAGATTTAATTGAGTTCAATATTTTTAAAACTAAATTGTTTGTTTTCCATTGAAAGCCACCATAATTCAGTCTACTAATACTTAGGCTTGTCTTCATTGTCCCCGTTGATAGCTTTACTCCTGTCGCTAATCAGTCAGCCGCCATCTTCACCGCCGCCTAGACTGCAAGATGGCGTCAAAGACAAACGCCGGCGAATAAAACCAAACGGACGATAAATTAAATATAAACCCTGCTGTATAAACTCGCCTCTCTGTTAATGGGATTCGAATTTATTGCTATGCCAACTCTGTGGTGTTCTTTTCACGTTTATTTTTCATGTCTTCGTTTCGCGGTTTTATAAATTTATATATTTAGATTCTGGATGTGAGATTGTGATGTTGTTTGAGGCGACGCCGGCGCGCTCTGTCGTATTTTATATAAACCTTGTACAAACATTCTCGAGTTTAATTAGTTTTCACGTTCTGTCTTGTGGTAATTTATCTAGCTTAGGACCGGCGTCACCAGACGAACAAAATAACTTTATTAGTCAGACCTGTTTGTGTTCAGGTATATTTACAAATTCTTTTCAATGGCGCACGGTTGGATGATTTTTAAGTGAAGTTTTCAACTTATGGCTGAAATCTGATCCATGTGTGATATTTCGAAGAAGTAACGAATCCATTCCTTTTTTTTCCACCAAAGATGCATTACTATCATGTTCGCTTACCTCTTGATTTCTAGCAAGATCGGTCTCTTGGTTTCACCGGAGAATCAGGGACCCGAACCTTTATTAATAAAGGTTCCGGTTCCGGTTCCGGTTCCACAATTATACTTTATAAAGGCTGGGGTTCCGGTTCCGGCTCTTAAACAAATAATCTTAAAGGTTCGGTTCCGGTTCCTGCATAAAGGTTCCGGGTTCCGGTTCCGGTTCTCCAATTTTTAATCAAACTAGATTAACACTTCAGTATTCTGTCAAATTTAATGGCATTATTGTAATTGGATTTTGTCCTATGAATGAAGCACTGGTGTAGTGTCTGTAATATGCGTACAGAAGTCACAGGATGGTGCGCAGACTAAATCTCAGAGTCAGAAGAGACAATGGCGGCAATTTTCTCCATAAGACGGCGTAAACATTCATTTTGCCAGAGCTTCATAATTGTCAGCAATGCTGTTCTCATCGCAGAAGTCAGATTCAAAAATTGAAAACTCGAGCATCATTTGAAAATGAAGGATTTTCAAGAATTTAAAAAAGTCTACAAAAAATACTAATAGAAATTTTATCAAAAAATAAAACTTTTTACAACTTTGGGAATAATATTTTTTGAAAATATCATAGTATTAATATCCAAGTGTTAAAAAATTAAATCGTACATGTTTCTTTTATTAAAAGAAGGAACCTTAAAGAATCTTTAAGAACCTAATTGATTATAAAGGTTCGGGTTCCGGTTCCGGTTCTTGGGGAAAAAGTATAACGGTTCCGGTTCCAAAATTATAAAGGTTCATACCGGTTCTAGGTTCCGGTTCCGGTTCCGGTTTCGGGTCCCTGCGGAGAATTGGTTTCTAGTTCGTGGTCAAGGTCTTGGAATGCTCGCTTATCAACACGTTGTTTTCCTGTGAATGTATGCAAGTAACTGCAACCGTCTTGGAATGGCCGGTGTCACGGTGTAATTACACCGCTGCAATATCTGTGCATGTTTTCCCAGCTCGACGCACACACGGTGTAAAAACTCTCTTATTCGCTGCTGGGCTGTCAGTGGAACATGTATTTTGTTTCTTATTGTTTTCTTTATGCATCGGTTTGTTTTGCTTTTTGTAAACACGCAAATCACCTTGTTGGCATTGGATTTGGAATTACGTCCTGACACAAATGAGCTTCTCTAAAAACTGTCCCCATACAGGAATACCATTTCGTTGAACTTTGTGATCTTGCGATGAGAAATGGCGTCCACTTAGTTTTTGAACCTGGTGGAAGATATGGACCATACATTCCGAATTTTACAGAATAGCAAAGTGTGAAGCGTTGACTGATACGATAGCTAGAGAGTTTGAACGTAAAGAATTTTTTTTAATTGATTTTTATCAAAATAATTTACCTATGTAATTGTTAATAAAAATTGTACGAGTCTTCAGAACAGTTCAATGAAAATAATTTCATATTTTGGAATGGCGTATTAGTTTTATTTTGTCCTACATACGTTTAGTGCCTGAAAATTAGTAAAAATATGGCACTAAACGTCTGTAGGACAAAATAAAATTAATAACCTATTCCAAACTATGAAATTATTTTCATTGAACTGTTCTGAAGACTCGCCTTATTTTGTTAACAATTAATTACATGGTAAAAGATATTGAAAAAAATTGCTTTAAAAATTCTTCAAGGCCACGCTCTCTACTCAGTTATCTTAATGCTTCAGCTTTTTATGCCTTTTGACACATCCAAGTACGTCAAATGGAGCCTGATTGTGTGCATCCACTTTGCCATCCATCAAGTTCATTGAATGACGTCACGTCACGATACGCTGCCGGTGATTTGAACGCGAGAACACAATGTGATCACTGCGCATGTGCGATGACGTCATGTCAGTTGTCATCACCGCGCATGTGCGACAGGGAATGCGATGACGTCATGCCGCCTGCAACGCCACCTGTCCGCGTCGGCACCAATTACCATTCCGTTCTGTTGCACGGCATTCCTCCGCTTCTCTTCTTCACGCTGATTGTGCAACATTGCGATCCGATCGCGATTTAATTGACGGGAATTCGAGGAACTGTAGTCTCCTTTGTGCGATACTCGATTACAAGAATGTTGTGCGTCAGTATAGAATTGCTTTAGACCAAGTAGCAGCAATAGCATTGTGGCACCGTTTGTACTGCTAAGGCCGATAAACTATAAACCGATAAACTATAAACAATCAGAAATTTTGCGCACGCACTAAATACGGTTACCAGTGGCCGCGTTTTTTATTATTTTTTTAAGCAAAACCCTTTAAATTGGTTGAAAAATGATAATTAATTACCAAATCACAAATAAATACCTTTTTAAAACTTATGAGCGAAAGCGTCAAAAACTTCATTTTAAGCCTACATTGAAATATTTGTAAAATTTGTTTTACCGAGAATGCAGTATGCACGTCACCTGGATCACTTGTGTATCATTAGGTTTGTCTTTTACAACCTGTTGTCTGTATAGTAGAAACTCGCGCAACGCTACGCAACGCGTTACAAAACGTTTTCCATAAATATCATCAAGAAAATATTATTCTCTTTCCCATCACTCCAAATGTCAATCAATTCTTTCTGAAACCTATTTTGTTCCTTTACCACAATACAAGTCTTTTATATGGAGTTTCTGTTCCTTTGTGGATGAGCGTTTTGCTTTCTCAAAGCAATAATCGACGAGGCATTTACGAAATCTAGTCGGGCGTTAGCTCGACGCTGCCAAGCACCGCTCTATCTTACAACGTGCGAGCTACTACCAGAGACTTATACAGCAACGGCTTAAGTGGTCAAAACGAGGTATCGGCAGGCATACATGCAGTGAGAAATGAAAGTTGAAAACCATGGTTATCGGGTATATTTAGCCACCTGACAACACCTAACCAAAAATCAAAGTGCTGCGATCATCCCTTCGGGGTGAATTTTGGGCCTCAAACATGCAAGGATTGACTTTGGGGCTGGCTGGCTGGCTGGCTGGCTGGCTGGCTGGCTGGCTGGCTGGCTAGCTGGCTGGCTAGCTAGGCACGTCGTTTTGCTTGCCCTTTTCTACAGATTGCACGGTTTGGTCTAGAGAGTTGAAATTTGGTAGACACATAGAGTCCCCCTTCTCACGCGTACTTTTGAAAGAAAATCTGAAATATTTTGGCCGGAAGTGAATTTATCCAATTTTAAATTTTAATTTTTTTCAAAAGTCAAACGGGTCCATCGACAGTTTTGAAATTTGGCAACATTAAAGACAATGTATTGCTAGACACTCCACTTCAAGAAAAAACAAAATTTTTAAACCGGAAGTGGAAAAATTATCAATATTAAGCGTTCCGCTCTTCCCCTTCATCTACCAACACAGCAGCTTCGCTGTCAACTCCACGTATCCTGTCGGCCTGAATAGCTGAATTATCGGAGGCAGCTGGCTTGTGTTCCTGCATAACGGGTTCGATTCCCGATCCTAGAAAAACTTTTTTTTCACATCATCCTTTTTTAATTTGTGTAAGCGATGATACCTTCCAGTATATATATCCAAATGAGAGGTCGAGGGATGCTGTGTAGATCATCAATAACCCGAAAAATCGCCATCGCGGCACGCCGATTGCCATCGCGATCACAGATAGTATCAGGTTCGTAGGTAATGCTGCAGGTATGACGAGCGACATTGCGTCTTGTTGAAATCTTCGCCCATTTGCTAGTTTAGTGGTTACGAACGGCATACAGTATCGCCGTCCTGTTGGCGCAATAGACAGTGCATTGGCTTACGGTGTAAGGGGTCGCCGGTTCGATACCGGCCGGGGTCGTACTTTTTTATTTGCAATTTTTACAAGTTTTAATTCTGCCTAACCATAGAGTTATTTTTTTAAGTTGCACAGTTTTAATTTTCGCCAGTTCGACTTTGTCTATACCCATAGAGAGTTTTATTCCTTAGGCTGCCCAGTAAAACTTATGCGCGCGCCCTACGCCGCCTGAAGCACCTTCTGTCTCTAGCCGCTCGTAGAATTCTAGGTGAACTTCATAATTTTGTCACATTAAAAGATTCAAACCTCAAATATACCTCAATATGACGACAGAATATGACGTAGTATCAACCATTTGAGAAAACTAGTTTGGATAGTATTTATGGATATTCAAGTATTGGGACAATAATACAAACGAATAACAGACATCGATTCCGTTCCATAATGACATCTTTATTTCTACTACTTCACGTATGAATATTATAATATCTAAATTTATTTCAGTTTCGAGAGTATGGAAACTTCGTTTTGTGTAGAATAAAGAATAATAGATTAACTACGCACAATGAACAATGGTATTCTGACGCCAATCGAATGCCTTGTGCGAAAGGTGTTTACAAACATTATCAATTATGCAATGGCATTTTTAAAAGAATACCTAATGCACGAAATAATTCATACTGTCTAAAATATCAAAGCAAACAATAAATCAATTAGATGCATCAACAATATGCCATCACTATCAGGAATAAAGACCGGTAGACTAATTGATTGTATGATCTATGCGTGATAAACACATACACCCCCTCCCCCCCCCCCCCCCACACACACACCATAATCAATAAACAACAACAATAAAAGGTCATTTAATATCGTGAATCGTCATTGCTTGGAGAATAAACAATTCACATTCAGATCTATTCAGTGGCTGGTGGATTAGGGGTGGGGGTTGTGTTGTGAGCGTATCAGAGGTTTGGTTTCCTATGTTGTCTTGACACTTTTAAACGAATACAAATGTACGTAGATGACACTTGTTTTGGAATATAACATAATAGATTCTGCTGCAGTAGGAGGCTGTCTTCTAGCACAATTGTATTTTCAAATAACTTATTTTCACACTATTTATTGTAAAATTGTATACTTCAAGACAATGAGTAAGCACACGACTCGTTCGAAGACGTCCCCAGGGTAAAATTAGTAATCGTAAAGGACTTTTATTTAAAGCCATTTCATTCAAAATGAAATAAAAAAATCTTATTCATAAATTACATTCATAACTATATTTGGTACTTTTTAAAAGAATTTGAACATTAGCTTGTATATTACATGACGTGTTGGATACAGTCATATTTTAAACAATGTTTTTTTCACTTGAGTCTTGACGAGCAACAGTTTTTTTTAAATGTATAGGTACGCACTGAATGGGACCGAGGAGATAAAATACGCTCCGTGTTACCATTTTTTCTCATTGTTATCATATATATATATATATATATTTTTTTAAAATCATTTGAGATTTTTTATGTTAATTATCATTTAGTGAGATTTAAACAAAATATGGGTAGATTGATTTTTAATTGATTGTCCCTCGTACATACCGATGTAAGCGGTAGACACCTTAGGGAATTTATAAGCGTGTGATCAAGGATTATGCGTCTGTTCTCCGGCAAAAATAGTGCTTTAGCTTCTCGTGTATCTTGGCAATCAGTCAGGTACAATCAGGTTGACCGTTCTTTGTTGGTTTGTTCGTGTGTTGGTGTGTTTTGTGACTGTTAATGATATACGTCCTACTCCTTCCCAACCAGCACTATAAACACCAGGTGGCTCAGCTAGTTAATCTTAAAGGAACTCTAGGTTGACATCTTCAAAATCAATTTTCACAACAAGGCAATATCAAATGGCCACATCCTTTACCGTAATTCCTTTAACTTTCAGTAGTGTCTCTCTGCGCATGAACAAAGGAAAAGGCTTCTTGGTATGAACGTTCTTATTTTCTCCTACACCCTTTGACCGATCTCAACCAAATTTGGTGTGCTCATTCTATATGAAATAACCCATACCGTATGATACTTGATCCCTTCCAACATCCCCTAATTTAAAAAATCACCCGTAGGTAATAATAGAAAATTATATATGCATATTCTGCATAACCCCACTCGTGATCTTTGGTACGTTTTTAAACTGTTGGCGGAAAAATTTGCGGCATAATCCATGTTATGGAACTATCACTAAACAGCAGTGTTGGATTAGTTCCTCAAAAAAAGGAACTAGTTCCAGTTCAAATAAAGAACTGGTTAGTTACCTACCTGGAAAGTTTCCAGAAACTGGAAAGTTAACTTATGAAATAAGTTCCTTTTAAGTTATATTGCCTTCCAAAACACATCCGGATTTTATTTAAAATGTGCTGTAAACATCTGTAAGCCTTAACGCTTTACCAATAGAGTTTAAATTACACAAAAAAGTGAACTTAGAAGAATTTAAAATTAAGGAAACGCATTTACAATCATCTACCTTTCGTGTACCTTTCAGTTTACCAACTGGCAACTAATATGCGTAGTACGAGATGACGCACAAATTCCGGTCTACACCGGAACAATACACCTACAATTTACGTTATTCACAAGTTGTGAACTTTTAGCAATTTAAAAGTTGAGATAACTCATATTCAACCAAAAGAAATTGACCCTTTCGTTATACTAACTTGGGAACTATTGGAAGAAAAACAGAAATGTTTAGACAAGAAGTGACGTTGTTGGCGTTAACAATGTAATGATAGGTAACACTCAATGATCAATGAAAGCTGCTGTAAACTACCACCTCATGTGACATGTTGTACAAAAACAAAAACTTGTATATAGACTGCCAAGCACCTTTCCCCCTAAAAAGATTGAGATCTAAAAGAAGGTCGCAGCAATAATATATTGTTGAAACATTTTCGCACTTAAAATTCGTGAAATCATTTCGCCCAGTTCCTGCCGCCAAGCACAACATTATAAACCAAACATTGTACCCAAATTTGAGATGAGAAAAAACCTCTAGGTCAACCGTCATAGTATAAACTTTAAAACAATTATACTCATTTAAAACGAAAAATAGAAAGTATTCAAATTTTAAAAACGTTAACAAAATCAATTTAAAAACATTTTTTTTACATAACTGAAAATAAAAATTAAAAAAAAATATTTAAAATTTAATTAAAAAAAAAATTAAAAGTAAAAAAAATAAAAATAAAGCTTGGCGCATTGAATTTGCACCGTCATGTTGACTTCTTCCTTCTTCTCCTTCATCGTCTTCTTCTTCCTTCTTTCTTTCGTCGTCTCCTTGGTCGACATCTTCTTTTTATGTTGCCCCCTCCTTGACATAATGCGCCAAGCTTTATTTTTATTTTTTTTACTTTTAAATTTTTTTTTAATTAAATTTTAAATAATTTTTTTTAATTTTTATTTTAAGTTATGTAAAAAAAATGTTTTTAAATTGATTTTGTTAACGTTTTTAAAATTTGAATACTTTCTATTTTTCGTTTTAAATGAGTATAATTGTTTTAAAGTTTATACTATGACGGTTCACCTAGAGGTTTTTTCTCATCTCAAATTTGGGTACAATGTTTGGTTTATAATGTTGTGCTTGGCGGCAGGAACTGGGCGAAATGATTTCACGAATTTTAAGTGCGAAAATGTTTCAACAATATATTATTGCTGCGACCTTCTTTTAGATCTCAATCTTTTTAGGGGGAAAGGTGCTTGGCAGTCTATATACAAGTTTTTGTTTTTGTACAACATTGAGGTAACAGTGGGCGGCTGTCGGCAATCTATTTGACGTTGTTCGTTTTTGTTGTTCGTTTCTATTCCTCAAGAGAGCAGAAGACCTTTAATCACTCGTAAGTCATCGATAAATAGGATCCTATTTACCGATGACTTACGATTGATTAAATGTCGTTTTACTTTGGATTGGATGGAAACAACTTCTCTCGTCATTCCAGACCTGGGCATGAACACCGGCGTTTGCCTCCGATTTTTTTCTCCTTAAAAATTTAGAACTGTGACAACCTATTCTAGAACTTGTAAATTCAAAATTCTGATGGAATTTGATGTCATTCAATGCTATTCCTTATGATTTAGTGACTCGTGACCGAATTCCATCAGAATGGAGTTGAGAAAACGTTCTACCTATAATAGACTCCCAGACTGGTATTATCCACGACATTCTGTAAAAAACTAATTTTCTAAACAAACTTTTCGTCGTACCAAACTTACATAATTTGAATACTTTCGACTCACTGAATCGTGCCATCAAGATGGTCGCCAACAATGAGATGATGTCACGTGCAAACTATGCATAGGTGCCTTCCAAAATGATACATTTTGTAGATTGCTATCCCCTGGGGACCTATTTTCGAGATCGTTCGAGCGCTCGCATAATCGAGCGTGACGTCATTCCGAAGGAAATAGCATCCAATAAGCCGAATCAGTTTATAGTTTTGTTTTGTCTGACGTCATATCAGCTCGTACCCGTATGATATTTTACTCGAACGATCTCGAAAATAGTAAAGCTACTGTTGTGCTCGCATAGAGCTGGGGTATCTCGTGTGCTCTTGAGGGAAGTCTGGATGTGCGGTCAAATGTCTACTTGTATGACGCGACGTGCTGACGGGTGTGTTCCTTGCGTTGCAGGCGTGCATCTGCGAGTGTGTCCCAAGGAGCAGACGTGCTGCACGCCGGAGATGGAGCACCAGCTGAGCGCTCAGAGCAGACAGGAGTTCGACAAGGCCGTCAAGGACACGCTCGGCAAGCTCGCAGCGCTGCTCAAGACGAGATCGCAGAAGTTCGACGGTAAGTCGGCGAGCGCGACGAATTACTTGGTGGCGGGCAGTTTGTTTCAAGCATGTCGTGTTATATAGAGCAAACAATACTGGCTCCTACACTGACTCTTGAGGTACCCTTTCTCAATACACCATTCGTCGGGTACTTTTCAGCGCCTGAGGGCAAATGCCGGAATACAGCACCCATAACAAGCTGTATTCCACTCAGAATTATGGGTGTTTATCTTTGCTCCTCTATCGTTATTGATGGAGGAAGAGGTGAAGAACAATAGCCAAAATAGGCGTGTAAAATAGGAAGTCCAAACAGAAATAAGTTTTTTCACTGCTGCAAATTCCATGAGGATAACGCAAAGTAGGATGAGACGTAATTCGTCATCAAAAAATGCAGTTTCAGTCACAATTATAACAACTTGTATCAAATAATGTACATTTTAGATTTTAGTTACCCATTTTGTTATCTGTATAGAGTAAATATTACTAGCCCAAAATTCTACCCTTGAGATACACTCTCATTTACCTATACTGTTGTTTATGAGATTGTATTTCCCGAGCTCTCGCCGTGTTGAATGTTTGGAAGGATGACAGCCGTCAAACACTGTTATCGCACGTGTCAGAGCGTGAGCAGGATATCGGGCTGTCAGGCTGACTGATAACTGCTTCTAGACGCGTCCGTAGCGGATACCCGGCCGATCCAATCAATTCCGTTCAGACTCCAGATGTAGCGCGTTGCAGGGTGGACGGAAGGAACTCTTCCCCATTTGTTGGTGATACACAAGTTCCACCTGTATACACCAGGACCAAAGCTATGAACTAGTACTATATGATCGCTGCTAGTACTCAGATCTTAGTTTTGATTTGAATTGATTTTTGTCAACTAATCAAATTACTCACTTATTTTCGTCTTTTTTTAACTTTTCCAGTTTATGTTTATCTATTAAAATGTCATTACCTAAGAAAGAGATGTTGGTCTGCAAGCTGTTTCTTTGATCGAGCTGTGAAATTTGTCCTAAATGACATTTTGATATTATTTCGTGATGTTTGTCATCATTTCCATCTGTTTTCCAAGGTCTAGATCAGCACCTCTCACACAGCACGAGCGTCTTGTAGTATTTTCATATTTCAGAATCTTTTTCATTTTTCCGTTTCAATATTTGCACATCTGACATTAGCCTCTGATATTTTCCAAGCGATCGCTTTCTTATTTATACGCCACGTCTAAGGGCAATTTGCCTCCTCTGATATCTCTTGGGGTTTTAGTACATAATCCTGCACGGATTTCCTTCTCTACGCAGTTTCACTATGATGGCTTATGTTGCCGTTTAACTCTAAGCCCAGCTGCCTGTGGATCAACTTTGCATTAAATTATTTATCAGTCGGTATTCAAGTGTAAAGCCAAACTACAGTCGTTTAGAGAACTTGGAACAAAAGTTGCGAACTTTATCTGAAAGTAGGTTTATGTTAAGCATCGGTTTCCCCGGATTAGCCGATCAATAATTGATTATATCTTAGTTTGTAAGTTCTTATGAACAAAGTAGTCAGGTAAACCTTTGTGAATGTTTCCTAGATATTGCATTACTTTTCAACCATTCGTATTATAAACGATTTAAAAATAGTTTTCTTTTTTGAGTTCACTTATAAGGATGATGAAAAGTTGAAAACCATTAGATTTGCGCCAAATATGTACCCAATATAGTCTATATAGTTTGTATACAAGTATGTATTTGTAATATTGTATAAACTCCAAATCCGTGTGATATGCCACATTTTTATATATTTTTATATTTTGCATTTCATTTAAGTTCAAAACTGATGACGAGATTTTGGTAAATTTATTTACACGAGAGCTATACCTCGGCCCATCAGTTTCGAGCGTTTGCGATCAATAATTGATAAACTTAGTTCGTAAGTTCTCTCCGGGGTGGAGCGGGGTTTGCCCGGCGTGTACTTGATTGTTTGACCGCGCGGGGTTACCTCTCAACATTCCCGGGGGGGGGGGGGGGGGGGGGAGTTTTGTCAACTTGCCCGCGCGATAAAACTCGATGTTCCACGCCGTCGGCTCGGAGGGAACACGATGGAAAAAATGTTCGAGACGAAATATTCCGTTGCGGCGTGTTTTAAATAAAACTGAAAGGAATTTTACTTCTTCCTTTTGAGAGAGGGGTTTACTTTTCAGGTTTTCGAGATTTTCAGAAGTTTTAATTAGAAATTGATAGGGATTTATTTTCCCGAGATCGGAATTAATAGCGTTATTTTAATTAACAAGTTTCATGAAGAGTCATTGAATTTATAGAATCGTTATAATTGACGTCCAATTGTCAACTCTTTACAGGGAAAATTAATTGTTTATGTTTTTAGTTTGATCATACATTTTACAGTTATTTTATTATTGCAATTAATAAAACACATATATTTAATTTAAGTCCAATGCTTCCAAGCTCTTTCTAGTTTTGCGGATAAATCCTAAATTTTCAATACATTTTGAGAAGTACATTTTGTGGCTGTTGTGGAGATTTTATCTAAAATATTTATCGGTTTTTCAAATCTGCTAAATTTTAAACGGTTGACTAGGACTCAATTGCCGACAACAACCAAGTATTGATAATATACTGTTCACTCATAATGCGGGCAAATAAGAGAGGACGAAAGCTATAAACTTTAAGTTAATGAGTTTTGGTTTGAATTGTTAGAGCATTAAAAAATCAATTTTATCTGTTTGTCAACTCTATTATGCAAATTACTCACTTCGTTTCATATTCTTTAACTTTTCCAGTTCGTGTTTATCTATGAAAATGTCATTAAAGAAGAGATGTTTGTTTACCATCCAATAATGAGTTTGGCGGAAAGTTCAACAGACAAACATTTATTGCAACCGAAAATTTCGAGGTTATCAATGAGTAGGTAAATGTATCTTCAACTTTGTATAAAGCAAGGGCGATATTAAAAATTGATATCCAACAAACTGTTAAAGAAGTAAAATTCCCAAGTCGTTAGTTGTCGCCGTGGTAAATCCTAATCCTAATCAACTGTTAAACTGATTTAACATAGCATGTGAAGTGACTTGTTCTAAGTGTGTTAATTTTCTTCCTGTTAGTGTTTAGTTGTTGTAAATCAGTCTATGAGACCCAACAGAGTTGGACAACACAAATGCATGCTTGTTCTTCACAAACTGAAGTGCTAACTAGACAAGTTATTGTGGGGCGACGCAAACTTCTTCAGAGTTTTCATCTCGGAATCTCCGTCTTATCTCATGCTTGAAGACAAAACAACTGCAAGCGACGAACTCTTCATGAGCAGAGTCCTCGTGTTACAATCTGCCTCAAGAGAGAAGAGCACAAAGATGCTGCTTGTAGGTTGTCAAGACCATTTGAAAGTCAGAGCAAACCAACGACGTCTTATTAGTCTAAGGAGCAAACCGAATGAGCTGTGCTTTTTTCTTTAAAATTGTAGTATTTTTCATCATTTTGAAAGTTGTATTCTCAAAAAATTGAGCCTTTTAGCAGGTATTCCACCTTTGAAGAATCGAATTGCGTTGGCGATGTCCTCAATGTTTCAGATCGGGATCGTCTCGTTGAAGATAGGCAATATGTTGAAGCGGCCAAGTCGTGGAGAATTAATTCATAGTCTGCATGTGACATCATCTCATTGTTGGCGACCATCTTGATGACACGATTTAGAATAGGGAATTCTCCTCAGTTTTTATTAAATTTTAAATAGATCCTCAGCTTCTAAAGAAATACATCAGTATTTATTTTATTTTTTTAGGTCTACTTGTCATCGAGTTATGTAAGTTCAAACTTTTGCTGTCTGAATGTAGATTTGAAACGACCATGCGCCATCTTTCCCAGCTGTGACGTCAGAACCTAGATAGCCAAGTTTCCTGCATGCAGTTCTAATTCGGTTCTAATGAATTTGATGCTTGGATTTGATGGATCTTATGCATTTGAAATGAACACACACTACATAAACACAGGGAAATGCCTCGTTTAGCCCTATCTTGGATGGTCTCACTGCCTATCATCTAGGTTCTGACGTCATCTAATCACAGATCGCTTGGAGGCATTCAGAGCCCGACAAATAAAATCATACTTTCAAGCCTTAATAACTATTGAAATACATTTATTTCAGAGACCTGTTATATACTGTTGGTCTTCCTGTAATATCTAGTATTGTATTTAATTAATTAAAAGTAAATTAAAATCTGAGGAGAATTCCCTATTGCTGTGATTCTGTGATTTTTTGGCAATATTTGATAGTTTTAAATTATACCATGGGCAGTTGTAGACTCGCCTGAGAAATCGTTCATACGAAGAGGAATCGCTCACATGACATATATGCATCGATTTTCCTCCATTTTAAGTAAAATATGACCAGTAACGTGCCAACATAATGTCCGTCCTTGGAAAAAAACTTAAATTTTTAGCATTGCTGATATAAAACAAATGAAGTTCGTGCAAGCTATGAAATGCTCTTCGAAGATCGATCGTTAGCCTCCTTTTTAAAATTATGTCCTAGAAGTTATGAGCTGTTAGACTTAAACAGAGTACAATTTATGCTGAATTTCCATTTCAGCGAAATTTAGAATTTCAAATCTGCTCGTAACTTTAAGAACGATTCATATTTCAAATGTGACTAACGATCTTCGAAGAGCAAATAATTATGATACAACATGTTGTCTTCCCAATCTAACACATTGCGGCTTAGACCAAGTTTAGAGGGTGAGATGGTTGTACTTTGGCTAGAATGTTCTAATGTAGCATATCTGTGTAAGTTATCTCTGTCCGCCCCACGGAAGCAAGCCGTGTATTTACCTGCGCGAGCCCCGTGCGCCCAACTGCAAGATAAACACTGCGAGATATGCAGGGGGAGGAACACGAAGACATCTCGGAGTAAATGTTTACTCGACAACCATCTCAATTACTGAGTGGCTGAGTGTGTTACCTTCCGTGCTGGGATCACTCCTTTCATTTGCTCCTGGAACTAGATTCATAAGAAACACGGGGCTAATAATATTAATGATGATTGATGATATTGGCCATGGCCAAACTACTGTATTCAAAGGGGCGAGAAGGCATTTTTCTCATCAATAAGTGATTCACTCTTTAGTTTATTTTTTTAACAATTTTTGAAACGTAAAATGTCGACTTGATTATTTTTGAAAATAACCATGTTCATCCCGCAACGTTTTTGAGCCCCACGTTCCACGCTATTCGCTAAATCAAGCTTCCGCTCTGCACTCTGGTGGTAGAAATGTGTACTTGAGGAAGGGTGTACGCATTCAATTCTCCATAAGGTACCTGTAGAGTTTAGATACCTCTATTTCATACACTATTTAACATAGAACCATAAAAATTGTAATGAGTATAGAAAAGATTATGCTTTTTCGATCTGTCACCTCAGAAATGTATTTTTTGTGTCTAAATAATTATAAAATAACTTTCCGTATGAAGCAAATACGGCTTATACTATAGCCTGATTGGTCCGTTGGACCATTTCCTGTCCTCTGATTGGCTGATGCATTACATGTTTGAACGATTATTACGCTGCAATTTAACCTCGGAGAAAAATTCTGAGGTGACAGATCGATAAAGCATAATCTTTTCCGAGATCTTTTCTATACTCGTTACTTTTTTCAGGGTCCTATGTTTAATAGTGTATGAAGTAGATGTATCCAAACTCTACACGTTCCTTATGGAGAATTGAATGCGTACACCCTTCCTCTAGTACCACATATCTACCACTAGAGTGCAGAGCTGATCTTAATTGTGCGAAGGGCTCCTTGTGTTCACGAAGAATAGGCGGATGGCCGGACTTGCCTCAAATTTCGATAACAATTATACCTAATTCGACTTCGTCTCTACAAAATCAGTAACAAATATTTGCCTGCAAAATCCGGTACGTACTATTTTTTTTTGTTAAAATTGGAACAAAAATAAAACAACCCAAAATATAACTTGGCATTATCTCATGACATTAAGGGTCAAAATAGTGTGTTATTCAATCCAATATTCGCCCTTATTAACTCGACTCTCGTGTCTCGATCAAGCCACGTGAATAAGATGCTGCTTGTAAGCATGAGAACGCATCCCCGCGCTAACAACTGATGAATATTTCATCAGCTCTTGCCGCGGCTAAAAGCCCCCCCCCCCCCACTGGCAAGGGGGTGAGACAACGCGTTACGGCGTGATTTACGCTCACGGCGCTGATAACACGCGTGATTCACGCGCCTCAGACACGCACAGCCACGTGGCTCGATACCGGCGGGGGCGATTCCGTAACTATAAGTCTCGTGCGAGAAGTTATCACGGCCGTAAGAATGACATGGAGGTGAGGCGAGAACTAGGTGAGAATGGTTAGAGAATAAGACCTCGGTAGACGTTCCCAGATACAAGCTTGGGTAATATATATATTTGACGCACTTTTATAAGGGAGCATTTCAAAGATGAAGAGAGAGCGAGAAACCTTTTATCAATAATAAAAAAACACTGTTATTATAAAATGATGGCCATTTGGACACAGTAGGTAATTCAATAAGATCAAATAATAATTAGAATTTAAAATTATAAACATGAAGTGAAAATAACATGAAACAACCATACAACAAAATAATTGGTAAATATACACATACCTTTGAAATTAATCAAGATTATGAGGCCGATGAAGATGATGATGATAATTGATAATTTATTATGATAAGTAAAAACTAAAAAGCTAATGCATATGGACTATAAAGATGATTACGTAATATAGAAATGAACCCTTGAGTGATAATATACTAATGTGATATGAATGATTTACTAAACTTACATTTACTAAAAAAATCATTAAAAAAACGAGTGATGAAAAAAAAATTCTTGAACCGACGAGTGGTCCTAATACTTCGAGAAGTGGCCAAAGAAGTGTTTTCATGACTTTTGGTTATTTTCTCGTTGTAATCATTCAACCATACATGTGGATCATTCTTGTTCGTATAAAATATAATATTTATTTGCTTACTTACTTTTGATTGTGAAAAGTTAATTGAGGCAGACATTGTGTGTACATAATATCAATCATAAACGTTAGTTTTCTCTTGCCATATGCAGGGTTTACTTTGACAAAGTCAAAGGTATTCACTTCAATTCCATTATATCTCAGCAGATGACTTATATTCTGTTCAGGTTTTAACATCTTGAAACCTTCTTCAGTTTCACCCCTCAAGAAGAAAGTCACCAAGATCTAAAAATTAATCACAATACTTTCGAAGCCTTCGGGAAGCACAATTCACAATTCACATTGTGCTTCGTTGTGCAATCAGAGCGACAGGTCTTGAAGGGATGCAAAGAGGGCTTTTATTGAATGAAAATCAAATAATACAACCGAAGAGTCTACTTGTAGCTGAATCAAGGGAAGGGGGGATGTAATATTGCTTTCGGCTCGAGAGCGAGAAAAGTGTGAACTAATTACGATTGTATTTGAAGTTACACTCGGAAGTTTAATTTGTTTCGTTTCAAAGGAAATTACTTTTAGGAAATGTGTGTTTTTTGCGAGTGGGGAGTCGAGCTTTTGGTTGTTTGTTTTGACGAACAGGGCCGGAAAATCATGTCTTATGGAATCAATGTTTTGGGAATGGGATTGAAACTAAGAGCTTTCAGGGGTGTGTTTTTCTACGAGCGAAAATATTATTTTTGTGACTCATGCTAGTGGGAGAACGTGTTTACGTTTTCTTTTGCCGAAACCGAAGTGGAAATTGAAGAAAATTGTTAGAAAATTCCCTTTTGGAGGGAATCGGGAAATTTTGTTCATTGGGAGATTTTCTAGACTTTGTTGTACATCTGTTTTTAACACGGGAGATTTGCGGAAAGAAACCGTAAAAAAAGTATACATTTCGTGAGATATTGGAATTTACATACAACTTAAAGTTGTCAAAAAAGCTCAGCAAATTTTGTATGGCCGACTTTCAAGCATTTCTCTCCATGGACCCTATTCTATAAGCCATTTCGAATTGAAAGGAATCGAATTCTGAACGTCGTCATGTGTTTTTAGGTAAGATTAACAATGGAAACAAAAGAGAAACGCCCGAATCCGTTTCCTTTCCAGCAGAAATAGAGTTACATAATACGGTCCCTCCAGTACAATAACATGATTATTTTTCAAGTGCCATTATCTTTGCTATTTTCTATTTCGGAAATGAGTTTCCAATACTCATTCCACTCCATGTCAATGAAGTAAGAACATTGAAATAGAAGATTGCTGATCTCTCATTTTTCGCACCTCTAATGCTGTCACTAACTAGGTGACGTTTTCATCGCAGCCGCCCGGCCGGGGAGTGAAGGGTTGAGAGGGGAGGGGGAGGGGTAATTGGAAAATATGGCATGAAAAGCGACGCTACGCGAGGGAAAGCGACGCCGACTTGAAACACTTTCCCGACGCCGCGCAGAGGAGTCTTGTTGCGATGTTGAAACTCACTTGACTCGGGGAATTGTCGGTACTTTGTGCGTGGTTTACATTACATAGACAGGGTGGTTAGGAAGCGCGACGCCAGGGGGAGCGGGGATCGATGTGTGGGCGCATCAGATGGGCTTTGTTCCAGGAAGCGGTGAAATAATGAAATTAATAGCTATTCCCACAAAAAAGTGATACGTGATGGAGCCACTTCTGGCAAGATGGCTACTATCAGGTCCACAGATTAATTTGTTTGTTTTTACATTTCGTGTTTCCATAAAGCAGTGAAAAAACAAAAAACAAATGAAATTGATATTTAGCTTACTTTTTTGGCCATAGCAAGCAACTATCAACTATTTGTATTTATATTTATGCAATAGGCCCCTTGAAAGCCGCCATTTACTAGTACCACAAAATCTACCAGAAGTCAGTTGTGATCCTTATTTTCTCGAATTGTTACATATAGTAAAATATCAATTATTCGTATAAAATATGCACTGTTTATAACCCTAAACATTAAGATTTTCATTCATATTCATTTAAAAAATATATATAGGTATTTTAGCGGGAAAGCAGGTAATGTTTAGCAACTATAACAATGATAATATGTTGTGATGAAATCAACTAACAATAGCCATGGCAACATATTGTTAGTTGACTTCATGTTTTACACTTGCATAAATCTGTTATTCGTCAAATATACTTGATAACTAACTATAGTCATGTTTCGTAAATTTCATCTGCAAATAGAAAATAACGTGCCAAAACATCACACATTTTGTCAAGAACCAACTATTTCGTCTCCAATAGTCCACATCTTTGACACCCTGTAAGGGGGCTTTTCAGCTGTATGATTCCACTTGCGAAACTGTAATGAGTGGCGAAGTGTGTTCAGAACATTTGTATTGCTTCAGTTTGTATGCCTCTTGAATGACTGACTGAAGTGTATTAAATTGCGGGGCCTCTCAAAATGGTGGCTATCGAACATAAATGAAAATGCCATCAGTAATAGTAGGTGTCCTTTTCCTGGCTGAGAATTTTTCATTTGTTAATACCTAATAGAAAAGTGTTTCATTTTAAAACTGATTGGAATCAAAAGTATCTTGTACTTTAAAAAAATGTTATTAGGTAATGTGTTAACTGTCTTTAGATATTATTCGTTGATTGTAATTGACAGCATATTTATTGTAAGTGGGATTTGTGAAATGTACACTTTTCTATTAGCGTATCTGTTTTATTACCCCAGATGAGTAGACGATATGATTGTGAAATCTTATTTTTGTTCTTCCTTCCAGTCAAACAATTCCTTGGTCTTGAAATAACATAAACTTTTGATTTGACACGAACAACAGCTCTCTTGAGAGAAGAATAATGAAATACTGTCTGCAGTGTCTCAATCTGCTAGGAAAACGCAATGTGGTACGCAATCCGAAGAAAGCACAGGTAAAGTTCGTTCACGTTTAGAATAGCAAGCCCGTGTGCTACTGTATAGTCAAGCGAGCATTTGTAAACCTACACATGTAAATATCAATTATCAAAGAATATGTACAAGACGACTGTAGATAAAGATAAATCAATTTTATTCAAGTTTTCTAATATTTTCTACTATTAAAAAGTGTATATTTCACATACTTGATACAATTTCAATGATACAAAGAAGAAAGTCTTGCCATTGACAACGCAGTGTTCATGTGACCGACCAATGAATGACGTGATCGACTTGCTATTCTAAACGTGAATGAACTTTACCCATCGCCTCGAAATGATATTTAAATCAACATGAAACATTATTTTATGTTTTATACTTATTGTACCTAACTAATATTTGCATATTTTTGATGCCATGATCAAAAAAATCCATTCAAGTTTCAAAATTATTTTGAGTTAAAATTGAAAACTGATGTCTTATAGGTAGTTTGTTTGCTTCTAAGGGTCGGTATTGCCATTAGTTTAAGCTACAGTTAGCTTAAGCTCCACTTCTGAAAACTCGGTGTATTACCATTATATACTCCAATTTGCCATCAATACAGTCTTAATCAACTGTTTAATATGTAACAGAATATTGGAAATCTGTCCCTAAGTGTCAAATAATCCCCGAGTCAGCACTGTATATCTCACAACATTGGAAGCTCATAACCGTGGGCAACATTATTGACTGACATTCGTCTACGGATTCAGCAATATTCTACGAACATTATACATTTAAATGGCTATTTAGCATATAATAATAACCCCAGTAGCGGGGTTTTACGTGTGCTATTAGAGAAACATTTCGGCCAACATAAACAGCGGTGCAGAGAGATTCTCGGGAAATGTTTGCATATTCTCCGTCCGGCCCCTCGCTTTTCCGCTCGACTTTCCCGACTTGAGTGGCGCGTGTTTGTGGAAAAGATTGCGTGGAAAACGCAGAGAGTTTTCCCCGACGTGAAGGGGATGAATTTGTGCCGGTTTCTTTGTAAACAAGGAGAGTCCGCTGATATTGAAGCTAAGGCCGTTGAGAGTCGGTGTTGAAACATGGCTGGAACCGTTATTAGTTGCATAGCTCACTGATGAGGGTAAAAATCTAATTAAATAGAAAAACAATCATTTAAAATTAGTTAGTTTTGATCTTGTTTCAATAATACTATTTTTAACAATGTATTAATTTTTATTTTGTGATCAATTCCCTTTGAAAATTATTTTTGGTATGTTATAAATAATGTTTTAATATATATACATAATGGTCTCACCGTGTATCAACCGTGCTATAATGTGGCTATAGGCATGAAACATTTCTCTGTACTCGAGTTACTTGAAATTCGCCAGAATCATCTCTTCTTCTTTTCAAACCATTAATTTTCAACGTTGATTTTGCGTAGGTACAATCAGGGAAACTAGATGGTTCATACTCTGCCTCTCTCTGACCCATAACATAAACATGTTTTTATATGGAGCAGAGAGAGATAGAGTATGAACCATCTAGTTTCCTTGACTATACATGAGCCGATCATTGTCAACTCGTGTAATGCTATTTTCCCACAGCCATGTAAACTGAAGCAATCCCACCAGTGGCGTGCACTCAATGGAAGCAAGGGAAGCATTGCTCCCCCTTCCTTTTCCATTCCAACAATATTAAAATATAATAATTATATGTATAATAATTTAATCTTTTTACAAAAATATTCATCACTTAATACTACTTATAGAATTCTTATTACGAACACAAATGTCACCACTTTCGCTCTGATTTCAAAGTAAACGCGGTTTCTAAGACAGGAGGTGGGCAAGGCGCGTGCGCACGCATACACTTGCCTCGGCTCGGCAGTCGGCCGGCTCCAAGGGATTCACTTTTCGAATTGCTTCCAATCCCTCGCTCTATTCGCGGGAGGCGAGAATTGAATTGCAGTTAAGTTCGTAAATGGGGTTAAAAATTAACCAATGAGAAACGAGTGCAGTCGACCGCTATCATACTTAATTGAATGTAAAATGCTTCCACACCTCTAGGTCACTTATTTCGCTTTTGCTTAACTCCATTTCAATTATTTAAATATACATTATCTTCATGTAACATCAATTGAAAGAAAATTGACAGGGAAGGCAATGACATTTCATTAATCAAATTAAACAGCTGAGCAATGACAATGACATTTCATAACAGCTGATCAGCTCAGCAAGATCGACGTCATGATTGTGAGTGACGTTTTACCACCCTTACTCCTTGGCTGAAAAATAACTCCATTACGAACTTAACTGCAATTCAATTCTCGCATACGGGAGTTACGCATGCATTAGGTGATTTGCCTACAATCAAATATGTTAATCTGCAGCCACCTGAAAGTATTGTCAATAATAAAAACTTATTTTGCCATGATAATAACATTATTTGCCGGTCTAAACACAAAGCATTTCTGTGTAAAATGCGTCTATTTCTGCAGGCGTATTCTAGCCAAGGGAAGCAAATCGGAGAGTTGCATCCACAGTCCGAACGCAGCCGAACTACTCCCGAGTTGACACGATTGGAACGAACATGTGATCGGTCGGTGACAGTGCTCAAGAGCGGTTGAATGTCTAAACTTGTAATATCTACAAAATATTGCAGTTTCGGATTCTCAGTTCAGTTTACGCATTTCTACAAAGTTTTTGTATATCTGTATTTGCCCTCGTATTTGCCTTCAAAAAACTAATGATTAAAATATAAAAAATTAGTCTGAAAATCCTCTGACCATTTCTTAAATTCAAGTAATCTTCCAAAAAGGTACTTTCAAAATCGTTTTTAACCATCTAAAATTAGTCAAATTTTAATAAATTCCCTGCGGGGCTAAGCTGGGGGGCAAGCCCCCCAGACCCCTCTCCGGGTCTGGGCAAATTTCTTTCCTGGCAATTTGCTTCCCTCACTTCAAATGTCACGGCACGCCACTGAATCCCACTGCTCTGATTCCTCGGTGCTCTGGTCGGCGTAGCGTGACCAACAGACAATGTCGGCGATTCGATCAGCTGTGGTCAATACCAGCCCGATGACATGTAAAACACTCGGGTTTATCTCGAGATGGTTTTAGTGATGGAGCGGGACGGATCGATTGGGGATGGCGAAGTTGGAGAGATACACAGGAGTATCTTCATACTCGATTCGCTCTGGGATAGTTCCCTTTGATACTGGGACAACGAAATGTAGTTTTACATGCAGTTAGGATAATGTGTTATGATGTAGAAGACGTGAAGATGGGAAGCAGGCGGTCGTGGCCAATCTTCTATGGGGCTTATTTTATGTCCATTATGTTCTGTGACTTGCACGGTGGCAGATATGCGTGATTGTGACAATAATGCTGGGATAATGACGCGAAACCCTCCCAGCATTTGCCTCTCGACTGAGGGGAACCGCGAAATCCCTCAGTCAGGAAGAAGAGCCGCGGGAATCGAACCCCGGGACCCTCGAGTTTAAGTCCAAAGAGTTATGAAACACACGCGCCGATATTGTGTCTTTGAAATAATACCCTTGATAGAAGCCCCTCCCCGTTATCAGGCCCACATGGCACGTATATTAATTTACACTTGAAAATCGAATGTAGACTTCATATTGTTTCAAATGCCTCTACTTCTGTCGTGCAGTGACATGTTATTCGATCAGCCCCTGAACGCAACCCGCGCGACCGCACATCAAGGCGGGCAGGCAACCCGCGACGCACTGCTAAATATAACCGCAGCGTTGTTATCATGCGGGGTGGAGGCACAACACAGGGGGGTATACTTAGACCGAGAAGATCGTCAGATGTCTGTGACCGATAAGAGAATATAGTTTTTGAGCGAGCGTAGCGAGCGTCACCACGGTACTCTTATGGCACTTTCTCTGTGTGTTTTTTTTTTGTTTGTTTGTTTGTTTGTTTTTTTTTGCCTGCACTGCCCAGG
Source organism: Leuctra nigra (assembly GCA_934045905.1). NCBI lineage: Eukaryota > Metazoa > Arthropoda > Insecta > Plecoptera > Leuctridae > Leuctra > Leuctra nigra. The sequence continues at coordinate 28,627,843 of OW203769.1, read as the reverse complement.
TCAAACCGCACAACCAATCGATCTGAAATTTTGTACACATACTAACGTAATCTATGCGATCCCTGGGATCTTTTCTAAACGAGATCCTGTGATTGGTTCAAATTTTATAAAAATTATCTTTCGATTGGTTGGTTCGATCAATTTGAAATTTAGCAAAGTCATTGCAACCAACATTGTACCCAATCAAAAAAAAAAATTCAGCCAAATCCTCCAATTGGTTCAAATTTGAAACCATTTTTCCTGTGATTTTTGAAATTTAAACTGGAACCGATTGACCGACCAAACCGATTGACCGAACTTAAAACTTAGCAAGGATTGGCACCAATATTTTTGGAGATTTTGATGATTTTTATACAAGTCTGTGACGAAACTAAAGAATTGTTGGCTTTTAATGACATTCGATAGACATAATTTCGGTTCGAGGTGTTGCGTGTATCCGTGCTCGCTCATCAACGCGTTTCACAGAGCGTTTTCCTAGTTTCACATGTTGGTCGCGGTGTTGCTCGATCGAATAATATTGTTTGGGTTGAGTTATATTATTTGGCAAGACATGTCACGTGATCACACTGGAAGTCGTGACTTGAGCCGCAACAGAATTGAAAACTTGCAAAACATCACGCACACACTCGTCAACGCAGAACAGTGTATTTCATTTTCTATCAGGGGGAGGGGGAGGGGGGCTCAATTAGGGGTGGTTTACGAAATGGGGTAAGTTCCCTACGATGTGCGCAGCACCACATAGAAACTCGGTCTAAGGTCTCACTCGGCCTTGAGATCGGTCTACGGGATGCAGGAGTATATGTACAGACAGGCAGACGTTCTACTTTATAGATAGAAAGACAGATAGATCGATAGATACCAACTCAGTTTCCACATGGCATCACTCTTGTTTCAAAGATAGTTTTTAAAAATTTGGTCAGATATTCTAAGACCAAATGCACCTCCTCTCTGCTGCAAGATCTTGGGTTCTTTCCAAGTTCTTTACGCATTCTGGTGATTGCTTTATTGTCTAAACTATCTATTGTCTAAAATGTTAAAATATTCGGATTGACGGCCACATGCTCATGGCATCGTAATGATTTAAAACATTTCGCTCATTGGAAACGGCTCTATTGTCATTGTTAGAAACTCAGATTTACTTACAGCCGATTTTTCAATGCTCTGATGAAGGGATGTTATTTGTTGTTGCCATGGTAATTTATTATTAATCAACTGTTTAAAATTTATCAGAGTGACAAACGGGCCCTTGTAGAAGTAGCTCGATATTTTTCTCTGACACTTCGCAGGTTAGATCATAAAGTTTTTCACAAATTTTACAAATTAGTATACTTAATTTAAATTTTAATATACACTTTTCACTAATGAGAGCTAAAAGGAACATGCGTAGTAAAAGAAGATCTCTCCTATCAATGATTGATCTGTTCCCTGCTCGGATTCGAACCCTCGCCCTCCGCCTCCTTGATCAGTGTCGTGTTTATCGCAGTCTCTCAGACGCGTCCCGATGATTGGTCCTCTGAGAGGCTGTGCTCGCTCATCTGAGAGATCCCCCCTCCCCTCCCGTGGGGGATATCTTGCTAGTCGAGCGCTTTGATCACACTGCCATCTGGATGCCCGTGCTGTTAAAACATTGGCAATTCATTCCACGGGCAAATTCACATCAATCACTCGGTTTCTTGGAATATTTAACTTTTGTATGAAAACAGCTTTTAAGTTGTAAAGTACTTACTTCATTTTACAGACCAATAAGCGTGGATGAATTTGTATTATTGCTTTCTTTTAAAAACTAATAGCTGACGTACACCCGCGGTCACATAAATTGCATGCAAAATTCTAACGTCCTTTTTTAATACTTGATATGCAGATGAAAACACAGTCAAAATAACATTCCGAGCTTGTGGGGTTGGAGGGTATGATTATAAGAACCAATCTACTACTTTATACACAATAATTATTCATCCATTCAACATATTATATTGAGGGTAATTCGAACTCCAACTTAGCAGTTAACCGTCAATTTTTCTGACCGCGGCTGTACATACTCAAAGTAATTGAATGAAATAGGAATCCTGCTCGTGACGTCACAGTGGTAGAAAAATGGAGGCTGCTATGGTAGGGGAAATGTGTCAAAGCTATAAATAATAGCTATAAATCATATTTATCAGATGAATATTTAACTTAAACATGTGTATGGATAAATATTGCGTATTATTATTAGCTTGTACTTACTTAAATATCTTTCTTTCACAAGTAATCACTCTAAATATGGGATTTGGATTGCCGCTGTCAGATTTGTTTTTTCCCTATACTTTTGTATAGGTTACTATGGCAACCTTCCCACAAATAAGTGATACGTGATGGAGCCACTTCTGGCAAGATGGCTACTATCAGGTCCACATATTAATTTGTTTGTTTTAACATTTCGTGCTTCCATAAAGCAGTGCAAAAACAAAAAACAAATGAAATTTATATTTAGCTATAAATTTACTTTCTTGGCCATAACAAACAACTATATCAAATATTTGTATTTATATTTATGCATTTGCGCCCTTGATAGCCGCCATTTACTAGTACCACAAAATCCACCAGAGGCCAGTTGTGTTCCTTATTTTCTCGAATAGAAAAGAATTTGCAAAAATCTCCGTTTTGTTGAGGAACAGATTTTAAGTGCTCAAAGTCTTTTTGGTAAAAATTGCCAGTTTTTCGGTTTTGCCGGACTGGACTTTTGAAAATGTCACAATTGTTCAAACTGCTCAAATATGCCCGTGACAAAATGGAATGGAAATATAATCAATTCATTATGAAAACGCTCATTGTAACGCGTTGAAGAGCGAGCCTTCGTACTGCATCCGATTTGATATGCGTTTGCAAGTATCAGCCTTGAAGATATTCAATTGAGGAAGTACTTAAAACGTGTAAATATGCCCCATGCAATGAATCCTATTCATGGGGATTCTATCGCATACCCTGTGGTTACTGATGGGAAAATTCCCGACATTTAATTTTGGGTAATATTTCCCAAAATGTGAATTTTGCACGAATTTTTGACAATCAACAGAATTTTTTGAATTGCTTTTTAGGATATTTTTTTGGATAAGATAAGGTCACATTATGAGGCACATTTTATGGGGTTAAAACATAATTTGAGTCTTTAAAAATATCTCCATAACTAAAACAAACGTAATATTCTTGACTTGAGGGAGTGTTCCCTATATTGGGATCGGAACAATCCTGCGGGAATATTCCCCGGCCCCATCGCTACTTGTGGTCCATGTCTGCAATGATTCTGGGAAGATCTCTCTCTCGGGATTCTCTGGAACTCGGCGCGACGGTTTTTTCCAAGACGAATGAAGCAAATGAAGTTTCTTACGAGATGTTCGCTGCTCTTCAATGTCTTTCAAACTAATTACTTTGAACTAAGTTAATGAAAAGCAAGATGGAATGGACTTCAACATTCTTCAGCTCTTCTTGTCGGTTCTTTTGTATCACTGTCACATAATAATAAGGACGTAATAAGGACATAAGGACGTAATTTAGAAAGATTTGAACGTTGGAAATGTAATGTTTTTCATTTTATCTTAGTTTTCTGTGTTGCCAAACGATGTGTGGGTAATACAGTTTGAAGCCTAAGTTCTGTATAGCTTATATTGACAACATTTTGTTTCTATCTTACAATATGGTGCATTTAGGCATGTTTAATATTCGAATTGGAAGCAATTCGAATATTAAAATTACATGCCTTTTCGAACAGACTGGGGCTTTAACGTCGCACTGTTCTGCAGCGAGGCTAATGGCGACGGATGAATGATTATGAGGATGGTGAAGAGTGGGTAAGGATGGGAATGTGATCATACTCGAGCAGCTGGTGCGAATGTTGCCGTGATCGGATGAGTTCACGCATGCGTGCGTCGAACATCTCGTTTGATATTCACCTGCCCAGTACCTTAAGTTTCATTCAATTCATTGAACTAGAAGTCCGAGTAACTCAATTATTTTGCTTGAATTTCGCGTCGACGCGGTTACATTACTTGAACCAAAAGGAGAAGACAGTAAATTGAATGCATCATTGAACCGTGTGAACTAGGCTTTAGACTGTCTGATTTTGTTGGCATAATTAATAACAATACTTTGGTGGCAGATGGTAGGTTATCAATTTTACATTGGTGACATATTTCGGATTATTTTTATTGCTTTATATTTACTATCTGTGACAGTTTAGTAGCATATAAAAAACTATAATTAATAAAAATGATATTACTTTTGGTGACATACCTGGGTAAAATCAGTATACTATTGGTGTCAATTAGTTGATTTCAAATCTTGTTTAAATACACTCTTCTACCTTATTTTGAAGTAAAAATCATTGGGTGTCATTGGATTGGACTGATAGGTTCAGAAATAATTAATTTCAATTATTATATTTTACTTTGATAATAATTATAGGTTCAGGAGCCCCACGTTTGATTCCTGCATTGGTCTTCCAATATCCTCACAGAAAACTTGTCTTCATAATGTTCAGCAATTCGAACAGAACTGATTATGAGATTCATCATCCAATCATCCTGAGTGATTTTACGTCACCATTAGCCTAGTTGCAGGACACTACATAGCGCATCCCGTCTTGGTTTATCGCTGCTCATAATCAATCCACGAAGCAATATAAACATCTCACTTCTTCGTTTATCGCGGCTCATAATGATTCGGCGGAGCGTTAACCTCGTTACCGAGAACAGAGCGTCGTTAAAAGTCGCCTTCTCAGTCGTAAACTAGTCTGTATTCTGTAACAAAGTTTCCTTGTCGTCTCCAATGAGACCTTCTCGACGTCGTATGAGATAGCATTGACCGTGAGAAGTTATCACGGTCACGACTAATCAAAATCAAGTCAATGTAATGATCTGGAACTAAGCTAATGGGTCGGTAAAAGAGCTGTATCAATGTGTATGATTGAAAATAAATGACATTTTATTCTTCATTTAAACTACCTAGTGAAAAACTAACAATCAAAGATATTATTGAAGTTTGTCGAGTAAAGAAAATTTTATTTTGTTTTGTTTTCATACCAACCATTATTTAAAATCGGAGTTAAATTTCGCTTGAAAAAGTGAAAATGGATAGTAGCCTAGTATTCCCACAAATAAGTGATACGTGATGGAGCCACTTTTGGCAAGATGGCTACATATTATTAGGTCCACATATTAATTTGTTTGTTTTGACATTACGTGTTTCCATAAAGCAGTGAAAAAACAAAAAACAAATTAAATTGATATTTAGCTATAAATTTACTTTTTGGCCATAACAAACAACTATATCAACTATTTGTATTTATATTTATGCAAATGCGCCCTTGATAGCCGCCATTTACCTAGTACCACAAAATCCACCAGAGGTCAGTTGTGTTCCTTATTTTCTCGAATACACTTTTAGCAGTCTTCGTGTGACGAACTCTATCATTGAAATAGTGATTGTTTATTGAATTTTTATCATGAGTGAGGCAGTGGCGTAACTCAGATTTCAGACCCTACCGCAGAATACTTTAAGGCCCAAACTTTTTTAATTGCGTACACCGTAAATATATATTTTTTTAAAAATATATTTCTCTAAAAAATGTGTATCTTTGTGTGTTACTTTGTAAATAGGTTACCAAATTATAAATCTCGTTGCGTGGTGTGAATTTTTGTAGCATAAGAAGGTAACAGTAGAAGGTTAAATATTATAACCTCTGTTCCGATTTGGGTCTGGGAAGGGCTCAATAAGAACACGCGGGTCCGGGTCAGGCCCCGAAAATGTTTTCCCATCATGAATTAATTTACTTTAGAGTTTAGTGCATTTTAACGCGATTTAAACACAAATTTGGTCGATATCATCATCTAAGTTCTGCAAATTGCTACTATTTTCATTACTATCGATTATCGATGTTTTTGCTTTTTATGGTATTCATTCGATACAAATGTTCGGTCCCCCCAGTCGCGGGGGGAGCTGCAGCACTGAAGATACGCCAGTTCGACTCCCGCTCGCGATGTTTCCACCTGGCTGTGCTCGTCTGCTCGTCATGTGATGCGAGACCCGATCAAAGCATCCACACAGTCGGGTAACTCCTAGTCGCACACAGTCTCGGCATCCACATCCTCATTGCTTCACTCCGTGTGCAAGTAACTCGAGCAGAACTCAGCGCCTTTGTGATGAGCTCGCTAGAGATATGGAACTAATTCAAATATCATCAATGCGTTTGCGAAAACAAATGATCACAAGAGGAAAAGCAACGACGTAAAACGACCTGAAACTCTAGCTCTGAGTCTTATGGAAACGAGAAATCTATGCACTGCAGCTTGCAAGTGACGTAACGCATTTTTGTTGTGGCCATTTTGTTGGCACGCGTCATAATGACTGTCAATATGTGGTTTTTGATTGACTACCTATGCACTTAGGTAGCGGAAAATAACTGAGAATATCATCGATTACTGCTATTTATGTGTTTAAACTGATCTGACATAATGGCATCCTCTCTATGTTATGTGTCACCCTCTTGACGGTTTCCTCTACAGGTAATGTGTCACCCTCTTGCCGGCCTCCTCTATATGTAATGTGTCACCTTCTTGACGGCCTCCTCTACTGTCTTGACGGCCTTCTCTCGATGATATGTGCCACCCTCTTGACGGCCTCTACATGTAATGTGTCACCCTCTCGACGGCCTCCTCTCCATGTAATGTGCCACCCTCTTGACGGCCTCCCCTCTATGTAATGTGTCACTCTCTTGACGGCCTCCTCTCCATGAAATGTGTCATCCTCTTGACGGCCTTCTCTTTATGTAATGTGTCACCCTCTTGACGGCCTCCTCTACTGTCTTGACGGCCTCCCATCTATGTAATGTGCCACCCTCTTGACGGCCTCCTCTATGTAATGCGTCACCCTCTTGACGGCCTCCTACATGTAATGTGTCACCCTCTCGACGGCCTCATCTCCATGTAATGAGTCACCCTCTTGACGACCTCTCCATGTAATGAGTCACCCTCTTGACTGCCTCTTCTCCATGTAATGTGTCACCCTCTTGACGGCCTCCTCCATGTAATGTGTGACCCTCTTGGCTCCCCATGTAATGTGCCACCCTCTTGACGGCCTCCTCCCCATGTAATGTGCCACCCTCTTGACGGCCTCCTCCATGTAATGTGTGACCCTCTTGGCTCCCCATGTAATGAGTCACCCTCTTGACTGCCTCTTCTCCATGTAATGTGTCACCCTCTTGACGGCCTCCTCCATGTAATGTGTGACCCTCTTGGCTCCCCATGTAATGTGCCACCCTCTTGACGGCCTCCTCCCCATGTAATGTGCCACCCTCTTGACGGCCTCCTCCCCATGTAATGTGTCACTCTCTTGACGGCCTCCTCTCTGTCCCGCAGAGTTCTTCAAGTCGCTGCTCGCCGCCTCCAAGCGCGACTTCCACGACATGTTCAAGCGGACGTACGGCGTGATCTACGAGCAGAACTCGTACGTGTTCACGGACATGTTCGAGCAGCTGGAGAAGTACTACGCCAGAGGGCAGGTCGACCTGGGCGAGGCGATGGAGAACTTCTTCAACACGCTCTATCTGAAGATGTTCACCGTGCTCAACGGCCAGTACCACTTCGACGACAAGTGAGTAGCAGTCAGTCGGAGCAGCAGTGATCATATCTCACATTTCAGTAGAGATATTTCACAAAATATTTCCAAACGCGCATAAAATGTCAGTAAATTTTGACGTTAACTATACATATTAGTCTGCACTGCAGATTACTTTGTTCACATTACAGATTTAACTGTGGACGGAGTATTGCAAACTAAGTTAACTGAGTTCTAGAAATCAAGTTCCGTTCAGATTATAACTTAACGAACGTTAACTACTTAACTTAGTTAAAAGCTGTATGTGAATGAGGTGTGATGTGTCTTAATTGTTGTATTATATCGCAATATTGCAAAATGCACCATTATATTTGGTGGCAGAAAAGGTACATTCTATTAATTGAGCGAGCGAAGCGAGCGTCTCCTTTTGGCTCTTTTGGCACGGACCTCTGTTTTTTTTTTCTGTTACTGACGATATACAGGTCAGAGTTTTTCTTCGATCGAGCTGAAATTTTGCACACATGTAGTAACATTTCTGATTGTTGCAGACCCTAATTTTTTTGAAATCCATTGATGGTTCAAATTTAAAAAAAATTAACTTTCGATTGGTTGTTTTGATCAAATTGAAATTTTGACAAGTCATTACCCCCAACATTGTACCCAATCAAACAAAGTTTCAGCCAAATCCTCCCATTGGTTAAAATTTAAAACCATATTTCCTGTGTTTTTAGAAATTTAAACTATAACCGATTGAACGATCAACTTATAACTTCGCATGATGGTTGGGACCAACATTATCTGCATTTTTGACAATTTTCATACTAATCTGTGTTTAAATCCAAACGTTATTGACATTTTACGGACTATTTGCGTGTTGGCTGTCAAATTCACGGCGACTTCGACTCTTCAGTTCAAGGCAAGGTAGTTAGAGCAGAAACTTTCAAACGCATATGAAACTAATAATGACCGTTTAACAGTCGATCTGATATTGTGTAGACACACTTATATCATATGAGTGGTCTCAGGTATATTTTTTAAAGGAGATCCTGTGATTTTTGAAAATTAACACGGAACAGTTCAATCATAAAGGTTCAATCGATCAACTTAAAGCTTTGCATGGTTATTTGGACCAATATTTTAGGAATGTTTTGAGATTTCTATACAAATCTGTGGCGAAATTTTAGAATTATTGGCTTTTAATGACATTTTCGATAGACAGAATTTCGGTTCGAGGTGTTGCGCGTATCCGTGCTCGCTCATCAACGCGTTACTCAGATTCATTGGTTAAAATTTAAATAAATATCTCCTGATAGGCTGAAAAATGAAAACGGTCTTCGATAATTCTGATCAAACTCATATTTTGCATGATCATTAAGACCAATATTGTCTCTTATTTTACAAAATTTCATCCCAATCAGTTAAGAACGTATGAAGTTATTTACATTTTTAATATCTGTCAGTAATGAAGTATCGAAATGAATGTTTTCCAGTGCCAATTGAAAATTGATTCTGATTTGCTTTATGAACCAGGTGCTTAGATGCTATTTTAAAGTTTCGATGAAAAGCATACACTTTTAAGTTGATATCATAATCAATTCCATATGGATGTATATGTTTTCTGTGCGTTGTGTACGCATTTCCGGTTCGAGAATTTGCACGTACCCGTGCTCGCTCATCAACGCGTTACACTGAGCGTTTTCCTAGTACTTAGTTAGGTAGGTATGTATTTTTTTAAATTCGTGCACTGTTCGTTTTTGTGTGGCTTGTATTGATCTATGTTATTTTTATGTTATTATCGTTTTGTTTTAGGGTTCACTTATCGCTTTACCGAACCAATCATTATGCCATCATAAATCCACCATTTCGTTCATATGACATGAGTAACATGTCCAAGATTCGAATGTTTCATTATTTAAATTCAAATTAACGGTTGGCAGAAACGAGAGGCGCGTTCAGAAGCGTCTCGAGCCATCTCTGACGTCACAGTCAACATAAACTGCAAGTCTATTGGTCGATAGCACGAGAGTGAGGTCATCTTCACTTCCGAAGTGCAAACAAGCGGAATTTGACGGAGAGGAGTGGAGGGAAGTAGGACGATGTCCTAGAAGAGTCTTCCTCCAAATGCGCTTGCCTTTACCAGAATGGCATTTGCTTATTAGTTATTTGTAAGTTTTCAGAAAGCAGTGCAACAATTGTTAATTGAGCGAGCGAAGCGAGCGTCTCCTTTTTTTTGGCTCTTTTGGCACGGACCTCTGTTTTTTTTTTTTTTTTTTTTTTGTGTTTTTTTGTGTGTTTTTTTCTTTTTCTGTTACTGACGATATACAAGTCACAGTTTTTCTTCGATCAAGCTGAAAATTTGTACACATGTACTGACCATTTCCGGGCGTTGCACACACTATTTTTTTTTAAATCCCCTGATTGGTTCAAATTTTAAAAAAATTATCTTTCGATTGGTTGGTTCGATCAATTTGAAATTTAGCAAAGTCATTGCAACTAACATTGTACCCAATCATAATAAATTTCAGCCAAATCCTCCCATTGGTTCAAATTTGAAACCATTTTTCCTGTGATTTTTGAAATTTAAACTAGAACCGATTGACCGACCAACTAAAAACTTTGCATGGTCATTACTACCAACATTTAAGGTATTTTTGACAATTTTCAGTCAAATCTGTCGCTATTTTCAAAAGTTTTTGTAATTTTAGGGACATTTTGCGTGTTGGCTGTCAAATTCACGGCGACTTCGAATCTTCAGTTCTAGGCAAGGTAGTTAGAGCAGAAGTTTCAAACGAAATGATACTAATAATGACCGTTCAACAGATTGATCTGATATTGTGTACACACTAATATCATATGATTTGAGTGGTCCCAGGTATATATTTTTTAAAGAGGTCCTGTGATTTTTGAATATTAACAAGGAACAGTTCAATCATAAAGGTTGATAATAACATTTTAGGAATATTTAGAGATTTTTATTCAAGTCTGACGAAATTCAAGAATTATTGGCTTTTAATGATATTTTCGATAGACAGAATTTCGGTTCGAGGTGTTTCGCGTATCCGTGCTCGCTCATCAACGCGTTACTCAGAGCGTTTTCCTAGTATTACACTTGGTGGCATATCTTGGTAGAATCAGATTTACTTCGTGTCAGTTGTGTGACTGCCACCTTTGATTAGTTTTTTTTTACATTTTTTATTGCGCCTCTTGTAATTTACATGTTATGTGACAAGACACTGAAGAATGCTACTAGTGCTACCTTTGACTCCCATAATATAAATAGAAGGTATGTTATGAGAGTGTACGTAGCTCTTTTAAATTGAGTAAAAATAATTGCATACAACCTGAACACGTCTAAATGTGTGGCATTTAAAATTGTTTTCGTCGAGTTCAGTATCTTCTGGTCCCCTGTATTCTTTGCTATTAGATTCTCTTTCAGAAGTATTAGATTGAATTTGTTCGAGGGATATCGTGCAAAAATAATTGCATACAACCTGAACACGTCTAAATGTGTGGCATTTAAAATTGTTTTCGTCGAGTTCAGTATCTTCTGGTCCCCTGTATTCTTTGCTATTAGATTCTCTTTCAGAAGTATTAGATTGAATTTGTTCGAGGGATATCGTCGATGCCATTAGGTGATATCTTATGTAATGTTACATTCTGTCACGAGTTACCTACATAAATAGTTCACCTTGAAAATATCCGCAGCAAATGGAGCGCATGAAGATATTCTCCCCAATAGCACGCGTTTTAATTCCAAACTCTGAAAGCCAATCTGAACCAGCCGGCTTGCTGGCTTCTTGTGCACCACGTCAATCGTATCGCCTCACATATTGACATAGCTCTGCTCATTAGTCCCTTACTTCAATCTAGATCACAAAAGAAGGGAGGTGGAATCTACATAAATAGGTTCCATGATTGGAGAAAACGTAGTTTATTGTCTGTCCGAATTTGTGCTTCATTTCTTAATACGTTTCGACAGGCTATATCAGTTGTCAGAAGTCCACTTCTAGCTCCGGTAAGATTTTGCCAAATTAGAAGCGATTAAGAAGCACACATTCTGACAATTTATACACCTATTTATGTCTAGATACTTTGATGCATACACCTTTTGATTCAACCTCGTAGGAATCGGTTTTTATGAAATAATATTGAAGTACCACTTTGGTAATAGATTTGAGGAACAATCAAAGTAAAACAAGTGGTTTTATTGCTTTCTGATAAGTTCTTACCATGCCGAGCTACATTTATTATTTGCGAACAATATGACAAATTATTGTCGTATAATCAGCACTACTTATTAAACATTGCTATCCCAGTTCTCTTCTCCAATGTGATGTCTACAGCAGCTGGTGTTCCGATCACAATGTTCCATCGAATGTCTCCATTCTCCCTGGTATTCTAACATAAGGCCGACATAAAATACCTCACGAGATAAACAAAAGCTAATCTCGGCCATTGTCCTTGGCGCTTGGAAATGTGTTTTCAATTAAAGAGCTGTCTGTAAAACAGAGAGCCAAGCCGCCGAGTGTGGAGTCAATAGCCCCTGCACCTGGCCGACCTGACCGTAATGTTCATAGGCGTCGAACAACGCATTATTCTGCAACTAGGCTCATGGCGACGGATGAGGGATTATGATGATGAGATGGACGGTGGGAAGGATGTGGTGGTCCATTAGTAGGGAACCTTCCCAGCATTTGCCCCTCGACCACGAGAGGAACTGCGAACGTCGTCCGCCGAAATGAACTCGCATCGGGTACTTAGGGCCGGTATTACCATTAATAAATACACAGCAGTTAATGTCACCTTAGGTTAATTTAAATTGAGGAAATAATCTCTGGAATTAACCTGGAACAGGTTGGCTGATTGGTAACGCTCTGAACTTGTATTCCGGAGGCCCGGGTTCGATTCCCGCGGCCGTCCTTCCTGACTGGGGTTTTTTCGTGGTTTTCCCTCAGTCGACAGGCAAATGCTGGGAAGGTACCCTACTAATAGGCCACGACCGCCTCCTTCCCACCTTCCATCCTTGCCTACTCTTCACCATCATCTCCCAATCATCATCATAATCATTCATCCGTCGCCATTAGCCTCGCTGCAGAACAGTGCGACGTTAAGCCCCAGACAAAAAAAAATTATTCTCCGATCAAGCTGACATTTCACATTATAACAACCTTGCTGGTGTGCAGACTGAAATTTGAACATAATCCTTGGATTGGTTGAAAGTTGAAAAGGAACCGTTCGACCGATGAACATTTTGCTTAGTCACTGGGGCCAACATTTTACGAGTTATTGCCAATAAATTAACATGGCATTGTCAGGTTTTTCCAAGGTCTGTAGATCATCCTAGTAAATTGTTGATGCATTTTTATTCGTCTTTATCACAACGGTTCTTCAGATTTCTCGAGAGATTCCCTTGGCTTCAATCAATTGCAAAGCCAATTTGGGTGATAAAAGACTTCGCTCTTGTAAATGAATCATGTGAAAGCGAATATTTAACAAACCTGGAATCAGCGAAGAATCGTCATAAAAGTCACGATCGCATGATTGGTAAAAGATTGCGGCTCTGCGGGAGAGATTGGGCATGTCGGTCGAGCAGTCTCGTCACGAGGGCATGTCGGTCGAACAGTCTCGACAAGGGTCGCGTTGCTAATCACGTTATGTGACGTCACGTCTGTCACAGCGCGCTCCTTGAGATACCAATCGCATCAGCATTCGAAAGAGAGTGGAAATCAGATAGAATTAGTCGACGACGCCTTCGCGATTGTAAATTGGAAGTCTTTTGTGTACCATTCAGACGTATTTTTAAAAGAGTCTACCAATTTGATACTCCCAGAATTTATAAGATTTCATTTAATACATGGCTGTAGAATGGAAGTGAGGCCTGGGTATAAGCAAACGTGAAACACCCTGTTCTTAATTTTTTATTTTTTTTGTCTTCCCACTAAAGAATTAAAAAAATTAGACAGTAGCGACCCAGTACAGCCTAATAGACTAAATATTGGCACATACCGGAGTACTTTATGACCTCTGGTACGACCTCAAAGTGTTAAAACGATTATTTTACCATAAATATCGTATTTACCACTTAATCAAATTGTTTAGTGGGAAGAAAAATTTAGAAAAGCGCTCTGACGAACCGTGCGATTCCCGTTTGCTAATCCAAACCTCTAGAGCTGTCATACCTACTATTTCCCACTATTTGCTCAATGTTTTATGAACTACTTGTTATTTCCCTACTTTGTTCATTAAATAAAGATGATCAACTATTTGTAGACACTTTATTATGTATACATTTTGGTATTTATGATGTCAGTTGCGACAAATGGTTCACGTGCATTAACATGAATTAACATGATCATTAACCCGATTTTTTTATTAAAATAATCCATTAATTCCTTCCAGTTCCACAGCCTCTCCTTGACATTGCCTGTGGAGCTCTATGGGGACTTATTCATAGTTTGCACGTGATGCCATCTCATTGTTGCCTGCCACCATCTTGATGGCACGCAGAATAGCTGTGATTATCTGCTTTTTTGACGATATTACCAGAAATTGTATCGGCTCCGGAGATATCTTTAGTACGAAAAGGAATCACTCACATTACAAAAATACATCGATTTACCTCAATAAAGTTATAAATCTGACCCGTCAACGGACAACAAAATGTCCGTCCTCAGCTGGAAAATTAAATAATTTTGCATTGCTAATATAAAACAAAAGAAGTTCGTGCCAACTATGAATTCTATATTCTTTTTTGGTCTCATCGCGATCACCTTCTAAATTGAAGGCGGTCGCGACGAGAATACAAAAAGATATTGTATTGTATTGTATTGTATTGTATTTTTATTAATCTCAAAAGACATATACAGGGTATTTGTATAGAGCATCGTCAATTAAATAGGTATAAATATTGTAAATACAAAACACAAATAAATAACATGTAAAAATACAATGAACACTATAGTCTGCCATTAAATAAAATATTATTGTCGATAAATAAAGTCACAAGCCATGGTCACAAGTGTAATGTTCACACACAATAATGTTCACAAGTCAGCAATTAAAAATTGGATTTAAATTTAAAAATAGACAGAATCAGTTTAGTGTTTGAAATCACCTTCAAGATATTCACTAAGGCTATAAAACGGATTCTGTAGGAGAAAAGTTTTGAGACTTGTAATGAATATAGAAAAGGACGTAGATTCAGTGATACGACGAGGTAATTGATTATATATAAGCATACAGGTTTAGTGGGGGCTGCTGGTGAATGAAGCTCGATAGAATAGGCCCCGACCCTAACCTAATATCGCTAATTTGATAGCACGGTGCTAACTATCTTAAATCCCCGTATTAGCACCGACCTTGAACTCAGCACCACCGTAGCACCGCTTCGCGGTATTTGGTAAGGGTCCTGTATCGATAAAGTAGCCTAGCAGTGACCCACCACTTTAAAATCTTTGAAAAAATGCATTCTTAAGAGGGCTGAGTAGTGAGTGTGGCCTTGAAGAGTTTTTAAATCGATTTTTATCAATATCAAATAGAATAGAACCAAAATTTTACTAATTTTCGGGTTCTAAACATCTGTTGGACAAAATAAAACTAATAACTTATTCCAAACTATGAAATGATTTTCATTGAACGGTTCTGAATACACGTACATAGCCCTATTTTGTTAACAATTACATTGGTAAAAGATATTGATAACAATCGATTAAAAAACTCTTCAAGGTCAAACTCACTACCCAGCCGTCATAAGCAAAAAAAGTTGATTCAAATTAAATCTATTGATTTAAATCAAAAGATGCACTGGAAGATCCTGCAAGAGTCGACATGTCCTGACACTTGTTCTCTGTCAACAGGTATCTGGGCTGCGTGGGCGACCACATGAAGGACTTGAAACCGTTCGGCGACGTCCCTCACAAGCTGTCCATCCAGCTGAAGAGGTCGTTCATCGCTACGAGGACGTTCAGCCAGGCGCTACAGGTGTCCAGTGCCGTCGTCAACCAGATGCAGAAGGTAAGGAGGGCGATGAGAGGATGGTGATTAGTGTCCACCAGATGCAGAAGGTGCGTCGTGATGGGGAGGACGATGAGAGGGTGGTGATTAGTGTCCACCAGATGCAGAAGGTGCGTCGTGATGGGGAGGACGATGAGAGGGTAGTGATTAGTGTCCACCAGATGCAGAAGGTGCGTCGTGATGGGGAGGACGATGAGAGGGTGGTGATTAGTGTCCACCAGATGCAGAAGGTGCGTCGTGATGGGGAGGACGATGAGAGGGTGGTGATTAGTGTCCACCAGATGCAGAAGGTGCGTCGTGATGGGGAGGACGATGAGAGGGTAGTGATTAGTGTCCATCAGATGCAGAAGGTGCGTCGTGATGGGGAGGACGATGAGAGGGTGGTGATTAGTGTCCACCAGATGCAGAAGGTGCGTCGTGATGGGGAGGACGATGAGAGGGTAGTGATTAGTGTCCATCAGATGCAGAAGGTGCGTCGTGATGGGGAGGACGATGAGAGGGTAGTTATTAGTGTCGATCAGATGTAGAAGGTGCGTCGTGATGGGGAGGACGATGAGAGGGTAGTGATAGTGTTCCATCAGATGCAGAAGGTACGTCGTGATGGGGAGGACGATGAGAGGGTAGTGATAATGTTCCATCGGATGCAGAAGGTACGTCTTGATGGGGAGGACGTTGAGAGGGTAGTTATTAGTGGTAGTCGTGATGGGGAGGGTGGTGTCCACCAGATGCAGAAAGGGCGTAGTGATGGGGAGGACGATGAGAGGGTAGTGATAAATATTTTAGCTACGAAAACGTATAATGTGTATAATGTCTATCTCCTGTAAACAAAACTTTTTCTTTGACGTTTTGAACCCGATGTTGCATCCTGGATAAAACCTGACAATACTTAGTACCCCATATCACCGACAGACTGTTGATTACAGTATGCCCGATTTCAAATAAGAGTCAAGAAATATATCTTTTTGTCATTGTTGTGGAACAAATCGTGCAAATATGGATGCCTTTTTCAAAAAGTGCGTTAGTTTTGTATCAACTCCTTTCCCTTCCCTGGTTGTTTTCTCCTCCTGCTGCGTCTTCCTTCTTGCATACATCACGGCCTTGTGCGTCGCTTCACTGCCTCTTGATCGCTGACGACACTCCAGAGCCACGTGGAGAGTCATCATTACAGACAATCACTTGAGATCTAGGTCGACCGTTGCTCGCTTTCCCGAACGTCTCCAAGTCGTCTGACAAAGAAAATCAATGGACAACTAGGTAGTTTGCAAATCTAAATTACGTCTTTCTCGATCACAAAGCTGTTGATTATGAACTTTCCTTTCAATTGCTCAAATTAACGTTCTCACTACATTTGCACTTGTAGGACCAGTTTTTCAATATTCTGCTGCATCAGTAAGTTTAAATGGTCGTTCAAGGTATGTCATTGGTTGTTGCCATGGCATCAAATTTGACAATGTATTGAAAACTGGCCCATGCTCTGCAGAAGTTGCGTTCGCAAGTAGATATTTGCGGATGTCAGTCCTCAACACCACAAGACCGTGAGCTAATAATCTTATGGACGGAATCCAGTAGACTCTGGTCACTTGCGTCGATAAATCTGGAAATTCTTTTGAGCATGAGGCTGATAGCGTCTGATGATCGCTATTTTTACTATCATACTTAAGTATATAAGATTTATATTGAATTAAATCTATAACGTAATTGAAGAGTAAATATTTATAATATATTTGCAACTTTCACAATCTTTATACGTATTTTTCGTCAACATCGATGTAGAATTATAATCCACTAAATGTGTGATACATTATCCCTATCAACCCAAATTTACATGTTGATTTTCAATTAAAATCAGTCGATTTCAATCAAGTAAAACCTGATTCCTTCATTTTATAATTGCTTGAGGACATTCACCTAAATCTATAAAACCAAAAAAAAACGTTATAGCCTCCAAACCAGCTCGTGACACGTGATCCACTCAATTATCAGCATCTCCAGATGACTGTGATTTGCATCTTATTACAATTTCCAACTGATAACGACCCGACCAAGACATGCGAAATCATCTTGTACATCATCACTTCAGACGACTCCGGGTCCAAACCCGAAATTACACCCGAACATTATTTCAATCAAGATCTAGTCTTAAGCTAAACCCTACTATTTAGTGTAAACTAAGTAGGTAACCCAACCTATTCAATAAATTGTAAAATAGCCATTAGAACATCTTTATCATGTGTTTACTATTTATATCATCGGACGTCCATAATTTTACTTGATTTCGATGTCATACATCAACCACATTTTAGATTTGATCATGATTCTTGGTGGCCACTTTCATATTATTTTTTTTTCTGTACCTATTTGTCATTATTATTTGCGTTGGCTTTGGCAAATTAACTAGAATAACATTTCACGAGATTCACAAATCTGACCTGAGAAATCTGTCTCTAATGGCGGCCACCGAGAAAAAGAGTACTTCGGAGTCTTACTTGATGCTCTGATTGACATTGTTGTGAGAGACAGTTCATATCCTGATTATCACTCGCACTCATCCCCTCGAAGATGCTGTGAAGACATCATCAAGTAGGAAGCACTCATTACTTCAACGCGCGTCTGTTTGTTACGCCGGCCGCCATGTTTACACGGCTACGCTATCATTTATCCCGCTTGCACTAACAATGTGACAAGATTTAGGGCGCTGCTGGGAGGTGTCAATGCTGGCAGGAGATATACAGGCTGTTGGAATGGAAGGGTGGCTTATTCTGTGGTTGAGGGATACCGAATGCGTGGGAGTTGACTTTGAGTTGTTTCAACGTGGCCTTGAAGAGATGTCAAGGATTTTTATAGGTATATATTTTTTGACAAATTTAACTTGGTTTATGTTGCCCCATCTTAAAAATGACACAGACCCTAAACAGTTTAATTCGTCCTACATTATGTGTTGTGCTTGAAAGTTTGCTTAGCATCGCATAAATATCTTAGTATGACAGAAGAAAACAAATTAGACATTCTGATCGTAGGACATTCCATTCAATGTAGCTTCGATTGTTTAGATAGATTGCCTTTCATCAACAATTAAAATGGTAACATATAATAAAAAAATTAAAGGATTCAAGGTCATATTGAAGCCAGTAGGAACTTTGTTTTCATTAATTTTTTTCTTTAATTTATGTTCTTCAATTCTTTGTCATGTCATGTGTTTTATTTGTTTCATCTTGAGCTCTGATGCGTGCCAACGTGATGGAATTAATGTTCATTTCCTCATTTACTAGCTGTCCTTTGATGCGCTTTACCGCGAATAAAGTTAAACTCATCGTTTATTAAATGCAGTTCTTGTAATTTAATTGAACATACTGCTTTTTAATTGAGTAAAGTCACATGATCTACAAGTGGCAGCAAGTACGGATATAATTCATTTAGTAGAGACTTATTTATGCAGCCTGTTGCTCAATGGAAAATCTCCTCTGAGTAGATTGTAATACTTGATTCATGAATCACAGTCGCCTTCTTCCATTGTTGTATATCTTCATAAACATGGGCTGTTGGAAAGTCGGTCGAAGTTACCTCCTCTTTTGGCTAAAGACAGTTTTCATGTACCCATCTCTATTTAAAAATATACTATTGTGTAATTTGAACAGCTTTAAAGTTGTACAAAAACGTCTCATGATCCATTTGTTCTACATAATATGACCACTGACAAGTTAGTTTTCAATCTATCCCCAAGACACGGGACACATTATAAACTTGACTCTCCGCTTTTTGATCCACTGATATTGATCATGACCGAATAGCAGATGAGCAAGTAAGGTCACGTGACAGCTGACAGCTCTATAGTGCTAAGGTAACACTGACTTTTAAAACAAAATGTATAGATTTCAGTCCGATTTTGGACCACGCCAGAGTGGTGTTAGCATGAAATATAACGACAGTGGATAACAAGAACGAGTGTGGACTGCGTGCGGGCGCTGACCAAGATGACGGGCTGCCCGCACTGCCAGGGTCTGTCGGAGGTCAAGGCCTGCAGCAACTACTGCATCAACGTCATGACCACGTGTGTTAGAACCTAATGAATGTGTCTTGCAGATCAACCCGAGTGTGGACTGCGTGCGGGCGCTGACCAAGATGACGGGCTGCCCGCACTGCCAGGGTCTGTCGTGGTTCAAGGCCTGCAGCAACTACTGCATCAACGTCATGACCACGTGTGTTAGAACCTAATGAATGTGTCTTGCAGATCAACCCGAGTGTGGACTGCGTGCGGGCGCTGACCAAGATGACGGGCTGCCCGCACTGCCAGGGTCTGTCGGAGGTCAAGGCCTGCAGCAACTACTGCATCAACGTCATGACCACGTGTGTTAGAACCTAATGAATGTGTCTTGCAGATCAACCCGAGTGTGGACTGCGTGCGGGCGCTGACCAAGATGACGGGCTGCCCGCACTGCCAGGGTCTGTCGTGGTTCAAGGCCTGCAGCAACTACTGCATCAACGTCATGACCACGTGTGTTAGAACCTAATGAATGTGTCTTGCAGATCAACCCGAGTGTGGACTGCGTGCGGGCGCTGACCAAGATGACGGGCTGCCCGCACTGCCAGGGTCTGTCGGAGGTCAAGGCCTGCAGCAACTACTGCATCAACGTCATGACCACGTGTGTTAGAACCTAATGAATGTGTCTTGCAGATCAACCCGAGTGTGGACTGCGTGCGGGCGCTGACCAAGATGACGGGCTGCCCGCACTGCCAGGGTCTGTCGGAGGTCAAGGCCTGCAGCAACTACTGCATCAACGTCATGAAGGGATGTCTCGCCTACCAGGCAGAACTCAACTCCGAGTGGAACAACTTCGCAGGTAAAACCCGCTCAATCTTATTCTTCTCCTTCCCCAATGAAGTCCAACTCTAATGCAAAAAGTGCATTCAAGCTTCAAGTATGTTTATTGTTTAAAGTGCACATTTGCTTGGTTCCAATACATCAATATTCAATACATTCGCTTCCATATAAAATAAAATATTACTAGGAAAACGCTCAGTGTAACGCGTTGATGAGCGAGCACAGAACATGCAACATCCCCATAGTAACGATGCACGACACGGCACAAGACGATTTTCTCTGCAATTTTTCAATCTCCATAATACTCTGGATGAATAACAGATCCATTGTGTCGTGAAGTCTTACCTACATACCTTCTCCAGAAATCTCTTGTAACATCCCATTCTAAACTCGTAAAATTACAATTAATACTTGACTGATTGGGCTTACAATATGTAAAATTAAATATTAAGTTGGTCTTGATCACCATGCAAAATTTGAACTTAATGTGAAAATTTTTATTGTCGACCAATCAGAAGACATTATTTAAACTTAAACCAATTAGAGGATTTGGCCTTCGTACTGCATCCAATTTTATGCGCTAGCTCAAAAATGCTTTCATTTTACTGTACATTGTGGATAGCTTGGCTGCTCTACAGGCCTTGCCTTGGAACAGAAGCTTAAAGAAGGCAGGGATGACAATTTAGTATACATTTTTCAAGATTATGGAATAAAATGACCTTAAAATGACAAAACTTTTGAAAATAACGACAGATTAGACTGAAAATTGGCAAAAATATCTAAAATGTTGGTACCAATGACCACGCGAAGTTTCAAGTTGATCGGTCAATCTGTTCTAGTTTAAATTACAAAAATCACCGTAAAAATGGTTTCAAATTTGAACCAATGGGAGGATTTGGCTGAAATTTATTATGATTGGGTAAATTGTTGGTTGAAATGACTTTGCTAAATTTCAAATTGATCGGAACAACCAATCGAAAGATAATTTTTTTAAAATTTGAACCAATCACAGGAGCCCGTTCAAAAACGATCCCAGGGACCTCATAGATTACGTTAGTATGTGTACAAAATTTCAGATCGATTGCTTGAGCGGTTTGACCTGGGCTGTGACCACACAAAAAAAAAAAAAAAAAACACACAGTGAAAGTGCCATAAGAGTACCGTGGTGACGCTCGCTACGCTCGCTCAATTATTATTATTAATTCTATATACTCAACAGAGCCAGGCTCCACTAGTGAGAATGTAATATAGGAAGAGAGTATTTGAAACCCAGTACCGGCATGTAGCCTACTCCTGACGAAAGATACCAAGGGGACCAACGGCTTAACGTCCCTTCCGAAGGACGGTGTAACATTCACAGCACAGGCCTCCACAACCCGCGCCGTCGAGAGACTGATAACAGGTGGAGGGAGGTCGTCACACTAACCCCCAAACACCCCAGTCTCTCTGACCCGACGGCAGCAACCTGGCAAGCCAGAGTTGAATGGTCACCCATTCAACCGCTGACCGCGCTCATTGTTGCTTAACCTCGGTGATCTAACGAGAACCGTGGTATCAAACACATCAGCCGTAGGGTACCAAACACACATAGTACACATTATACACTTGATCAAATAACTAGGAAAACGCTCAGTGTAACGCGTTGATGAGCGAGCACAGAACATGCAACATCCCCAGTCACGATAAACGACACGGCACACGATGATTTTCTCTGCAACTTTCCAATATCCACATAAATACTCTGGATGAATAACAGATCCATTGGGTAGTGAAGTCTTACCTACATACTTTCCCCAGAAATCTCTTGTGACATCCCATACTAAACTCGTAAAATTACAATTAATACTTGACTGATTGGTCTTACAATACGTAAAATTTAAGATTAAGTTGGTGTTGATCACCATGCAAAATTTGAACTTAATCGGAACATTTTGATTGTCGACCAATCAGAAGATATTATTTAAACTTATAACCAATTGGAGGATTTGGCCTCCGTACTCAAATATAATTATTAGTACTGCATCCGATTAGATAAGTGCTAGTTTTACTGTAAATTGTGGACTGCTTGGCTGCTCTATAGGCCTTGAAGCGAAGCTTAAAGAAGGCAGGGGTTGAAAATGAAGTATACATCTGTCAAATATTTCAAGATTATCGAATAAAATGTCCCTAAAATGACAAAAACTTTTGAAAATAATAATGCATCATCTTACTCTATCTAGTAGGTGAGCTCTGTTTTCATTGATAATAACAAGGATTGACTGTCAAGGAACTTGACCAGCTGCCGATCTGCTTTATTCACCAATACCATTTTTAATTGGTTTGAGTGTACATGACAGAGATTTGTGACAGAGTAGGTAGTATTTCCATTCCAATATGCATGAATATTTTATTACTTCTCTGAGTGGTACTAGGAAAACGCTCTGAGTAACGCGTTGATGAGCGAGCACGGATACGCAGAACACCTCGAACCGAAATTCTGTCGATCGAAAATATCATTAAAAGCCAATAATTCTTGAATTTCGTCAGACTTGAATAAAAATCTCTAAATATTCCCAAAATGTTTGTAAAGTTCATTCACGATTAGAATTGCAAGCCGTAATGGCGGCCGTGTAGATACTACTGTAGTCAAATGAACAATTGTATACCTACATATGAAAATATCAATAGAATAATCCAAAACTATGTATAATACGACTGTAGATGGAAATAAATCAATTTGATTGAATTTTTCTAATATTTTCTAATAATAAAAATAGTGTATTCGACATAATTTATACAATTTCAATAATACAAAGAAGAAAGTCTTGCCATTGACAGGGCAGTGTTCAAGTGACTGACCAATGAACGACGTGATCGACTAAAAAGTCAGTGAAATTCTTATCGTGAACGAACTTTATCAACCTTTATGATTGAACTGTTCCTTGTTAATATTCAAAAATCACAGGATCTCTTTAAAAAAATATACCTGGGACCACTCAAATCATATGATATTAGTGTGTACCCAATATCAGATCAATCTGTTGAACGGTCATTATAGTTTCATTTCGTTTGAAACTTTCTGCTCTAACTACCTTGCCTTGAACTGAAGATTCGAAGTCGCCGTGAATTTGACAGCCAACACGCAAAATGTCCCTAAAATTAAATTTTTTTTTTTAAAATAACGACAGATTTGACTGAAAATTGGCAAAAATACCTTAAATGTTGGTACCAATGACCATGCAAAGTTTTTAGTTGGTCGGTCAATCGGTTCTAGTTTAAATTTCAAAAATCACATGAAAAATGGTTTCAAATTTGAACCAATGGGAGGATTTGGCTGAAATTTATTATGATTGGGTAGAATGTTGGTTGCAATGACTTTGCTAAATTTCAAATTGATAAAACCAACCAATCGAAAGATAATTTTTTTAAAATTTGAACCAATCAGGGGATTTCAAAAAAATTAGGGTCTGCAACGCCCGGAAATGGTCAGTACATGTGTGCAAATTTTCAGCTTGATCGAAGAAAAACTGTGACTTGTATATCGTCAGTAACAGAAAAAAAAACCCACAAAAAAAAACAGAGGTCCGTGCCAAAAGAGCCAAAAGGAGACGCTCGCTTCGCTCGCTCAACAAGATGGCATTTTGGCGAAACCAAGTTTGCACACCAAGCCCCAAATCACATGCGGGTTCCGGCATCATCATCCAAGTAAATGAATGAAAATAGAGTGGAAAACCAAACCGCAGAAATGGTTTATTTTAGAAACGGAGCCACACAATTAATTTCTAAATTGGTCAAAAAGCAAAACTGGGCTAATTTAACAAATAGAATGTATTTCATTACCCAGGACCCTTACCTAATATCACCAATATTTCAGTAGCACCGTGTTACTGTAGCACGATCGGCTAGTTGCCATGGCGACAATGTTAGCTCTTATGGCTAAAACTTTTAAAACAAAAGTTGTGCTACAGTAACACGGTGCTACTGAAATCTGGCGATATAAGGTAAGGGTCCAGGTATCCATGTAGTAGATTTGGGTTTAAATATTCGTTTTTTACAATGAGGACTGCTTTGTTGGGCTGATTTGAATGCAAAGAGAAGCATACTATTTATTGTATTTACCTGAAATTACATCCGAGTCTTTAAAGATTGTGTTTGTTGGAAATAGTTCTATTTGTAGAGTTTCGTGGCATAGTAGGTACAAAGGAGGTTCAATTGAAACAAGGCAGTAAATTTACTGTGGAATGCCTCTGTAATCTCTTCAAGATTCTCTGTAGAAATACACCCAGTGTTTGTTGCTTTGTTTGAAACCCAGCAGGTAACACTTGCCACATTTGCTGTGCTTTTAATTCCGTTTAGATAAACTGTTGTTTCCCTTTGGATAGTGAATGTTCTTGCCAACAGATATGTGTTGCACTTGTACTTGAAATTAGCAGAATGTCGAGATATCGTCATTGAAATTACATTTCTCAAGTGGATCACATTTTATTCTGTTGTGACTGACTATTAATAATATCAAATGGAAGTGCAGTAAATTCAGTAGTACATACGGAAAAGGTACATTTGCTTTTTTAATTTAATTAATGAGGTTCTTCTTTCTTGTGCTCAATGTGTAAAATCTCTACCCTAAATTCCTTGCCCTTTATACCTTAGTTCAACTTACTTGGTCAAAGCTAGAGTTTGTATAACAAATCGGTAATTATCAAGATACGTATACTCTGTTAAATTTTGAAGTAAATGTTGTATGAAATTACCCGAATTAACACATATTTCCCTTCCTCAAAGCATCTTACGCAAAGCAGGGTACCTATCTTTGATTTGTTGAAATTGTCAATTTTTTCAAATTTTTCAAAATTTGAACTATAATTTGTAAAGATTTATCAAGTCTTGTAACTTGCAACTCTCGACTTATATTGAGTTCTGAATTTTATGTCTTCAAAATATGAAGACATTTTAAAACAATTTGTATAGGAAATTTGTATTTAGTTTTTAGTTTCTACCTTTTAAAAACATAGGTATGGGTGATATCTTGGAAATTAGTTTGGCTTGCACACTTTTTCTTGCGTTGATTTGGTGCACAAGTAAATTATCTATTAAATAAGCATATTGGTTCAGATATCTATCAGGGCATTGGGCATCCCCCTTCAATCACTTGATTTTTTAAAATAAAAAACGTTTTAGATCTACTTTTTACTTCAGCATTTTTTCAAGGATTTGAAAGTGGCGGGTCACTGAGACTACTTTATCGACATATAGAGGTAATGGGTAATGAAAAGGAGGCTGTGTGGAACTGGAAGGATTTAACGTGGCTCAACCGATCGAACATTCCAAAATATTTTTTTTTTGAAATTACCATCATGAATTACTTTTTCCAATCTTTAAACTATATTTAAGTATAAGAGAATGATAAAAGGTAATTTAACTTGCAACTCCTGTCTTACAGCGAGGTTTTAATTTATTGCCTTTCGAGATTGAACAAAACTTTAACACAGGAGGTATAGGGAAATCATTTCGTTTTTGGTTTATAACTTTTAAAATAGCACACGTTGGTATTGTTTTTAATTTTTTTCCTAATAGAATGTCCAAATATCTATCAGAAAATAAGTTTTTTGAACAAAGTTGGGACAAACTAAAAATTAGATCTTCATTATTAGCCTAAATGTAACACGATTTTACCTGTCTGCCATAAGATAACATGGGGAAGAAAACTCAATTTTTCTCAGAAACTAGACACGAGAAGTGTTTAATTTTTTCAAGGATTGTGTATGGCATGATTATCAATAAGTAGACAAAAAATTATGAAAATCTGAGACTATGCCCGATTGGATGAGCCACCTTAATAGATTTATTTACGTTTCAATAATATGTCTTAAATCTCCTAATTTTTATCAATTTTTAATGTTTTTTTTTTATTGAAATCAATAAAAATCTTAATAAATGAATAAATATTGCGACCCTGTTTCCACTATTGTTGGGTCAGGGGTGGGATCTTTGAATATATAATCCTTACGTGGGATGATCCCACCAATGTTCTAGGGCATTTGTGTTCTCAGAGCCGACTTGCCAAGTCCGATAAAAAAATGTTATTTTAATCAAACAAATCAGATAGAGTGATGCAAGGGTCAGGGTATCTAAAAACTTATATTTTCAAACTTCTTATTCATTGGACAACTTTCTGAACAGATGTTTCTCTTGTATTGGAGTAAATGCTATGTTGTGACCGCCCTGCTAACGGCGGATGTCGGATGTTCGCAGAGCAAATGGAGAAGGTGTCGGAGCGTCTGCTGGGACCGTTCAACATCGAGCTGGTGGTGGAGCCGATCAACATCAAGATCTCGGAGGCGATCATGAACTTCCAGGAGAACGGCCAGGAGATCTCGCAGCGCGTGTTCCAGGGCTGCGGCAAGCCCGCGCTGGGTCGCCGGCGCCGCGAGATGCCGGTGCTGGCCGCGCCGCCCAGCCACAGGTACACACACACACACACGCTCTCACATGCGGATCACTACTTCCATCTCTTAAGGAGGCTTTCAATGAATATTCTATCTCGGTACCTGTTGCAGTAATCAAAGTGAAGTTTTGAGACAGTGTACATGTAGGTATTGTCATTACACCCAAAACCTTTTTTTAAATCCTTTTCAGTTTTCTGCTTCAAATTTGATTTCTTTCAATAGGTATGTACTATGTGGTCTATATTATTTTATCATACTAGTTAATATAAACATTAAATAACTAGAGGGTCCCGTCATGTAAAACATGACCAATGTGCACCTGTGAGGTATGCGTAAATATAAAACGACAGCAATTTGTCAGCAGAGTGTGCGTCGTTAATACACTTGACGTCGTTGATGACCCAATCTTAACAGAATACGTTAACAAATGAAGAACGAAGAAAAGCAATTTGATCATACCTATTATGGTAAAACAATTTCATATAAGTTTCCAAATTTACACCAGAGTATTCGTACTAAGTAAAAATAAGAAGAAAAACAATGTATGCGCCGAAAAAAAAAAAATATATATAAATATATATACATATATTTCCAAACAATCATAAATAAATAAATAATTCAACTCTATGTCACAGCAATAAAATATACCTAGTAGGGTATTGGTCGATGGAAAATCCTGGGAAACTGCATGTGTATTAGAAAATTAGTTTTTGTTTTAATCTATTAATACAAAAAAATTAGATCTTCATTATTACATGATTTTACTTGGCCATACATAAGCTAACATGGGGTTATGGGTTTATCTCAAAAATAGTTGACGACACAATGCAAGTTTCTTTTTTCTATATTCTGGTGTAGCATGAAATCGTCTGTAAGATGCAAAGTTACAGCGATTCTAATGAAGGTCTTCCCTTCTTAACAGTTGTAGCAGGTTTTGGTGGTTTTTGGATCAGAGTAAACTTTGATCTCATTCTCAACTTATGGAAGAAGAATACCTGAAGTCCATTTTCTTGCTTTTTAGTTGCACACTTTTGGAATCATGAAATCAAGCTGTATCAATCCCAGATATTCCCCGAAAATAAATGTAGGGAATTTTCACTACATACATACGACCAACATAATTTCATTAAAGTTGTCGTAGTTTATTTTGAGTTATAGACACCGAGATGTGTCACGTTTCACTTCTGCACGTGTTCATGCTCATGTCACTGAATGTCGGATCACGCTGTCTCAGATCGCGCCGGGACTCTCCACGGCGCGACACCACCGAACTTGAGTTCGAGTCTCTGAGCTTCGGGCGCGGAGGTTCGGACAGTGTCGGACAGCCCAGCGGCGGACCGACGCTCGACAAGCTGGTCCGAGACATCCGCGGCAAGGTCCGAGACTCCAAGCAGTTCTGGTCCAACCTCCCCTACACCATCTGCAACGACGATCACGTGGCCGCAAGTCCCGCCACAGAGACCACCTGTTGGAACGGAGCCATGAAGGCCAAGTGAGTGGAGTTAACCAGAATCAGAACCTGGGGCTGTGGCAATTCGGAAAAGTGGCTGAAGTCAATAATACTACTTTTTCAGGAGAGAAACTCAAGCCTTCTATCCGTGACCATTACTTATTTAATCAAATAATCAACATTAGCCATTAGGTTTACAGTGTATCTTAGAGAAATGAGATACACCACTTTTCCAGATAGAATCCTTTCAAAAATACGATTCTAGTGATGAAAAATACTCAATAAGCCATTTTTTAGACTAACGCCACTTTCCCAAATTGCCACAGTATTCTCAAATTTAAACCGCATGCGAAAATGTTCGACTGTACGAAATCAAGTGAAATCTTTTGTTTTATTAATGATAGAGTCACCACCTACTAGATCTAGCCCCCCCCACCCCCCTCTTTCCCTGCCATAGCACTGGAAGAAGAACCAATTTGTTAATTAAAAAATAACTTTTAGTTGATGAATCCATCAACAGATGTATCTGCCCAACTGACAAACGTCAATGCGCATACTCAATGTGTAATATGCATGCTCATTGTCACAGTCCATTGGACATTCGGTGTGATGCGGGGTTGCTATTTCCGATTGCCCTCGTGACTGACCGCCTGTGTCTGCAGGTACGAGCCGCAGATCACCGGCGACGGGATCACCAACCAGCAGACCAACCCCGAGGTGTCCGTCGACGTCAACCGACCCAGCAGCCTGTTGAACGAGCAAGTGTTTGCGCTCAAGACCATCACAAGCAAGCTTCGCAACGCCTATCAGGGCATGGACGTCGAGTGGATCGATAACGGTTAGTTCGTTGGGAGCTCAACATTTTCAAGGCCTGTTAAAAATTTTCATGACAATTTTTCAATTACTATTCAAAAAAAATCTCTTAAATGTGTATACATATTATTTTTGGCTAAGCTTTACATTTGAGGTGTCTCGTTGGAACCCATGGTACTGTGTTCATAATGGAAACTTGCAATTCCGTCCGACCATTTTTCCTAAAATCTGTATTCTTACTTTTGCAGTATAAAAAATTTATTGAATTCTAAACATTAAAAAACTTCACAAAAATTCCCAAATAATCGTTCATTGGTGACTGTATATTATTAATTGTCAAGATGGTGAAAAATTAGAGGGGAGAAATCACTTAGTATTTAGTCAAGACTTAGAGTTGCTGCTAAGTCTTAAAACAGTTGTTTGAAATCCAATAGGTACATAGAACAAGTTATAAAATCAATAACCTACATCTTTCAATCTGATAAAAAAATATACATCTACTGAATATACTAGTATGTAGTAGTGATAAATTAAGATTTAATTTTGTGGACGGCTTATTCTCATTTGCTTATGTTCACATCTCAAAATATATTTTCTCGGCTATGTAATGTGGTTTATTGATAAATGATTATTGATTATTCTTGGAGTCGCCTGTACTAAAACGTAAACATTGGAGATTATACCGCTATAACTTTTTATTAACCATTAAAAGTATGAAAAACTTGTTAACAAAACAGTTTACTAGCTAATATTATAGTCGGCCTTAGCAACACCTACGTCTAAATACAATATTTGTACTAAGCGTATTTGACTGATACCACATGACATTAATATAAAACACTAAATTGGCCAAACTACTGTACCCAAATTTGTGAGAACGATTCTTCCTCTTTACAATAGTGATTCTACAACTCATGTGACCTTTTTCACCACCAAAATTTCCGTATTAATTTTACATATTATTAGTTATTACACATTCAATTGGATTGCAATAAATCCTACAATTATCACTCTACATACCTACTTGCATGTGGTCTCATTATCTTTGTTATGAATATATGAAGAAAATTACATCTCTTATTTTTTACTTTTTTGTGTATTTTTAATTTTATTACAATCATTCGAAAAACAAAATCTTTACCTCCTGGATTTTTCGTATATGAAATCATCATTTAGTGGGGATTGTGGCCAGATAAGAAGTAAAGTTATTGAAAAAATCACCATGTTGTTTTCTTCGCCTATTCATTAAGCGAGCGTCTCCACTTGAAACTTATGGCTCGAATCTCTGTTTTTTTTTTTTATTTGTTTGTATCTGTGCTTTTGGTGTCTCCTGCCAAACGAAGTAATGGATCAGGCTAATTTTTTCACGAAACTTATATTACTAGACTGGTTGTGGTCAAAATGATTTTCAGCAAGTTTGCTCCTTTGGTTTCATCGGAAACTTGATTTTGGTATCGTAGCAACTAAATCTTCTACGAAATGTTCATAAAATACCTATGGACCATGATAACTTTGTTTCTGTATAGGTATATCAGTAGGCAGTGACATTTGTTTCACAATTATTTTGACTTGACAGGAGTTGTTATTCTTGGAAGTATTTGGTGATCATAAGGTTTTGTGGTAATCTAGCCAATATCTGTCGAAAAATGGCTGTGATTTTGGGAGTGACGGAAAAGTATTTTGCTTCTTTTGGATATATTGAATGCAAGGTTTTGTGGCAATCTTCCCAGTTCTGAAGAAAATTTGACCTCTTATGTTATCCTGCAAGTGATTATTTGAGGAATTATTTGTGATTATTTGATAGATCATGGTTAGATGTGCTGCACACCGGTGCTCGCTTATCAACGCGTTACACCGAGCGTTTTCCTAGTATTGAAGACAATGAGACCACATGCAAGTGTCTGTCGAGTGATAATTGTGGCACTTATTGCAATCCCATTGAAATAGTAATATTCCAACCAAAACTGTTTGAACAGTGAGTTGTAGCAGCAATTTTATAATAAGAAAAAACTTTCTCACGACTTTGGGGACAGTAGTTTGGCCAATTTCCTATTTTATATTTACATGGTATCACTCAAATTCCCTCTGTGGAAAAGCTGAAATTTCTAAATTTTTTCCGATTTTCCATGAGTTTGGGCAAAAATATTGTTTTTATAAGATGGTGTCTATTTTTCTAAGGTCAACTGCAATATTAGCTAGGTGCCCTCATTATGTAGTTTTCACATGTTTTGTACATAATTTTAATGGTTCAAAAGTTAGAGCGATATTTAGGAAATAATATGTCCAATGTTTACCTGAAACTTATGCACCTTACAAACAGGTTTAAAGCAGAATATATAGCCTGTGCATGAGGACACGCTTGTTGCTAACGACTGCTTCTTGTTCTCAGAGGAGACGTCATCGTACGACGGATCTGGCAGCGGCTCGGGGGCCGGCGGAATCACCGACAACGAGATCGACGGCTCGGGCGGCTACGAGCCCCCCCACCCCCCTCCTCCCCACCACAACACCGAGGACAACGTGCTCCACCCGCTCGCGCCCGCCACGCGCAACGCAACAGCAAGCGCGACGAGCGTGCGCGAGATGTCGCTGGCGCGGGCCGTCAGCGCGTACCTCCTGCCCATAGTGGTCATGTGGTTCGGCGGGATGTTCTCCGACTGGCTGTGATGCGTACCCACGTAGTTTGTCCCAGATCGGTTAATAGTAGGGTTGTGCGAACCGAACCGGGCCTAAAAGTTTCATTTTCGAACCCCAGGCTCAGTTTTCAAACCTTAAAAGTTTTATTTGCTTACTGACTTGTTGATTAGCTCAATTTATTCAATAATACCCACCTACTAGGTACTACAATCAGTTATAATCTCTTATCTTGATTGGTCACATCACCTTTCATAAAGTGAAGAGACTGAGATAGTATTGTTGGCAAAAGTAAAAGGTGTTTTGCCATGATTAATAAACAGAAACCCCTGGTAAAATTATGTTATCTCTTTGGACAAATAGCATTATTAGAATATATATTGACAGTTGTAAATGTTCGGTTCGGATTCGTAAATCTTAGAGGTTTGGTTCGACTTCAAATTGGAAGGTTCACACAACCCTAGTTAATTGTTTTTCGAGTTACACTGCTCAGGGTTGGACAGGTTACACTTGAATACCTAATTATTTCGTACAGAAATATGCTATTATTTTTCACTGACTCGATATGTGTCAAATGTTGTGGTATCATAATTCTGAATGCCTGGTTTTCTCTCATTTACTTTATGCAAGTAGGTTTTTATTTAGAACTAGGTATCTAGGCTATACCTAACATGTTTATAAAAGATCAAACACTAGGGTTTCCTTGCTAATTTTATTTTCTTAAATCATGTTTGGACAATTGAAGGGGTCGGGACCAGAAAGTGCTAACCCACATTTGAAAAAAATGCAACAACAGGTTTCTTGTCGGCCCTTAGGGACACCTCAGAGCCTGATTGGTGGAAACTGTACACTAATTATGTTAGTGTACAGTATTATTTAACTAATTATGTTTGTTTGAAGTCGATAATCAGTTTTTTCAGACATTCAGACAAGAAAGTTGTGCTGTAGTATTCATTTTTTTCAAATGTGGGTTAGCACTTTCTGGTCCCGACCCCCTCAATTGTGTCTACGAAGAACAACATTTCAAACTCAAAATGTCACAAGACAATCTGAATTTTAAAAATTCACTTAACATTTTCTAAATGCCTCCTTGTCATTTTATATCTCGACCTCTTAGCTGCTTACGGAGTTAAGTTCAAAGTGTGACGAGGTCCAATTACTGAGCAGTGACAACGGAAGGCGGCTAGTGAAACCCCGATGTGCTGTCCAGGACTAGACGCTTTGAAATCACTTTTCCTGGCGTTTTAAAGAGCAATAGATAATATTTAGTCAGTCATTCGACACCAATCGCCACAGCCCAGAAATAAATGTTGCAATCCAGTAATAATTAGCGGTTAGACATCCGAACAACGTGGAAATCATATCAAAGCGACGGATTTATTTTGGGATATTTTTTATGATGAGACGTTCGACTGAAATCTCAAAGTGATACTTGCGAAACATTCTTTTCTCGCCGATGAAGGCAAATGACTCTTCAACTCACCCAATATTTGTATACCGTGTAGTGTTTTGTATCGGAGAGATTGCGAACGGCGAATGCTACCTACATATGCGTAACGAGATCTGGAGAGTGTGAAGAAAAGTGCCCTAATGTTTAGATTCGTACGGGAGTGATGTGTATATTGTCGTCGGATGTACCGTGGAAAACTGTATGGCACGGTACGAGTAATTTATAAAATAATTATGTATTGTAATTTTGTAATTAACAAGAAGCAAGGCGGCTCTCTGTAAGAGAATTGTCGGCGACTAGGAAACGTGTACACTACTTTAAAAGTTTTAATTTCTGTCATCATGTGCAGCTTGTTCTCGAATAGACTATTTTATTTATATTCCAGCGTTTTGCTGTATGGATGTTAGAGTGTAATAAGGAGTGAATGATTGTAATATTTGTGTCAACTTGGTGTGATTACTGATAATTATGAAAGAGGCAGCCAATGCACTTGGCAGCAAATCATTGAGATTCAAGTGTATAATTTATTTGATCAATTAATATTTTTTAGGGATGGAACGATTCCAATTTTCTATTCTCAGTAGTCAGTAATATTATCATTTCATTGAATTACAGTCAGCCATTTTATTTTTTTCTAGAATTGGTGACACCAAATGGTTAGGAAATTTAAAACTACATATTAATGTTCTTCTAATTCTCAAAGAATTGGAGGAATCGGTATTGGTTTTTCCTTGAATGTTATTATTTTATTTTCACGGAATCAATTTGGTACCTTACCTACCGGAATTGTTCCACCTCTAATATTTTTTATTAAGCTAGATGCTTGATCTAACCACATGCATTAATTAATTAGTCCATCGTTAACATCAGATAGAATTATAACAACTATAATACTCCGCAAACTCAGACTACCCACTTTATATTATGTGTAAGCCATTTTAAGACATAAGATACCACCTAGAATAAGAAGATACGTCCTAATTTGCTTTTTATACTTTTTATTGCTACATATTATACAAAAATAGAACAAAAGTATTTTTTTAATCGCAATGGTCCCAAGGTAGAACATAATTAGTCCTCATTTAAATTGACTTGGGTAATTATAACAAGTGTTTAATTTATAAATGAATTGAAACAATAACAATTAATTTCTGGCTCTGCATTTAGTAACAATAATCGTTATCAAAAGGTAAATTTGTAAACTGGTAATATTTTAGTCATCATCAGTGATTCCTATTTTCGGTCTCGTCTTTAGATAAATGTACACAGCTATCATAATGAATATAGCCGCAAATGTTGGCAATACAAAAGTGAAGACTTTTTTCTTGTTCTCCGAGAACTCCTTCTTGCGCTCCTTCTTCTGCTTGTTAGTCTCCTTCACCTTCCCCTTCAGCTGGCGCATTCTGTCGCTCTGCAAAGAGACCAGTGCGTGTCAGAATACAATATATTGTAGATTTCAGTCAAGTTGCTACCAAGTAACTTCATGAAAGTGACGAGTCGTAACTTGTTACCTACATTTTAGGAACCAACTACACCCTATTTGAAACACACATTTTCAATTTGAACTTTATTGAGAATGGAGGTCCTTTCGACTTCTCTCACAAATTTACAAATTATACTTGGTCAATACGTTCCAAATTTGTATGCAAGGTGCTCTGGAACATCGCAAAACAAATGGACTAATTTGATTACGATTAATTTCAGATCCGTTTAATTGATTTTTCGATAACCATATTCGAACAGCTGTAACTTTTTTTCTACATTAGTAATGTTTTTGAAACTTTCACACATCAAACCTTGGTATGTTTGTTATAATATGTGAGATGTTCAGCCAAATTACTGAAGAAGTTTCATCACAGCGATATCTCGCCCATTGGACCTTTTCTTGCGCCAACCGGAATTTAATAACCGGCCCACGTTGTTCAGTACCTATGTATAAAAAGCTTTTTTTGTAACCTTTTTTCCCCAAGATGGCGGCGTTGGACATTTTTGTTTTATTTTTTTCAAATGACATAATCCAATTTATGTGGGCCAATTTTTTCAGATTTTTTTTTGAAACCGTTGTTTTTTGGAAAATACCCCCCGCCCCCGGCCAGGGTTGCGAGGTTGGCACCATGACTTTTCATACATCTCAAAGCATGCTTTATCAAATGGCATTTGGTGCCAGCCCCCTTCACAAAAATCCTACGGTATAATTCACTTGTGCCTGTACTACCTCCATAAAAACGAATTGAAAATAAGTTCGATTTCTATTCAAGAAATATTGCTTTTTCTCAACAATGGAAAACAGAAGATTGTTGCGAATTCGGGAAAGTTGACCCAAAGAATGTACCTTTCATATGCCGCAAAGATTTTTTAGATCGGATGAACGGTTTCGGCGCTATGATGTCATAAAAAAGCGGTAAAATTCACTCCGTTCAAGGCCCCCCGAGATCAATTAACATTGTGTAGTCCCTATCCCGCTCCGAAAAACGGCACTAAATCTGCTCTTTCTCATAAAGTATTGGTGATAGAAAAAATTTTAAACTACAAAGTTATTGCATTTTATGAGTACTATAACTTTTGTTTGGGACATTTGTTCGTCCAATGACCGATTTAAAGTGTATATAAATTCTTAATGTTACAAATTTTTTTTCCAAGATGGCGGCCAAAATTTTTTAAAATAAATTTTTTTCACAATAGGGCATTCAGTTTTGATCTTAAATAAAAAAAATTAATCCTCTATGTCTTTTCGTGTAGGGTACAGCCACAGGAATGAATAACTTAGCCCCCAGCCCCCGCCAGGGAGGTGGCACCAAAATTTTTTAGGTTTTGGACCTATATATGCATTTAGTGAGATAGGTGGCACCTTCCCTTCACGACGATCCTACGGGATACCACTTGGCCCTCGACTATAACCATAGGGCATAGAGTTAATTTTTTTAAGTTGCCCAGTTTAAATTTTCGCTAGTTCGAATTTGTCTAGCCATAGAGAGTTTTTTCCTTAAAGCTTGCTCAGCCACTGGAACCTCTTCCTTTCCCGACCGCGACGTCCTCAAAAAGTCATTTTCAGGTGGGCCTTGCTTTCTTAAAACAATTGTATTTTTATAACCGTTAGTGATAGACTTCGCTTTTTTTTAAGAAATGAAGATCTGTGTTAAAGCATCATCTACTAGGTACCTCTAGTTAGAGAGCCTATACCTCTAGTAGGTGAGCTCTTATTTCTTTGATAATAACAAGGATTGATTGTCAAGGAACCTTACCAGCAGCTAATCATTTTCTTTTCGAAAATGAACCTACCAATTTTTATTGGTTTAGTGTTACCTACTTTAAGTTTTAACAAAGTTATATGTATAATTTAGCACAGCACCATCCACCTCACTGGCCACTGCTGGATTTGTAATTTTAGAGCAAATGATTTGAAATCATGTACGGTTATGCCACGTTGACTTACCTACTATTCAAGCCCCAAATATAAATGGATGAATTAAATGAACCTTAACATTAATGAAAATATACTTACACCGATTAAAACTTAGTCGAACAAGTACAAAACAGCTGTTTTGTTAGGAATTATGAGGAATGAGGAATAAAATAATAAAGTATCTTCTGCAGAGAGAGCTGTCAGTTGCTACAAGACAACGTCACAAAATGCCGAGTGAGCAGGCGAGGCCACGCACCAGCTGTCAAACGATTAGTTTCAATTTCATGTACAGATCGCAGCAGCTCACTGCCGCGAAGTTAATGCAGTTGGTTGGGTAGAGGTGGGGCGGACAGGTAGATTACCGACTCAACTTGACGGTGGTGGGGGAACTTACATGGCGGCGATACCAGAAAGATCGGATTCAGAAAATAATAATTCCTGATATTCCGATGAGTAATGACTTCCGTTGTTAAACATCGTTATCAATCGTTGCTCTAGTATGCCCAAACACGATTGCTAGCGAGTTATCGGGGAAAATAAGTCTGAAACGGTAAGTTTTTCACTGATTAGTGTGCGGTTGGTCGGATCACATTTGCCTTGTCTGTCTGACACCTGAATCTGACTAACATTTCAGTTGCCCACAAAGCATCTGCTTACGACATCGGCCTTTATTTACAATTCCCTTCAGTTGACTTGTATTCTAAAATTGTTAGTACCTACCTACCTAGTCTTATGTTATGGAACTGAATGAGATATTTCAACAGGTTCCAGAGAGGTAATCGACAGTAGCGAACTATCGGAGACAGTTCAACCATGTCCTCGGACGAAGACAAACCACCGGCCCCTCCGGTCAGGCTCACGAGCAACAGGTGAGCTATACACTATACACTATATAGCTATACGCGTAATGTCATTCGATCGTTTCACACTAACACTCGGTTTTGAAACGCAGGTGCGACTCCACGACGAATATGTCGGTGGACATGCGGCCGCTGCCGAAGGAGCCCGACTCAGAGGAGCGCAAGAAGAAGATGAAAGGGAAGATAAAGACGAAGGGGAAGGATGGAGAGAAACCGTGCATCTCGTATCCGACCAACTTCGAGCACACGGTGCACGTTGGGTTCGATGCGGTGACAGGAGAGTTCACGGTAAGATTGCATGGGAATGTGCGAACATCTTCTTACGACTGATCACAACTATCAAGCTATGATATGTCTAATATTCAGTGAGAAACTGTGCCTTTGTTGATGTCATTTAATTTTAGTAATGTTGTCGTGGCTTTAAAGCAATACAAATAGGTAAAGCAAGCAGCAAGCTTCAAATTAGGTAGTACCTACCTAGTAGTTTAATTATCTCTGCTAGTAGCTACAGCAGGTCACTGATTATGGAATACTATAATGGATTGATGATGGTGACATCATAACGCATAAGAATATTCCAAACTTATTTATCTATTAGTGTCTTACATCTAGGTACATTTTAATAAAAAAAATAGGTTTAACAAGAAATAATTTAGTGGTTTGGTGTGTAATTCAGATGAGACCCCTTTTCTGAATAGCATTGCTTGAAAGAAAAAATCAATTCTCAGGTCTGATCAATTCTGTGCATAAAACCTGCTGGTGAATCTTATTGTTGAATTGTACTCATGCTCACTCACTGTTTATCAAAGCTCTTCCTTGATGATTGATGTTTGAAAAAGTGAGAAAACCGTCACCAACAAATAAGAATCCAGCAGGCAAAACTGATCTACCTACAGCTACATTGATCAAAACTGATTAAGGATCTCGTTAGGTATGTTCGCCTCTCTCAACTTCTCACCCTGTCTGGCACACAAATTGGCAAGCAGTTCATATTTTCTTTGCAATTTTGAACTGTTGCCTACAATTAAAAGTGCTGAAAAGTTGAGACAGGCGAACAGACCTAGTCGTGATGTCAAGACATCGAGATGATTAAGATGGTTGCTATGTCCGCTGCCCACGTGTTTTGCTCACCCGCTTACAACCCCGCTTACCGGCCGCTGACAAGACAAGCGCACCCGATCACAATGCTTCCGCCCACTGCATTCGCTGACGTAAACACCCGCTTTCACACGAGTGTCATCGAGAGATGAGGACTTGGCTCAAGAAACTAGCAAGGAATTTCCAGATTTAGAGGAGAATCCCCTGCTAAAATACCTACCTTTAAAAACCTTTAGACAAAGTTGAAGCGACACACTTTTATTTTTCACAATGTTTTCTGTGACGTATTGTTGATTCTTTTTTCAAATTTTAATCTAAAAGTTATAAGCACGGCCTTTGGCACGGCTTAATTTCAATGATTTAAAGTAAGTTTGACTTTTATTCAAAACGTCTTTTATACAGAAAGTGGTCAATGTTTCACATTTTTCATTTCTACAACTTTGTGGCTACAACTTCTTCTTGTCTATCTTCAACGGAACAAGAAGGTTTAATCTACAATACTACATGTTTTGTCTTTGTTGGTTGACAAGATTTTATCCATGATCTTCAAAAAGTTGACTTCTCTTAGTATAACTACAAAGTGTTGAGGTAGCCTAGTTACAAAGGTACCAAATAATCTTGCTAATTTTTTGAACCATGTTTGTTGACAATTTAAACTAAGTTTTAGAGTACCTAAATTAACTGATACACATTGATTGATTTTGGCTTTAATACCCGATTTTTGGCGTTGATCGTTTGTTTTTCTTTTCTTTTCAAGCTGCCATGTAAAGTAAGTAATTTTTCTTGTCGATCGCCCAATAAGTTTACTTTTGTTGGGTTGTTGTGAATCCTTTCCAATGATAGTGACACTCCCACCTCACAAGTACCTACACATAATTGACTCTTTAATTTCATGTCTTATTGCAATTTATTAATTATTACTTAGTAATTGTATTAATAGTTTTTTATTGCCAATACATTAAACAGTGCAAAGTCCAAAATGATTCAATCATTCATAATTACACAATAATATCATCAGTTAAAAAAGGTGTGGCTCTAATTAGCTGGTTTGATAATTGATAACAGATTTTTCTTTGAAGAAAGTAAATTACCAGATAACTCAGAACTAAAACTGTTTGCACAGCCTTGAATTTAGAAACAAGTAAATATTCAAGGGGAGTAGTACTACATACTACAACAACATAATTTTATTTCATAATTTTAACATACTATACTTATAGATGACAATTTTATCATAAATAATTTGATTAGAATTGCAATTTATTGGCTCATTTAGCAGTAGGTACTAGGTAATTTATGATAAATATAAAAACTAAAGTTAAAATATGAATTTTGAACCTGACAAAGTAACAAGGCTCATTAAAACTAAATTCCTATCATGTGAAGTTCATGTTAAAACTAACTTTTGTCATAATAATAAATAAGTGATTGGCTGTGTTCAATCAAGATCATTATTAATGGAGTTTTCCACTGGCAGCACTGAGCCGCACTTGTTTCCGTACTCAGTTTGAAATTTGCATTGAGTTTTGTATGGCGACGTCATTTCAGTGCAGCCTCAGTGCAGCCTCAGTGCAGCCAGTAGAATACGCCATTAGATAATTACTCAATAGACGATTCCTAAAAGTATCGAAGTGGCTCTGGTTTCTTAAATATTCATGCAGTTTGGTTTCCAGATATCTTTTGACAAGTAACCCATTGTTGACACACGGCAATAGGTACACCCACGGTCAGAAAAATTGACGGTAACCGGCAAAGTTGGAGTTTGAATTACCGTCAATATTTGTTAAATGGAAGAATATTAATTAGGTATGAGGTGGTAGGTTGGTTCTCATAAACAAACCCTCCAACCCCATATGCTCGAAATCTCCATTTACCTCTGTGTTTTCGTCTTGTTAATCAAGTTTTGAAAAGGACTTAGAATTTTGCAAGCAGTTTATGTGACCGCGGGTGTACCTAGTGGAAATCACAAGCAAATGAAATTTTCTTACAAACCTTTTTTTTTTCACTCAGATACTTTATGAAATCGTCTATTATAGTTTATAGTTTATTACATAGGTTTTCTTATCTGAGTTCATTTATAAAGCCTGCATTATTGTTGATGTCATTAATGTTATAGGTAATCAATGGGCCAGTTATAAGTTATAAAAGCCCACACATGGATAAAACTAATCAACAAATAAGCCTACTGGCAGACTTGGGTAAATTACTTTCTTAAAAAGTAATGAAATTACGTTTGGTACAAATTACATGGGTTAAAATGTAGTAAAATTACTTTTTTTTACCATAATTAAAAAGTAATGCAATTACATCACTTTTCATGAATGAACAAAAGTAATTAAATTACTTCGAAATATTCCGCAATTTCCAAAATGTAGGTACACAACACAAAATATAAATTTACACCGATTCTACAACCAGCATGCAATGGGATTCTCATGTCATTTTAAGTGAAAATATCCACTTTGATATTATATTATAAGGGGATTTTAATCTAAAGAAGCGTCCAAAGAAAAAAGGGATAATCAAATTCAGGTTCAAATGCATCTTCTACTCATCTTGAATTTAGTTCCACAACTTAAAAAGATGAACAAAAACAGTATTGGGGACCTCAAATAACCTTGAAAAAAGTAGTGAAATTACTTCACGTTCCTTCAAAATTTGTGTACCTAATGGAGATTACTGGCTCGTTAAGCCCAAAAAAGTAATTTCGTTACAGTAACACATTACTTTCATTATGTTAGGTACTACCCAAGACTGCCTACTGGCACATTCCTCAATCATCACTTCCTCATTCACAGTAGTGAAGTAGTCATACAGTAGTTTGATTTGCTTGAAGCGATTGCGCTGAACCTTGTGTTGTTGTTAAATGTCGTCACGCATGTTCATGTTCACCTCCATTCAGTTGTTTCTGTTGTCTTCATGTCCCATCACAGGCACAGCGGCCAAACCAAAATGTCATTCTTAGAACATAACTATGAGTGAGAGTAGACAGAGAGTTCTTTGATGTAGAGGTATTCAGATTTTTAACTGTGCCAAATCCATAAAAATGTGGATCAAATTGGATTCAAAACCAGGGTTGGATTCGAAAAAGGGTCCATATAGTTTGAATCTCCTGCTCCCGCCTGAAATTTAAATATGTTTAAAATTTTATGGTTCAAATGGCTTTTGGGATAACCAACTTGAAGGAAAAAAAATTGTTGCAACTTATTGGAATCATGAATTTTGCAACAAAATCTGCCGCATTAACTTTACGTAGGTTAGGTAGGTAATACAATAATTTTTACAAAAACAAGACAATAAACTGGATGAAATAACCAAAACGTATTTAAGGCTGTTGTAGGGTCACTGTTGGGGGTTCATGTTGACATTCTTTCATTCTTTCTTGCCATATGGTGCAGAACACAATAATCTATTTATGTGTCAAGTTTGAATGGAGTGAAACTCAGATATACCTATCTCGGTGTCAACTAGAGCAGTAAAGGCCTATACCTATACTTCCCCCACCCCACCACATGGAAAGAGCGTCATACAAGATTTTCTCGGCCTTGAAATGACGAATAACAAACGTTCTAAAATTACCAAGCACGACCCGCAGTGCTCTTCAACAGCTGTGGAGGTGGGAATAGAGAGAACTATTCGTAATGTTTATAATCTAAATATTAATCTCCATTTCCCCATCCAACTGATGTCAGGTTTGGGGGGGGGGAGGTTCCACCGTCCTCTAGGGCCTCCTGGGATGGCAAAGCCGGCTGGCCATGTTCCAACTTCTTTCCCGTTGTCTTCTTCCTCATCGTCTTCACTCTCCCTCCTCCAATTCATTCTATCTTTCTCTGTCTTCCCACCAGTGGCGCTGATTTTTATAAAAAATCTCTAGAATTCAGAGAATATAAATTTTTCTAAACAGTCGAGTCAAAGAAGCAGTGAGAGAGAAAAGACAAGCGTGGCAGAATTATGAGCTACAGAGATCTGTGGAGAATGAACAACGGTACAGAATATGTAGAAGAAATGTCGGAAGTATTGTTGTAGAGGAAAAGGAAAAGTCGATGGAAGATTTAGCAGGAAAATTAGTGTAAGATTTTGAAGGAAACAAGAAGATGTTTTATGGATTGATCAAAGGCAAAAGGGGAACAAGAGAGGAATTAAAGAGTATGAAGGATAACAACGGGGACCTAGTATGTAACGTTGAAGAAATAAATAGTCTGTGGGGAGAGTACTTCGAGAATCTCCTAAATGTAGAAAAGGAATGGGGGGTACCAGTGGAGGAAGGAGAGCAGCAGTTTGGAGAGGAAGTGGAAGAAAGAGGAGTGGATGATGATCTTACTGAGGTGGAAATAACAAGAGCCCTCAAAGAGATGAAGAATGGCCGAGCACCAGGCATTGATGAGGTGACGATAGAGATGGTGAAAGCAGCGGGGGATGCGGGTAAAAGATGGCTCTACCGTGTGATTAAAGCAGCGTGGAAGCAGAAGAAGATTCCGAGTGACTGGGAGAAAGGGGTAATTGTCCCTCTTTTCAAGAAGGGGGATCGC
Source organism: Leuctra nigra (assembly GCA_934045905.1). NCBI lineage: Eukaryota > Metazoa > Arthropoda > Insecta > Plecoptera > Leuctridae > Leuctra > Leuctra nigra. The sequence continues at coordinate 28,584,759 of OW203769.1, read as the reverse complement.
AAGAAATGCAGCAATTATAGGGGAGTGACATTACTATGCCAGTGTGCAAAGGTGTTTGAAAAAATAGTGGAGTGTAGATTGAAGAATTGCATGGAAGATGGATTGAGAGAGGAGCAGTATGGATTTAGGAGAGGGCGATCTACAATTGACACAATTTTCACTGTGCGTCAGATGATGGAGCAGCAGTGGGAGAAGGGTCAAACTATGCATATGGCCTTCTTGGACTTGGAGAAGGCATATGATAGGTTGCCAAGGGAAAGAGTGTGGGAGTGTCTGGTAAAGAGAGGAATAGACAAGGAGTTGGTTGAGCGGATCAAATGTATGTATCAGAACAGTGTGAGTTGTGTGCAGTCGGGAGTGGGGAGATCGGAATGGTTTAGTATTAGTGAAGGGCTTCGGCAAGGGTGTGTTCTATCACCAATGCTGTTCATCATAGTAATGGACGAGTTGCTGAAGAAAGTGGAGCCAAATGAGGGGGATGATACACGAACACTAATTTATGCGGATGATGTGGTGGTGTGGGGAGAAACTAGGGAGGAAGTGCAGTTAAAGATTGATAAGTGGAGTGAAGAGACAGAGAAGATGGGTTTGAGAATGAGCGAAGAGAAGAGTGAAGTAATGACAATGGAACGGAAGAAGATAAGACAAGGTCATGCCAGAATCAAGATGAGAGATGGATGGTTGAAGGAAGTAGAGGAATTTAAGTACCTGGGGAGCCTGCTCACCAACAAGGCAAAAGTAGATAGAGAAGTACAGGAAAGAATAAGGAAAGCGGAGTGTTTCTATCAGGCAGTGAGAAAGTTGCTTTGGCATGAGAAGTTTCCAAAAGTGTGTAAAATGATTATGTATAAAATGTATTTCCTGCCAATTCTAACATACGGGGCAGTGACGTGGTCAGCGGGAGGACAGGAAATGGATCAGCTTCAGGCAGCGGAGATGAAGTTCTTGAGGAGTGTGAAGGGAGTCACAAGAATGGACAAGATCCGAAGTAAGAAGATAAGAAGTGAGCTGGGGGTAGAGGGATTGGGGTTTAAACCGGGCAGAGAGAGGCTTCGGTGGTTTGGCCACATGAAGAGGATGGGAACAGGGCGAGTGCCACGGCGGGTGTTTGAGTCGGCTACTTCTGGACCACTTAGAGTAGGAAGACCTTGGAGTTATTAAGGACGATGTTTTGGAGAGAGGGGGAAGTTGGAGTGAGTTGGAGGCTGAGAGACAGTGGGAGGACAGAACAAGGTGGAGGCAATTTGTGGAACAATTGGAAGTGGAGGAAGAAGAAGAAGACGAGGAGGAGACGCCAGGCGTGGCCAGCCGGTCTCCAGTAGTCCTACGGCCCTAGTGTTGGTGGGAACACCCACCCCCTGACCCATTAAATTGGAACCAGCGGATAAATTATTATTACTATAGGTACTTGATACCTAATTAATATAAATAATTATTTTAAATAATATTCCCTCAATTTGGTATATTTTGATGAAACGCCACTCAAAATGCATAAAAACGTAGAGAAGGTGCCATGCAAAAATATCCGGGGCTATGAGCAAGCCCCGGAAATTTAAAAAAAAAACGCCCTGCGGGGCCATCAACTGGAGGGTTGTTTGATTCAGTTTTATTTGTGAAGTTTTAGAGTCCCAGAAACACGTAGGTATACGTTTTTAAATGACCCCCTCCCTTCATGATGAAAATCCGTTCCTACGCGCCTGTCGGGCATACATAGGATTTTACAAAAGTCGGCGCCCCTGCTTCCCACCATTTCTCTCTCTTTACTCGCCCCCAATCTTCGCTTCTCTCCGCAACATCCTCTTCAACGCTGTCCATCCACTTCGTCCTCGGACGCCTAGCCTTCTTTTTCTTCACCTGTCTTCCCTTTTCATATTCTCTCCTGGGAATTCTCTCCTCTCCCATTCTTTTCATGTGCCCACCAAACCATCTCAACTTCTCTCAACCATTCTTCAGACTTACCTAACTTTTCAACTCCCAAATCTTCTCTTATCTTCTTACTCCTGATTTTATCCATCTTGGTCACTCCCGCTACCCCTCTCAAAAACTTCATCTTTGCTGCCTGGATTTCTGCTATTCTCTTCTGCCCATTGTCCAGGTTACCGCAGACCGCCCAATATGTCAGGGTTTGGGATATAGTACAGTTAAATATATAAATAAATATATTTGTAAATATCTATTTATATAATTAATATGTAAGTATCTAATGCGTGGTCTACGTATAACGATAGCGCGACGGTTCGTAAATGGCAGGACTCGTTTGTGCTTGAAATATTAACATTGGCAGCATTGGAAGATGACACTCTTTCCTTGTGGTGATTGTTAAGAAGAATTGTGGTGGGGAACGTAATTACCAGGATTCAATTTAGTAGTAGGTAGTAAATCGTTTTATTTTCTACAAACAAAGTACATTTATCAACAATGACTACTGTTGTAAATTACTGCTCTAACTAAAAGTATTAAAAATTATTTTTTTAACATTCTCATACTAATTGTGAAAAAATTACTCGTGTAACTACAAATCAAATTGACGAAGTTATTGGCCGAAATGCATAAAAATAGTCCTGAACTCAATTTGGAATTTCAACATTTTTACAAGCCTGTGCAGCCAGGACCTTGATATACTGGGGCCCTCTCTCCAGTCCCCCCCCCCCCCCCTTATGTTTCACGTGCAAACTGTTTTCCCTGCAATGAATTGTTTCTAATATTTAATATTTGCTCAAATGGGTCCGCGGAGTAGAAACGTTGCCTAACCGCTGCACTAGAGCGTGCGTTACATCGGCGTGTGTTCTGTCTCAGGGGATGCCTGAAGCGTGGGCGCGTCTGCTCATGAGCTCCAACATCAGCAAGCAGGAGCAGAAGAAGAACCCGCAGGCCGTGCTGGACGTACTCAACTGGTTCGACAGCTCCAGCAAGGAGGCCAAGGGGTCCAAGTACATGACAACCACCAAGATGGTCGGTGAGTAGCAACACACTCGGAAATAACACATTCGGTTCGTGCGAAACAAACCGGCCAGAAGGTTCCATTGTTGAACCCCCTGGTTCGTTTTTCAAACCTTTTTCGTACCAAAAGAAAATACAAAATTTTGCTAACGACCTGTTTATTGGCACTATTTATTCAATAATACCACCTAAGTGGTATTGATGTGATAAGTATTAAGTGGTAGTGTGATGTGATGGTCACATCACATTTCATAAAGTGAAGAGACTGCGAAAGTATTGTTGGCAACAGTATCAGTTGTTTTTCCATGAGTAATAAACAGAAGCCCCATCCATTGCCTTAGGTTAAAGTGATGGAATCTCTTAGTACAAAATATATTCACAGTTTTTAAAGGTTTGCTTTGGGTTCGGAAAAGGTTTCGGTTCGACTTCATTGAAGGTTCGCACAACCCTACGCAGTAAAGTCTCCAGAACTGGTGTTAAGAGTCATTCTACTCAACTGCTGGCGGAATGCGTGTCGTCAAGCTTGGCAAATCTCATTACCTACTAGAAGATTTGCTTACCGCTTTCCAGTTAATCAGGCCGTGGACTGCTGTAAAACTGACAGCTGCTTCAAATATTCCCAAAATTCTGTGATCGCCCCAAGGCTCATTTTTTAATCCACTGTAATGCAACTTCGGAAGATAACTTTCCCACTGTCTTGAAATCTTATACCTACCTACAATGAAAAATTTTAATTAAAGAAGATCATATTTTTCATGATTAACTTTTCTGACATCTCTTGCTACAAACTCATTAAGTCAAAATGATCGATAGGTAGAGTCCCGTGAAAGTGGTTTTATTTTTAATCTTATTTCGTTTTAAAAATAAGAAATTTCGCAATTTGGCGGTGTTATTCAAATAACCCTCTATTTTGTTACCACAACCCTGAAAAATTAAAAAAGTGTAGGAATTGGGCCTATAAATTTATGACACTTCGGTCTATAAGGAAGGATAGGTCCAAGTAAATAAAAGACAATGGTCAGGACTAAGGATACTAATTGCATTGAGTTTATAATGTATAGTCATCATGTCAGACGGAGGTGTAATAATATTATTGAAACATTATCTAGACTATTGTATGTACGCCTCTAATGATTGATGAATGACAGCAAGGGCTATTTTTTCTTGTTGCATTTATAATGTTATTTTGGAAAATATGGCGCGATTTTGTCGTTATTTCGCAGTAAATTGACCTATTTCGTTTTTATTGTTGATTTTTCTTCAATTTCATTTTATTTCGCGAATAAATTCTTACATTTTCGAACTTCAAATTACATGACTCGTGCACATTGACCAAAAAGAGGGTTATCTGAACAACTTAAATTATTATCGCGATATCGCGCCTCGCGAAACATACGTGACTCTATCGATAGGCCGCGCTTTCGCAGTCTCTATGCGTACTGAACATCGAGATCAAGCCAGCATTTGCCCTTTTTAGAAAAGCTATTTCTCCTTCAAATTGTTCTTCAATTTTTGCAATAGTATTTCAAGAAAATGTGTAGGTACTCTCCCAAAGTCGCAATAGAGTAAAATGAGCCATGACTATTACGATTTTTATGAAAATTTGACCCCGCCATCTTTTTACATGGGTTTCAGGACTGATAACAAAGATGTAAATAATATCACCAACTTGTGTACACTGTACACGGGTTCAATGCACACCCCTGGGCACTGATTCTATAACTCCATTGCGACCGCTTAGCAATTATTTCAATGTTAATCCTTATGGAAGAAATTGCTAAGCGATTGCAATGGAGTTATAGAATCCCACCTCTGTCTGAAATATATAGTTACTACAATATGCTCTTGATACTTTGTCAAGGACAAAGTAGGTAATTTTATTGCAACAAAAATTAAATAAGAAGTCACAAAATGTGCCCATGGCCTGGTATTTCCTTATTATGTTGCATAGTACTGTTGAAATTTGTTAGATAACTAAGAGGTGGAAAAACAGCTCTTAGAAATGTAAATTTTCATCCCGTATAACTTGGAAGTTAGTTCTTGTAATCCGTCCTTGGCAGACAAATGTACCCAAGTCTGTTTCCATGGGCTGTGTTGTAAAAGAATGTTTGTGCGTAGGCGACCTTACTATCGCAGCCATAAACATCACGAATACGTTCGGTAAGCCGGCATAAAACTCACACTCCGCACTCTTTCTCATTCAACTACAATCAACTTTAACTGCTGACTGCGTTTTGAACGATAGAACGAGCAGTTTTTACCTAGATTTTCTCTGTCATATCGGCTTGTAGTGAGCTTGAACCTGAAGTAATCACTCATTTGCGATGGCTCGTTCGTTCTTGCACTCGTTAATCTGCTTCAACCCACCCTCTAGATCAGTTCACTCTGCTATTATGATCTCTAAGCAACAATACGTAGGGTAGCGATCGCCCTGGAAGCCACCGATAAGATAGTTCAAGTCTAGACATAAAGTTGTGGAGAATCAATTGCAGAAACATGAGAAAAGTTTCTTAAAAACTGTCCTGAATAGAGTATATTTTTCTGAGCAAGAGTTTTAAAACAAATAACAAAGGGCAAGAGTAAACAAATAGGAAAGTTGCTTTTGGCAGACACTGTACATCGTTGACCTTTTTTTAAATTTTGATATGAAAGTTTATAAGCGATTTAAAAAGTAAGAAATTTGCTTAATTTCAAATTCAATAACTTAAGAGGGCTTGGTAGTGAGCGTGGCCTTGACGAGTTTTTTAATCGATTTTTATCAATATCTTTTTCCAGTGTAATTGTTAACAAAATAGCGCTATGGACGTGAATTCAGAAGAGTTCAATGAAAATAAGTTCATGGTTTGGAATAAGCTATTAGTTTTATTGTGTCCAACAGGTGTTTAGAACCCGAAAATTACTACATTTTCGGGTTCTAAACACCTGTTGGACAAAAAAAAATTATTAAATCGATTAAAAAACTCTTCAAGGTCAAACTCACTACCCAGCCGTCTTAATGCAAAATGTAACGGAGCATAACTTTACTAGTAGATTCAAAAATAAAAATGAAATAATTGTCTCTAATGTACTAACAGGAATTCATTCTCTACTAGTTGATCACTTCCACATTACGTCTAGACTATCACTTTTGTAATATTGGCGGGTACCAATGTGATCCTTACCCTTAAATAAGTTACAGTCATTCAGCTTTGAATAATAAATGTTCAAATATCAAGCGTAACTGAAAGTATTTTCCTGAGGTCGTGATTGCGGAAATACGTCATTTTACTTACAGCATTGCCCGCACCCATTCTCTCAACATTCTGTTATTCCTTGCTGGTCGTTGTATGCTTCTATAGTTCAATGTTTTTGTCAATCGACCTGAGTTTTGCAAATATATTTTTAATCATTGTCCAATTACCAAGATTCTAGGAGAAATAGTCGATGTTCCTAATGTTTCTTGATAAAAATAGCAAGTCTGTGAGACTGTAATATGAACATGATTCATTGAGAATATAAAGGTACGTATGTTCTGGATGGTATTGTAGCCAGTTTTTCGCTATAGCATATTCGGATCCTTTGAAAAGTCCAACAATGAGGCTAAGCCATGTTCAAGTGACAGGTTGACGCGTGTCCGGTGGTAAATATCTCTGTCTATTGTGTCTACTGGGGTGGTGAGGGCAGGGTTGCTGAGATGCCAAATGTAGAATTTCAAATGGTTGTTTCCATGGAATGTGCGAAATACTTTAAGATTGGCAACAGTGTAAAGAGAAGGGGTTGGGGAGTCATTAAACGGTCAGGTAGCTTGACAAGAAAGTGATGAGCTTAACTCTCATACAATGAATGAATGCCTATTGTATCCTAGATAATGGCAAACCAATGTGCTATAGCGAAAAACTGGCAACAATAACTATTTAGTTCCACGTTTACAACACATGGCCTGATCTTTTCTGCGGTCCTCGCGATAACATTTAGCATGTTCCGTAGCAAGCATGACTTTTGCACAACGTTTACTCACATTAAAGACTCAAGATTATGACATAATTTAACAAATTAAAACACAGCATCTACACAACTAAGTGAATAACGTAAATTGAAGAATAAGGAGTCAAAATATCTTGATATTTGAGGAAATTATTCTTTAAAAATTAAAAGTAAAATATAAGGCTCTATATTTCTGTAGTAGGTACCCTAGAAGCAGTAAAGTGGAAGTCAATTTTCTCTATTTGACACTATTGGACTCTGGCAAATGCTCGATCAGTTGCAAATTGACTCTGTCCAAATACAGTTTTGTATGGTTAAGATTTCCCTTTCAAAATAAAGGTGTCGCCAGAACAAATACATAATACTCTTTCTAGACATAGGCAGCTGTAAGTGTTGTGTTAAATATTTTTTTATGTTTTTGAGCTCTTCTGAAAAGTTATTGAAATTGTACTTTCGCCTGCTTCGAAAGTGCAGATTTATTAGTTAAATTAAAAGTTTTGCCTAGATCTTGAGTCTTGATGAAATTAATATGGAATATGCATTATTTTTATTAATTTAACTGAATTTCAAGGTACCAGCATATGTTTGTAAAACACATATTTTCACACTCATTAGTAGGGATGTTCACGATTACGATTTAATCGAATCGATTAATCGATTATGACATTGAAAACGATTAATCGATGTTAGAAAAAATAATCGAATTATCAATTTGAATTTGCTGCCTTGAAAATGGTTGCACTTTACAACATCTAAAATGGCTGGCTTCATTCTGTCAACATTTTTCTTTGTGTGCGTAATATTTTAGTGATAAATTCATGTTTGTGTGTATTTTCCCAAGTTTCAGTGTGTATTTCTCATTCGCATTACCAAGTGATGATAGAATTATGAATGAATCTGGCACTTTACAGCGTCTTTGACGTAAAAGTGAATGACTTACCGGACACATTTCATTGTTGAGGTTAATATTGCCGTATAAGATGATATGATGACCACCCTGACTTGTAACATGTAAACTGAGGGAGGGCGGCCGCCCGAGGTCAACCGGTCATACAACCCCTCACGCGCTCGAGCAGGGGCTCGGGAGTGGTTGACCGGCCAGCGACGGAACTGGTTGTGTTGTGTGTTGTTAGAGAGACGTTTCTAGAAGCCGACGCAGGCAACTGATTTTTGTACAGAGAAAGAGTGTTGATCATTATTATTTGTCGGACTGTCTTACGACGACTTGTGCTGTGGGATTAAGAGTTATTAAAAGTATTGTTCAAGTGTGATTGTGTTCAAGGTGTTTTGTTTACGAGCTTCGTGCTTCCTCGTACCCCAGAAGCACGTGGCGCCCATCCCCGTCCGCCAGCGTTCCCCCACCCACCCCATTCCACCGTTAAGAAGGGGCAAACGTTATAACTGGCGCCCGACGTGGGACCGAAATTTTGAAAATGGATTACACACGACTGACGCGTGACGAGATCGAGTATGAGTTGAAGATACGCGGACTAGGCGAGGGACTGACCACCGTTGCCGAAATGAAAACCGTCCTCGCCCAGGCCCTCAAGACCGAGAAGGAGGGGAAGAGCACCTGCCCGCAAGAAACCACTCTGGATCCGGAAGAGGAGCTTGAAACGTGCAAGATGAAAATAGCGGACCTGAATACAGCGATTACCAACTACAGCGGTTCGTCCAAGGCGGATTCGGAGTACAAACGAATAGAAACACGTTTGGGACACATCTTGCGCCGGCTCGGAAGGGTGAGTGCACTCATCGCGGACGTGTGTACAAGACGAACGGAGCTGATACAGGAAGCAGCCAAGTGCGGGGACAAGCTTAAGGAAAAACTGCTTTCAGACCCGTTAGCTATATTGGCGGCCAATAAAACTTTGTCAGATGCCTTGGCTAAGTTAGCAACCGGCGAGACCAGTGCCAGGAAAAAGTATGTTCCAGCCAGAGACTGGGGAGTTACCTTTACGGGGGACGGCCGTGGGTTGAGTGTAAGCGCCTTCCTGGAACGCATCGAAGAATTATGTGAGTCCAGACTACGATCGAAGGAAGACTTACTAGTGGAAGCAATGGATTTATTCGACGGCTCAGCATTAGTATGGTACCGATCCATTAGGCGGCAGCTCGGCTCCTGGGAAGACCTCACGCAAAAACTACGAGAAGAGTTCCTATCACCCGACTATGACGAGGAGTTACTCGACGAAATTAAGAAGCGAACTCAAGGACCGGAGGAAACCATTGGAATCTACGTCGCCTTCATGAGGAACTACATGGCGCGGCTGCAGACACCTTTGGCCGAATCCGTCCAGCTAAGTATAATTCGGAAAAACTTAGACCCGTTTTATGTGGACAGGTTAAGTTTGCAGCAGATCGAGTCCGTGGCCGACCTTCTTAGCCTGGGACGGAAGCTGGAGTACAGCCGGCAACGGGTACGCAAATTTCAGCATCCCGTGCAGCAGAAGGATTCTATCGAACCTGACCTGGCCTACCATGGACGCCGAAGACTGCCAGATCGTCCAGGCCCGAACGTCGGTGCGGTACAGGAAGAGAATCTAGCGGACGTCTCCACAGCGACCTCGAGAGGCAGCAGAGGGCCATGTTGGAACTGTCAAGGTACCGACCACACCTATCGCGATTGTTTGGCAAAAAGGTCAGTGTTCTGTTATGGTTGTGGTGCAGCAAACGTTTTGAAGCCAAATTGTATCCCTTGCCGTGAACGTGCGGGAAAAGCAGCAGCGGGTCGAGTGTAGGGCGGACTCCTCCTGCAAAGCTGATATGTTCGCCTCCTAACGAAGAGTGGTGTGACTGGTTAGACGTGGTAGCCAATCATAGTCTTCGAGCCAAGCTGGACCATATCCTGGCATCGGCAGGGAATGATAGTCGGCCTAGCCTGAAGGTACACGTGTTGGGGATAGCAATGCAGGGTCTTCTGGATTCCGGAGCATCAAGAACGATTCTTGGTCGGGGCGGCTGGGAGAAGATCAAAGCACTTCATCCTCCTCTTCGGAAAATGGAAGCAGGTATGGTGCGCGTTGCTGATGGACGTTCTTGTCAAGTGTTAGGAGAGGCTGATCTGCCGATTGAATTAGATGGGAGAGTAAAAGTTTTACCAATTTTGGTAGTCCCATTACTGGAGCGTGCCTTATACTTAGGGATCGACTTTTGGAAGACAATGAGGTTTGTCCCCGATGTAGCGCAGGGTACCTGGACCTTTAGTGATAGTGGAGAAATACCCCGGGTAGCCGAGTGTACTCAAATCAAGGACAGACTCTCACCCAAGGAAAGAATTCAGTTGGAGAAGATGGTGACAGATTTGATGGCTCTCCCACAGGATAAGCTAGGGGTAACAGGTTTAGTGCATCATAAGATCGATACAGGAGATGCGGCTCCCATCAAACAACGGTACTACCCTTATTCACCGGTCATACAGAAGCAGATTAATAAGGAACTCGACGAAATGTTAAGGGACGGAGTAGTCGAACCTTCAACCAGTGCATGGAGTTCACCTATTATGCTAGTAGAGAAACCAGATTCCAAGGCCTTTAGGGTATGCATAGACTTCAGAAGAGTGAATGCAGTGACCAAACGTGACGCATATCCTTTGCCGTACGTGTCAGCTATCTTGGACCGGTTAAGGAATGCAACGTACATGTCCTCCCTAGACCTGAAAACGGCGTATTGGCAAGTGCCCCTGGAAGAAGAGAGCAAGGAAAAGACGGCATTTGCAGTGGCGGGCCGGGGTCTTTTCCAATTCCGGCGGATGCCCTTCGGGTTGCATAATTCTCCAGCAACGTGGCAACGTTTAATAGACCGAGTATTAGGCCCAGAACTAGATCCCCACGTATTTGTGTATCTAGATGACGTGATAATTGTTACTCCTACTTTTGAAGCACACTTCGAGGTTCTACAGAAGGTGTTGCAGAAGTTGAAGGCGGCGGGCCTGACATTAAATAAGGACAAATGTCAATTTGGCCGTTCAGAGTTGAAGTACCTTGGGTACATGGTTGATGAGGGGGGTTTACGCGTGAACACTGAAAAGGTTACGGCGATGATTAACTACCCGACGCCCAAGAATGTTACTGAAGTTAGACGTTTCATTGGACTGGCAAGTTGGTACCGACGTTTCGTACCAGATTTCGCCACGAAAATGGTACCACTGAATGAGTTGACTAAAGGGGTGCGAAAGGGCCAAAGAAATCCGCCCTGGAAGTGGGAGGAAAAGCATGATCTGGCTTTTCGACAAATCAAGAGCCATTTAGTAGAAGCTCCCCTCCTCACCTGTCCCGACTTCAACCGGCCATTTCTGATACAAACTGACGCTTCAGAAGTGGGTCTGGGAGCAGTTATCTCACAAGAGTTTGAAGATGGAGAAAAGGTCATTGCGTATGCCAGCCGGTCATTGACAAAGAGTGAACGGGTCTACACCACCACGGAATTGGAGTGCTTAGCGGTGGTCTGGGCAGTGGAGAAATTTAGACCGTATGTGGAAGGCTCTCCATTCACAGTCATCACGGACCATCATTCCTTAATCTGGCTACATAACCTCAAAGACCCGAGAGGACGGCTCGCTCGTTGGGCGATAAGGCTGCAACAGTACTCGTTCGAAATTCTGCATAGACCCGGGAGGAACCATGCTGTACCGGATGCCTTGTCGAGATCCGTGGGACTTCTGGAGTCTATTGAAATCACCAAGGACGACCATGATGACTGGTATACGGCCCAACTCAAGAAAGTAATGGATTATCCTCAAAATTATCCGAACTGGAAGGCTGAAGATGATAAGTTGTGGAAGCGTTTACTACGAAGAAAAAAACAGTTCCTACTAACTCCAGAAGACGAAGGCTGGAGGATGGTAGTTCCGAGATCACTGCGGAAAAGTCTTCTAGTAGAATACCATGATCAGCCGACAGCCGGGCATCTGGGAACCTTTAAGACTATCAAGAGGATATCCGAAACGTACTACTGGCCAGGCATGGCCGCCGACATCAGTCGTTATGTCCAGAAGTGCAAGGTCTGCCAATCCCTCAAGCCTGTGCAACAACTACCAGCGGGGTTGATGGGAAGCCAACGGGAAGTCACCAATCCTTGGCAAATGATCTCCACAGATCTGATGGGCCCTTTCCCGGTTTCCTCTAAACAAAACCGGTTCCTGTTAGTGATTGCCGACTGTTTCACCAAATATACCTTACTCTTCCCGTTACGAACTGCAACTGCAGAGAAGATAGCCCAAATCATGGAGCATGAAGTGTTTCTCGTGTATGGAGCTCCCCAATATGTGATCTGCGACAACGGAACTCAGTACACCAGTAAACAGTTTGTGGATAAAGTTACCGGCTATGGGGGGAAAATCCTTTACAACCCAAATTACCACCCGCAAGCGAACCCGACAGAGAGAATCAATCGCGTCCTGAAGACGATGATAGCGTCGTACGTGAAGGATAACCATCGGAGTTGGGACAAGAATTTACCACAGTTGAGGCACGCCATCTGTACGGCGACACACGAAGCGACGGGTTTCACACCCGCTTTTCTCAACTTTGGCCGAGAACTCTTCTTGTCCGGGACGTCGTACCGCAAGTTGGAAGAAGATGGTTACGCTCCGAGGATGGGTCCACGTGAACCTCGGGCCAAGCTATTAAAGGAACTTCCCGCACTCTACGCCGAGGTTACTGATAGACTCCAAAGAGCCCACGAGAAGAACAGCCGGATCTACAACCTCCGTCGCCGTCCACTGCAATTTCAACCAGGAGATGTTGTTTGGAGAAAGACTTTTCCCCAATCAGATGCCGCGCGCTACTTCACGGCGAAGTTAGCACCGAAGTATACGCGGTGCTTCATCCACAAGCGGGTGTCCAACCTAGTCTACGAGCTGCGGGAGGAAGATGGGCGAGTACTTCCAACCAGGTGGCACGTACAAGATCTCAAGCCGGATGCGACGCCCGAAGCAGAAGATAATTTATAAAATAAATTCTTAAAAGAGGAAAAGGTGGAGTTTGTAACATGTAAACTGAGGGAGGGCGGCCGCCCGAGGTCAACCGGTCATACAACCCCTCACGCGCTCGAGCAGGGGCTCGGGAGTGGTTGACCGGCCAGCGACGGAACTGGTTGTGTTGTGTGTTGTTAGAGAGACGTTTCTAGAAGCCGACGCAGGCAACTGATTTTTGTACAGAGAAAGAGTGTTGATCATTATTATTTGTCGGACTGTCTTACGACGACTTGTGCTGTGGGATTAAGAGTTATTAAAAGTATTGTTCAAGTGTGATTGTGTTCAAGGTGTTTTGTTTACGAGCTTCGTGCTTCCTCGTACCCCAGAAGCACGTGGCGCCCATCCCCGTCCGCCAGCGTTCCCCCACCCACCCCATTCCACCGTTAAGAAGGGGCAAACGTTATAGACTATATAATGACATATAGTTATATATCAAAACGATTTAATTCGATTATTTAATCGATTTTATTTACGAAAATCGAATTATTAATCGATTTAAATAAAATAATCGTTGAACACCCCTACTCATTAGTGTAATCTTCAATCATGAAATTTAAATTGAATTTACATTTTCCTTCAAAAAATTTCACTGAATTTTTGTTTCATACCATGATACCTTTATGAATGAAAATAAACACTTTTGAGTGTGTAGGTAAATAGTGTGTTGTACAACAAGAACAAATGTGTTATTTTTGTGAAAAAATTATTTTAAATTCATTAAAAAATGTACCTTCCCTATTGATCAGGAGGCCAATTCTCAAGCTTTGACATTTTCAAAACCGTTCACGTTTTTATTGTTTAAAACTTGGAAAAGTTGACCCAGTCCTTAGCCTCAAACTTTTCAAGTTCTATCGGATGCAAACGTTAACGGTTTCAAAATGTATATTATTCTCCAGTGCAATTGAGAGTGTGATCTTGAAGACTTTTTTAATTGATTTTTATCAATGTAGTTCATAAAATAAGGCTTCATACCGATCTTCAGAACTGTGCAATGAAAGTTATTTCATAGTTTGGAATGGGTTATTAGTTTTATTTTGACATACAGGGACATTTAGAGCCCTGTTTTACACATTTTCAGGCACTTAACATCTGTCGGACAAAATTAAACCAGTCTAGTCTATGAAATATCATTGAATAGTTTTGAAGGCGAAGGTAGCCTTATTTTATAGACAAATACATTGATAAATATTATACAAATGGATTAAAAGCACTGCAAGGACTTGCTCACTACTCAGCCGTCTTTGTGAATGCTGGTGAGGAGCAGCTGTGATATTGATTGACCTTGTGCAGCGACCGTCGACCTGGGTCCGTCGCCGCGGCCCAGCCTCCGCACGAAAACAACGACCAACTCGGGCTCGAGTCACAGCCAGCAGAGTCTCAGCCACCCCTCGAGCTCCTCCCCCTCCACCACCCCGGACACCGAGGGGGGCGGAGTCACATCGAGTGAGGTGGACGAAGAGCCGCCCCCGCCACCCATAGCACAGCGCCCGGAGAGAACCAAGTCTATTGTGAGTACTTGGCATTTACTACATACGTTGCGGTCACAATATATATTACACAGCTGAAGCAATGCATGCTTTGTTTTGACTCTTGCCCTACTTAAGTATTTGCCTGTCTTTTCTCACCATGTTGGGAAAGATACGTGCCGTGTCTAAAGCCGCAGTTCGCATAAAGCGCAAAAAGCGTTTTGCGTTTGTTTCTATTAACAAATCACAAGTCTGCGGCGAGCAGTTTCTGGACTTGTGATTGGTTTAGAGAAAAACCGCTTTCCGTTTTCCGTGCTTGATGTGAATGCGGCGCAAGGGCCAGATATCCAAAGTTCTGCTAAATGTTAACTGGTTGATTAGGACTTTCTTGCCATGGTAACAAACAACCATTTAAATCTTAACTAGGTAAGTACTGTTATAACAGAGCATTGAAACATCAGCCCCAAGTTTTATTTTACATGAGTTACAGTTGGGATACTTTTGACATTTGCCCTCTTTTTGATTGTGATTCAGCTATTTGGGAATTCCCCAAGACCCCCGAACTTCTTGTATTGCACCTGCTTGCAAGATATGTTGGGATTGGCTGGTGGTCTCACCCTATCAGTAGAGCCAGTTTTAAATGGTGATTTTATTTCTTAAAATTCGTTTTTAAAATCATCAATTTCGTTTTTTGTGTTTTTTCTGGAAGAGGGATTTCGCGATTTTGTGGTGATATTAAATTGGTTATAAAACACTTTGTAATAGCCCCCAGAAACCATAATTTGATGAAAAACATGTATGCCACTTTGGAGTAGGGATTGGAATGGATTGGTCATGCACTATTAGCACTGAAATAGGCTTGTCTAGAATGGCGTCTTAATGCTCTGTACTGTCTTTTCCCCAACCCACATTTTCTCTGTGTAGATGATACATAATATTTAAAATTTCATGACGCAAAATGTATAGTTTGACAAGATATTTTCTTTCCCAATCCAACAATTTTCAGTGCAGTAATTGTTCCAAAATATCCTTCTGAATAGTTGCGACTGGTTGAGGGTGGAAGGGGGGAAACTGGTCGACCTTGAACAGATGGGGGCGCAAAACAAAGCAGCCTGGAGGCATCATCAACTGGTTAGACTGGTCTGGTTCAATTTGAGGGTGGGTAGCAAAGTGTCTGGCGAGGGGGAGGGGGTTGATTGAGTAGCACATGGAAAGAAACTGGTTTCGTTTGTTGTTGTGTGACCTGTTAGGGGGATAAAAGCAGTAATTTTAATAGAAACCCTTTATTTCGTGGTAATTTCGCGGAAAATGTTGAATATCGCGATCAGGGTTGGATTTCGTTTTTTTTCGCAATGTAAAAATGGTAGATTTGGGATCTATACACAATGAAATGGATTTTAGTAGAAGAAAATAGTGCAATCAGAACAATTCGCGAATTCGCGCATCACCATTTAAAACTGGCTCACCAGGAGTAACTCAGTTGGTTTGCTTGTTTCATTGTGTTAACATGGCTTTGATGAAGGCAAAGTTGAATAAGTGGCGGAAGTATCAGGCTAAAGATGCTGTATTCTGTGACGTAAAGTACTATTTTGTTGTGGTATGTGACACTTTGTTTGTTTAAAGCCAGATGGAATCAAGTTTCAAAACAACTAGATTGTAAAGGTTTTTAGGGAGATTTGTCGCAAACCATCGATAACATTGCGACAAATCTCCCTAAAAACCTTTACAGCACGGAAGTGACAGAAAACAATCTATCTGATCACAAAGCGCAATTCATTTCAATAAAAGTAAATACAAAAATCTATCCCCCAAACAAAAGAATTAAAACCAGAAAATTAAATGAAGAAAACACAACAATTTTTATCGACATGCTAGACAAAATATCCTGGAACGAAATTTATAGTACGGTTGATCCAAATGAAAAATATAATAAGTTCGAAGCAATGTTAACAAGTACTTTTGACCAATGTTTTCCAATAAAAGATGTAAAAATAAATCATAAATTTATAAAACAAGAATGGATAACATCGGGAATCAGAACATCGGCAAAAAATTTAAAATGCTTATATGACTTACTCATTCACTACAAATCGGAAACGATAAAAAAACAATACAAATCTTACAAAAAAAAATACAAAAAAACAGTTAGGGCTGCAAAAAGGAAAACAATAAATAAAAAGATTACTGAGAGAACAGGAAGTGACAGAACGAAGGTGATATGGGAAATAGTTAAAAAACATACAAATAATACAAAAATTAAAGGAACAAAAAACTTGATTCTGAAAAAAGAAAACCTGACTGTAACGGATCCAGAGAAAGTAGCTAATATTATAAATGAAGATTTTGCAACCATTGGCCAAAAAATTGCCTCGTCAATGACCCCGAGGTCAAATGAATTCTATACTCACTTAGTAAAAGCAAAGAAACCAATTAACTCCTTTTTTATGGACAGCACGTCAGAAACAGAGATAATATATATTGCTGGAAAGCTTAAAAACAAAAAATCGGCTGGAATAGACAATATACCCACTTGCATCCTTAAAAAAGTTATCATAAAGCTGGCCAAAACATTAGCACATATTTTCAACGAATGCATCAATCAAGGAACTTTCCCAGAGCGATTAAAAATTGCCAAAATTATACCAATATTTAAAAAGGGAGACAAGAAGCTTACAGAAAACTATAGACCCATATCACTCCTACCTTCAGTGTCAAAAATATTTGAAAAAATTATTCACATAAGAATGACATCATACTTTGAAAGAGAACAGCTTCTTTCGGACAGCCAAAATGGATTCAGAAAAAACCGGTCAACAAACACTACAATCGACCAATTCATTCAAAACACTGTACAGGGACTAGAGCGAAAGGACCAAACACTTGGAGTCTTTTGTGATCTATCGAAGGCTTTCGATAGTGTCAATCATTCAATAATGTTAGCCAAACTAGAGTACTATGGAATTAGAGGATCTGCATTACAGCTACTAAAATCATACACTGAAAATAGAGTACAAAAAGTCGAATTAACATATATAAATGAAAATAATATTGAATTAAAACTTCTGTCAAATGCACAATCTATAACTAGTGGAGTTCCACAGGGATCCATACTTGGACCACTACTATTTATCATATATATAAACGACTTTCCACAAACAGTGAGCCCTTCTGAAATATATGCTGATGACACAAATATCACAATAACGGGAAAAACAAAACAAACCCTTGAACAAAATGCACAAAATACACTAGCAAAGGCAACAACATGGTTTGGAGACAATTACTTGCAAATTCAAGAGGAAAAAACAAATTTCATTCATTTCAAACTAAAAAATAATATTAACTCCAGCCCACTAAAAATAAATATGCCAAAAAATAACTATGTAAGCGAATTAAAAGAAGTAGAAGAAACAAAATTCCTGGGGATAATCATTGATAAAAATCTTAACTGGAAGAGTCATTGTAAACAACTTCAAAAGAAACTCCACTCGTCTTACTTCTCCTTAAAAACTATAATCGATCTGACTAACACCAACGTAGCCAAATTAGTATATTATGCAAATATAGAATCCCATCTAAGATACGGCATACAGTTTTGGGGAAACTCCACTGAGGCGCACAAAATATTTACGTTGCAGAGAAAAGCTATTCGAGTTCTTTTTGGTCTAAAATACAAAAATAATTCTTTTATCAAACCAGATTGTAAAAAACATTTCATCAAACATCAAATATTAACCTTGCCTTGCTTATTTATTTGGGAATCAATAATATCAATAATGTTTATAAAAAATAAAGATGAACTAGTACAAAACAGAGACTTACACAACCACAACACTAGACAATGCAACAACATACACGTAGAGTCACTCAGAACAAATTGTACTCAAAACAATTCCATGTACATAAAAACTAAATAATTTAATGCCTTGCCCAAGGAAATAAGAGAAATTAGTAAATACGAACTATTTAAGAATAAACTAAGACAATTATTAATAGAAAAAGCATATTACTCAATAGACGAATTCTTGAATGATTAATGTATAGTAAACTAGGAAATCGATATTTTTATTTTTTATTTTAAGAATGTTTTAAATTCCCAATATTAGAATCTAAGTACATGTATAATAAAAAAATGTACTTAGAAATAGACTTTCCTTAATACCCTTATAAAGAGAGAATTAACTCTCAAGGGTCATGTTTTAAACAGACAAATGTATCTACCTACATATTGTATTGTAAAAACAAATTGGAAATAAACTGAAACTGAAACTGACTATACTATTACAAATATCAACATTTCTTCTGTTTCTCACTTTTCTGCTAGCTTCTTAGCTGTGCTGTGATTCATTTAATAATTCATAACTCAAGTTGTGAATAACATATGATCATACTTCAGTAATTGGCAATAATTAGGTAGCCAAAATTCCTGAAAATAAATTCTGGATCTTAAAAACACTCCAGAAATCTCTTATAAATACATATTTTTAACCTCTATAATTCTTCTTGCAAGCTATTTACAAGACCTTTTCAATTAGATAAAAATAAACACTGCGGTTTGAGTTCTAATTGTATTTAATTTGAGCGACGTTTCAAGTGAACCTTTATACCTTTTCAATTGTCAAAAATGCTCTGGTCATGACTAGATCTTCACAAATTCATACCATTATTTTGGACAATCTTTTTAGAGGTTTAATATGTACTTTTACGAGGTTAAAAATCCTACGGAGAAGATAGGTAGCTGTCTGCGAATACAATGGAAGGGGGATGCTAAAAACGAGGGGTTTTGACCGATTTTACCAAGCTTGACCTGACGCTGGGAGAGATAAATACTCAACACCTGTTGACCTTGACCTTGCAGTACACGAAGCCTATCGAGGAGGAGCCGGCGTCGACTGTTCCGACCACCAACGGCTCCCTGGACAAGAACCGCAACAATGCAACTCCCACCTCACCCACCACCGTGGACCCCCGGCCCAACGACAAGGTGCGCAAGAAGAAGATGTCCGACGAGGAGATCCTCGAGAGGCTGCGGTCCATCGTCAGCGTCGGAGATCCCAACAGGAAGTACACCAAGATGGAGAAGATCGGACAAGGGTGAGGCGGCAAGCAGCGCTACCTTGGCATGTTGATAACAGCTGGGTTAACAGCATAACATTTGTTTCTTAAATTGTGTCTTTGATGAAAAATAATGAGCAGTTTTTATAGGTGATCCTTTTAATCAGTGGGTTTGTTATTGAAAGTATGTACTATTTTATTTCTATATGAAAATTATCGCAATTAACACAATGCTTGAGTTGGCTATTGGTATGGTGCTGGCATTTGAAGCTAAAATGAGTAACCTAACATTCAATAATACATTGAATGTATTGAAAAAAAGCAAAAGAAAATTGGGTTCGAAATATGTTTCAAAAACAAACCTGCGGGCTCGAAAATGGAACCTTTAGTCCCAATTAGGTTGAACCAGTTTTCTAACTGATTAGCACAACCCTATCAAATTATGTAAACTATGTACGTATTTAATATTATGTACACAGCACAGATGTAATATTTAATAGGTACATAGCTTACACAATGTATACAATATTGGTAACGTAAAGAAGACAGTCTTTGCATTGACAACTGCAGTGCTCAACTCTGAATGCCAAGACTTTTTCTTTGTGAACAGTTATAAAATGTCACGCTTGACTACACGAAGGGATTTGCATGTGTCTCAGAGCGTCCGGCACCGTCTACACGGCCATCGAGACCTCCACCGGCATGGAGGTGGCCATCAAGCAGATGAATCTGTCGCAGCAGCCCAAGAAGGAGCTCATCATCAACGAGATCCTCGTCATGCGAGAAAACAAACATCCCAACGTAGTCAACTACCTCGACAGTTATCTCGTCGGCGAGGAGCTCTGGGTATGTGTTATGAGGGGGTCGAGCCATTTATTTCATTACAGCAGTTTGAAAGTTACGTTCAAGTAATTTTACTATATTTTTTAAGTAATTAGTACCTAATGTGCTACAAATTGCCGCGCCACCAATCTTGTTTTGGTTGATTTTTTAAGTTGTGGTACTAAATTCAAGAATAATGAGCGAATTTCAATACGCCGAGTCGTGAAAACGGCCTTCTAAATGAACAGCTGGTTTGTATTGAGATATGTTCATTCTATGAGCTGATGCCATCTATCGGGACCGTGTGTCAGCTGAGTACAATATGACCTCTCTTATGAATTTCCAAATTAGAAATACAAGCAGAAATGTAAGTGACCTCAGTTGACGCCTCTGTGCGGGAAGAGGGTCTGAGGGCAAAACACAAACGCCAATAAAACTAGGGGTGTGCGAATATTCGAATTAGGCGAAGTATTCGGCCGAAGTCGAAGTCGAAGTATTCGATCTCGAAGTCGAATATTGATTTATTACATGTCGAACACTTCGAAATGTCGAAGTATTCGTTCAAATTCGAATAGTGCGCGCGCGTCGGTAAAGAAGTTCAGACCAATCAGCGTACATCTCGCCCAAGGACAAGGTCGCGCGGCCCGCGCATAATACACACTCCCCCCTCCAAGTTCCAACGCCAAAACTCGTCTCGTCGTGTGTCAACAGTAGACAGCTGATTTCAATTTGTTGCATTCGCCGTGCCGAGCTTACCTGTGTTTTGTGTTGTGTTTTTAATTTTGCGAAATATTTCCGACACTAAGTCGAACTATGGAATCTGCTAAGGCAAATTTAGAGCCAGGAACTCTTTTTCCCCTGGCAAGGGCGAAGTGCAACACGCGTCAAAGCATTTTGAAGACGCCTTATCTACAACTTAGGTACAAGCTTATTGAGCAGGAAGTAATTTCGTTTCGTTAATAATAGCTGAGATTACATACAATATTTTGATATTGTTTCAATTTTGTGTGCCTAGTTATTTAATTTTTATTGTTCAATACCACATTGTTAAAAGTATGTTTTTATTTATAGGCACAATACCATGCTACCTACCTATATCTGATACTGATCCTACATTAATTTAAAAAAATATATAAATAAATCTAAATTTCTTCAATTCTATTTTAAATTTGTTGGTAGGAAAAATAGCATTATTTACAAAAAGTATTCGACTTCGAGAAACTATTCGAGAAACTATTCGAGAAACTTCGATATTCGAATTCGACTTCGACTTCGAGAAATTCATGGGCAACTATTCGACTTCGACTTCGACATCAAAATTCACTATTCGCACACCCCTAAATAAAACGCTGTATTTTATTTTCTTTGCTCCCCTTTAATTATTGGGGATGGAGTAGGTAGTGCCAAAAATAGCCATAACTGGCATGGAATATAAGAATTCCAAACAGAATATAGTTTTTTCGCTGCCTGCAAGTTCCGTGGCGAACGTTACAGTGTACTGAGTGTTGTGTATGTGACCAACAGGTGGTGATGGAGTACCTGCCCGGAGGCTCGCTGACGGACGTTGTCACGGAGACCTGCATGGACGAGGGTCAGATCGCGTCCGTGTGTCGCGAAGTGCTGCAAGCGCTGGAGTTCCTGCACTGCAACCAAGTCATACACAGAGACATCAAGTCGGACAACATCCTGCTCGGTCTCGACGGCTCCGTCAAGCTCAGTGAGTCGTGTTCCGTCATTCAATGAGAAATTAACCACTCTGACTTCAGAACTCTGCTTGACCAATGAGATGATGTCTGTTGGCTGCTTGGCTTTTTGGCCCAGGAGGCTAAGTCTTGAAACTTACGCTTTCAGGAGTCAGGACGCAAATGCTCTCGGATGTCAATAAATCCCATTCACCGTAAGAATGACGACCTTGAAATCATCTTTCAATCCATGTAGTTATTAAGCTTAATTTTGAGTACAGTTTTTGACTGTATAATATCTGTAATGAATCTATCGGCTGGTTCCATCGCAAAGGGTCAGGGAGTGGGTGTTCCCACCAACACTAGGGCCTGGAAACCGGCTGGTGTCTCCTCATCTTCATCCTCCTCTTCCACTTGGTCAACAAACTGCCTCCAGTTTCAACCCCAATTTCTCTACCCCCAGCTCACTTCTTATCGTCTTACTTCGAGCCTTCTCCATTCTTGTCACCCCCTTCACACTCCTCAAGAACTTCATCTCAGCTGCCTGTAGCTCATCCATTTCCTTTCCTCCCGCTGACTAGGTCCCTGCCTCGTATGTTAGAATTAACAGGAATGCTATTAAATTCTTTCCAATAGATTGCTAATTCTGGATGGCAATCAAATAAGTGGCTTGACATTATGTTTCAATGTCTATCATTCTTACAGTGGATTGAATTTATTGACGTCCGAGAGCGTTTGCGTCCTGAAAGTGTTTGTTTCAAAGCTTGACTTCCTGGTTATATATTAATTTTGAATGCCAACACCAAAATCACGTCACTGTCAGAGCTTGATGCTATATTCTTCTCTCCCCCCACAGATTTCTCACTGAGCTCACATCAGCCTTATTGGTCACAAGAAAAATAAACACTCCAAATGCTCTAAAATGTCTTCAATATCTCATAGGTAGAGCCAGTTTTAAATGGTGATGCGCGAATTCGCGAATTGTTCTGATTGCACTATTTTCTTCTACTAAAATCCATTTCATTGTGTATAGATCCCAAATCTACCATTTTTACATCGCGAAAAAAAACGAAATCCAACCCTGATCGCGATATTCAACATTTTCCCCGAAATGACCACGAAATAAAGGTTTTCTATTAAAATTACTGCTTTTATCCCCCTAACAGGTCACACAACAACAAACGAAACCAGTTTCTTTCCATGTGCTACTCACTCAACCCCCTCCCCCTCGCCAGACACTTTGCTACCCACCCTCAAAGTGAACCAGACCAGTCTAACCAGTTGATAATGCCTCCAGGCTGCTTTATTTTGCACCCCCATCTGTTCAAGGTCGACCGGTTTTCTCAACCCCCTTCCACCCTCAACCAGTCGCAACTATTTATCAATAGTCTACTTACACAGAAGGATATTTTGGAACAAATCTGCACTGAAAATTGTTGGATTGGGAAAGAAAATATCTTGTCAAACTATACATTTTGCGTCATGAAATTTTAAATATGTATCATCTATACAGAGAAAATGTGGGTTGGGGAAAAGACAGTACAGAGCATTAAAGACGCCATTCTAGACAAGCCTATTTCAGTGCTAATAGTGCATGACCAATCCATTCCAATCCCTCCTCCAAAGTGGCATACATGTTTTTCATCAAATTATGGTTTCTGGGGGCTATTACAATGTGTTTTATAACCAATTTAATATCACCACAAAATCGCGAAATCCCTCTTCCAGAAAAAACACAAAAAACGAAATTGATGATTTTATCATTTTATAAACGAATTTTAAGAAATAAAATCACCATTTAAAACTGGCTCTACTCATAGGCTATCAACTACTCGGATGATGTTTAATAATATTTGTTTTTAGGATTATATAAACAGTTGCTCTGTTTTTATTTTGTTGATTTCTTGTAAATTAGGTAAAAATGTATTTCATTGCATCCATTAAATTTTAAACCACAGAAAAGGCAATTGACTTTGTAATACATTTTATTTTTTTGTGTTTTTGATCGATAATAAATTAAAAAATCCATTATGTTTTGCCGCCGCTAATGCTTGCTCCTCTTGCAGCGGACTTTGGGTTCTGCGCCCAGATCTCGCCGGAGCAGTCTAAGCGGACGACTATGGTTGGCACGCCGTACTGGATGGCGCCGGAGGTGGTGACGCGGAAGCAATACGGCCCCAAGGTGGACATCTGGTCGCTAGGCATCATGGCCATCGAGATGATCGAGGGCGAGCCTCCGTATCTCAACGAGAACCCTCTGAGAGTGAGTAGTTGTTAACCTTTTCACTGCCGCGGACGAGTAACTTGACTTGAGAATATATTCAAGTTTGTTTTCTTTCCCGCCCACTTTCTTTCACAATGGCTGCACCCGAATTTTTCACAGCATTTTTAGAAATGGCTCTACGCTCAAATGCTAAGGTGATACAAGCGCTCAGCCATTGGAGCAAATTGAGAGATAAAATGTTTCATTAGTGGGTGTAACTTTGATAGGATGTTCACGTGATCAGTCTGATTCTGATTGTATATTAGTAGCACTTTTTTATTTTTGCTTTGTGCCTTGTTAAAGAGGCACAAGTTATTCAACAAAACCGGTTGAAAATCTTTGCTATTTCGGATACATTTGGGACCAAACCCGTGTTCCGTTCAAGGATGAACTTAAGCCCCATTTACACGGTAAAATTTCCTGTAAAATCTTTTATAAAATCTTTTCGTAAAATCTTTTCGTAAAATCTTTTACAGAAATAGAACATGTTTTAAATCATAAAAGGTTTTACACAACCCTTTTACAAACATTTTACGAAGATTTTACCATCAAATTGGCTTGTTTACACGGTAAAATTTCTTTTACGAAAAGATTTTATAAAAGATT
This sequence comes from Leuctra nigra, assembly GCA_934045905.1. Lineage (NCBI taxonomy): Eukaryota > Metazoa > Arthropoda > Insecta > Plecoptera > Leuctridae > Leuctra > Leuctra nigra. Next base: position 28,559,985 of record OW203769.1, on the reverse strand, counting down.
TTACAGGAAATTTTACCGTGTAAATGGGGCTTTAGGGTCGTCACTTGGCAGTTGGCATATTTTTAAAATAATTTTTTATACGGCACCCAGCGAGACCAGAAGAAGATATTTTTCACCAAATATAAACTAATAATTACTAATTAACGAAGCAAAAAATTAAAAATGTACCAAGTGATTACCATAAGTTTGTTTTTGATCTAATCAGGATTAAAATTTCTATGGCTGTGTGAGCAGCCATAAATAAATTCGAGCAAGTTTCGAACGAGTTTTACAATGCTTGAAAATCGAGCATATTTTCTAGATGCTTGAAAATCGAGCAAACTAGTTAAGGTAGGTTATGTTTCATCATTTTACGTACCTACCTAATGCTTTTTTATGTAACTTACCTACAACAAACACAGTGATTAATTTGGGCGTAAGCCCGGCTTACCCACCTTTTTTGGAAGGTAAGCCGGGCTTATGCACCTTTTTATATAAATATTATCTTTATTATTAATAACACTGTTAAAAACAACACATTTGGTCGCCCTCTACAAACTTATTTTTTGTGGAGATAAAAATTGGTTCAAATATTTTACAAAAAGCGCAAAAACGCACCAAATTCATTCCAGATTTTCAAAATTTTTCCGGGGCTTCGCGCCCCGGACCCGCGTTCTTCTGGGGGGCCCTTCCCCCAGACCCCCCATTGATTCCGTACGGTAGTGCGTTTCCCATGACAATTGTAGGGTGGGTTTACCCCAAGATAGGTAGAATATATATGGGACGCTAGAGATCTTGGGCTTACCCACCTTTTCTAATACAAATTAACCACTGAACAAACATCAAAAAGCATTTAGCCTAATGTAAAAATGGATATTATTGCCAGATTCAAAAATACAATTAAATATTTTAATTGGAATGTACCTGGCGTAGGTACTTTATTTCAAATAGGTAAAATAAATAAACAAGAACATTTTAACTTCCAGTGCCTCCATTGCTTTTCTGTTTTGCACCAAAGAAGTTCAACCCTGCTGTACTTCCACTGTTTGTAGCTTCTAGTACTTGGTCCAATGAAAAGAAAGGAAAATTGCGGGAAATATGTTGAAAATTTGAATTTGCTCGAAATTCGAGTCTCGTTTGATATTTGTAATAACTTGCTCGAAATTCAAACTCGAGTCAAACACACATTTTGCTTGAAATTTCGAGCAAATTTCGAGACTCGACCAGCCCTAAAAATTTCAAATCATTTTGTCAACCCATTTCATCTCCCTATAATCCTCTCCAAAAAAGTACCTGCCACACGCAGCGAAATGGCTTGCGCTTGCACCACCTTATTGACTAAACATGGACTGCTATTGACTGCAGGCGCTGTACCTAATCGCAACCAATGGGAAGCCGGAGATCAAGGAGAAGGAGAAGTTGTCGCAGATCTTCCAGGACTTCCTGGACCTGTGCCTGGAGGTGGATGTCGACAAGCGTTCGCCCGCCCAAGACCTGCTCAAGGTCAGCTGAGAAACATGTTGAGAAACCTGAGAAACCACTGCTGAGAACTGAGAAACCACATGTTGAGCTTCTCAGGGCAAAACATCCAGCTTGTTTAGACTCTGTGTGTAAATAGAGTACTCGAGTGCCACTCCCATTAGCCATATCCGGTGCGACTTGGTTTCAGCTTTTATGGCAAATAAACGAGATACTTACTTTGATTGCTGGTCGTTTATAAATGAAACAGAGTTAAGAACATCCCAGTACACCACCACTATGGCTAGTGGGCATGGTACTCTAGTAGGTACTCTTATGCTGTAGGATCAAGGTGTCAAATGCAGTTAGACATAAATCAGATTTTAAGTCGGGGAATTAAGTCAGGGGTGGCGAAGGACACCATTTTCTAGGGCCTCGGACTCCTGAGCTAGCTGGCCAAGCTTAGCTCTTCCTCTTCTTCTTTATTCTCCACCATCTTCTTCCACTTCTCCCTGTCTTCCCACCACCTTTCTTCCTCCGCTTCCTTCAATCTTTTTGATTAAATGTAGAAGTTATCTCGTGTACTAGTGAACATTCCTAACTGATTGACTTTGACGTTGGGTTCTCTTCCGCAGCATCCGTTCCTGAAGCTGGCGCGGCCTCTGGCCAGCCTCACGCCGCTGATCATGGCCGCCAAAGACGCCGCCAAGAGCCACTAGCGCGCCACAGTCCAGTCATTCGGTCGCCGCCTTCTCCCCTCTCTCACGTAGAGCTAACACATTTCTATTCACAGGCCTGGGGAAGAGAACGGCAATCGCACGGTTCGTCAAGTGTTTTCTTGAAATTTGTTTTCACACAAACAGAACTTTAAAATCAGACAGTAGCGACCCATTACAGCTTAATAGACTAAATAAAGCCACACACTGAAGTACTTTATACCATCTGGTTCAGCCTCAATGCGTTAAATTTTAACACTTTCAGGTCGTATCAGGTACTAAGTGTGTGGCATTATTTAGTCGATTTACTATTTAGCTGTAATGGCTATTACTGGGTTGCTGTGTGAATTTTTTTAAATCTTTTAGTTGAAAGACAAATTAAAAAAATTCACTTTGACGAACCGTGTGATTCTCGTTCGCTTACCCAAGGCCTATTTAACACTTCTTACCCTAATAATATCCTCGTTACTAAGTAGCATAGCCGGGGAGCGCAAATAAGCAGCTCAAGCCAATCATATTTTTAAGATTTAGGGTTATAAATTATCACTTCATCTACATAATATTTTACTTGGGGTGTGCAAATATTCGAAAACATTCGAAAATGAATATTCGATGAGGTGCATGTGCTCAAATCTTAAACTTATCCCACCAGTTATCATATTGGCAATGAGATGTATTGTTCATTTATTCTCATAAGTTCTAAAAAAATATTTTTATTTGGTGTTTTGTCTAGAATATGACAGAATATTCTACCAAAAAGTGCAATATTTCCTCCAATATAAAATTGGTTCCTGTCGAAATTATGAAAATTAAATGCTCAATTATGTTTTATAATATGCATGGTGGCTGTAGAATCAAGTAACTCAGTCTCATAATTTAGTATTCTACGATTCGATATATTTTTGTCAATTATTTGATTTACAATCCAAGTAAAAGTCACTACATGTTCTCACACCCCTATATTTACAAAAAATCTTCCAATAATTTATTTGTAGCTAGCCTATATGACGCATGTGCAAAAGGATGCATAAAGAAATTGCGCAAATTGAAATGACACGAGCAGAGTATTGAACATGTCAAAAAATTTATAAACCAAATATATATAGGTAAATGATTAATTAATATCAAATTAAATACCTAATTTATTGCCTAATTTATAAATGTAAAGAATACAATGCATATTGTAAGCACTTGTTTGGTTCGAAATAAGGATCATGAAAAGAAACTTAGAGTATTCTAAATGGAATTGGAACTTGTTACGGTGTCAAATATGTAAAGTGAAGAGGAAGGATCATCATTTAGAACCCCAATTTTAAGATTGTGAATATTTCGTTGAAGATAAACAAAATGTTGAAGTAGTTATCAACGTCGTGGATAATGAATTGCTCTTTGTGCATTGATGACTACAATGTTTAAAAATGTCGTCTAACAAAAGTTGCAAGCAGCTTTCAAATTTTGAAATATGCCGAGCTTTTAACAGTAAATTTATTACCTTATACATAGGTATAACTTTTAAATAGATTGACATTCTTAAAAAGTGATTAATTATGTAAGAAGATCAGCAAATTCTGTAGAAATTTGTCACTTCAACATTCTATCCTCAACGAGAGGGTCACATTCCCACAAATGGTTGATGTTATATAAGTAATCCTCCCGCTTCAGAGGAACTTTGTTCCTCGACCAAGAACCAAGCTAGCGAGAAGTCATGACTAAGTTACGAACGGAAGCGACCCACCCATTAGGCGGCGGCGACCGAAAGCCACACAAAGAGAGGTGGGATGGACGAAGCCTCGGGAAGAATTGTGTGCCTCTAACCTAACATCTCGTATCGATTCACAGATACCGAAATTATATTATATTATAACAGCAGCTAAGTATGTAGTTGACAGATATATCTAATACAACTTGACGATAATAATAACTTATAAATAACAAATCAACGTTATCTGGACTAGGGGGTCCAGATAGTTAGAACTAATAAAATGTACATTACTATAACTGAACATAAATTCTATATTCTGAACAGAGCTAGTGTTCAAATTGAACCGCTTTGATCGAATTACGTAGTCGGTCCATCGAGGAGCGAACCAGAAGAAATCTGCTGTCTTCGTTTAAGTTTAATGTACATATGAAACAGTATTTTTAGTTTTACTTGTGTCCTGTTTTGAAGGTCAAGCCGAAGTGTGGAAGCCTAATGTTTTCTTTTCAGGGAAATTCACCCCGCCATTGTTCTGATATGACTGAATTGTTGAGAGTTAGAATATGTTGAAGCGTCAAAGTTTGAGAGAAGTAAATTACCTACTCTCTGAAAATTATGGACCATTCTTTACCTAGTAATAGCAAAGAGCGAATTAAAATTTTAGAATTCGCTGGATTTGAAATTGCCGTTGACATAGTAACGGATAGCTGACTTTTCTATTAACCAATCACAAGGCCAGATACCGCTCGCGGCAAACTATCTAAACTAGTTGTAGTAACTGGTGTAACAAGTTAATACTTAAAAAATCAGCAATCTGCTCTTATGTGAATGGCGCTTCAGATTTTAATGCAAAACTGAATCAAGTTTCAAAAAAAACTAACAAATCTTCTTCAAAGATTGATAGTATAGACTAAATTTTTCAAAATGGGGTGGTTTGCAAAGACCAATCCTTTATTCTCTGCGTACAACTTTCTTGCTTCAACAAAATAGTTCCAGCAATGCGTCCATATCTAAAAATGTTGGAATTTGCCATTTACTTCGGCAAATTAGTGGCTCTTCACCCTAAGTGTTTTTTTTTAAATAATCTTTTAGTAATGGAATGTGTGGTGCTTTGCTTTCTTTTAATAATCTGGGGACGGAGCCTCTAGAAGACCGTGGATCTTACGTAACCTACTACTATTCTCTATGCGATCTGTCTATACATATAATTCCTCTCTATCCATCCATTTACCCACGTCGGGTATAAAGTAAACTTACTTGAATATATTACTGTAATGTAAGAATTCATGCTGCTTTCACGGCAGCTTAGTTAATGCATTTAATTGAAGAATGGTACCTCAGAATATTAAAAGAGCTTTATATTATGATAATTTATCATTAGTTTTAACTTGACAAATCCTTGAGAATGCCATTGAATGAATTAACTATATGAATGTGTTGCAAATGGACGAGTAATTGTAGAAATAAGTTCGACACATAGTTTGATGGAGTCATGTCTCGATATATAATTTTTTGTAAGCACATCAATTTATTGAAATAAGAAAAACTATGAAAAATGTTGTCTTGTCATTTGTGATTGATCCATGTCTTCGTCCTTTTAGGGGCTGTGCATAAAGTTGGGGGGGGGGCAAAGATGTGGCAAAACGACGCATTTTGATGTAGCAATTTAATTGCGTTTTCCACTGGCCGCACTCGGGCTGCACTGAAATGACGTCACCATACAAAACCTAATGCAAATTTCTAACTGAGTTCAGCACCAGTGCAGTCCAGTGCGTCCAGTGGAAAACGCCATAATTGTAGTTCTCATATTGGGACCTTAAATTTGCTAAATTCAAAACCATTAACTCGACCAATAGACCACAACGGAACGTTGCCAGCTCCTACGTAAACTAAGCTGCAAGGTCGAGCGTGTGACGTCAAACATTCCCTGCAGCTGTCTTGTTAACTAAGAGGTTCTGTTTTGAAATTATATCAGATGTGGTTATTGGAATTACAAGCTGATGGTGGCCATTTGTCATGCAAAAGGTTCAGATTATTTGAGTATGAACGTAATACCAAAACACAACTCCTATGTATAGTAATATAATATCCAAATGCCTAAATCTGCTACTAAGAACATGGAGGAGGGAATCCGACTGAGCTAGCGAGGTCTTGTTATGTAGTTACTTGATGGGAGTGCCAGTCACTTTTGTTGTGGTATATTACAATCCTTTTGGGGGAAATATATAGCTTCTATGTGACATCCAATATCTATTACGTTATGAACACACCAATGAAGATAAGTGAAGCAAACCTATTGTTTCAGACTCCTTGCTCATCTTATTTGGAAAACGCTGTCATCTTGTAGTGTATTCCTCAGAATTGGGACAATGATGTAGTCTCAGGTGAAGAAGATGTAACAAAGAAGAAATATAGTATTTTCAATTTTATTTCAAAACGTTAGATCACTTAATTAGTATTATATTTTATATAAGTTATTATTGATTAGTGACTAGCTTTGTTAATACAAAATACCTTCTTTTATAGTAAACACATCATTCAGTGAAGGTTCAATATGGTATGGAACTTCTGTGACATTTTTAGCCATACACACGTATGTAAATACAAGAGGTAAAAGAACACAAATAACATTAGTGATTAGCAAAAATATAAGTCGCTTCTTAGCTCTCGGTTAATAACAATCTACAGACAAAATATCAACAAAGTAGCTTTGAAAAGTAAATATAATATCAACTGTGTTGGTAATCCAGTCGGTTTCAGATCGGTTAAGGCAAGAGAGATTCAGCAGTGTCGGATGAAATGATTTAACATTGTTTTAGACAGACAAATAATCTTAAGTACCTACTTGCTAAATTAGTAGATTCCAATAGTCTATAAATTCCAAAATAATACCAAATGAATCATTTATTAATTTCTAGTCATGAATAAAGTGGCGTAACTAGTTTGCCGGCCTTGGAGTTGAAATGTAAATAGTTGGCACCTCATTAGTGGATTCACTGGGAGTCTAGAGGTCAGGCTCGGTGATAATTAGCATGTGGATAATTTGTTTTCCGTGAGTTGTAAGCATTTTGAATTCAGCTGCATTATTCTAAGCATTCTTATTTTTATCTTTTATTTTAATTTTGTATTAATTTTATTTTACCTAAATTGAGGGTTCAATTTAAAAAGTTGAATAGGACTCGATAGACACGATAACAACTAATGACATCTCTAGAAAGTTCTAGGGCTGTGCGAGATTGAAATTTTCCAATTCGAGCGAGATATTTTATCCTCGAGATCGAGAACATTCAAGCAAGATCACACCCTTTTTGTAAAGATTTTTGTTGTGAAAACAAACAATGAAAATTTTCCAGTCATACAAAAAAAATCATTTGTTTAATAAAGTCCTTATGGCTATCTTCTTCACTGCATAAAACAATACAAATCATATTTACGGAGTACTACATGGAGATACAAAGAAATTTAGGTGCAAAATTTAGGTTTAGGGGTAAATTTAGGTCTAGTCCTGCAAAATTAACAAAATATTTGATCGTGACTTGAAAATTCGAGATGGAAATTTGAACATTCGATCGAGATCGAGAAGGAGTTTAATCCTGATCTTGTCGAGAATTTTCGAGACTTGCACAGCCCTAAGAATAACCGATAAGTAGCTGCTGAACTAACACTAAATATATTCTTAATTGTTTGTTGATTGAATTGTGTTATATTTATGAACCTGTTAAAAACACCAGTAGTAGGTAGGTAAGTAAATAATTTGCTTTTGAAAGAATAAGATACCACATTTAAATCTGATGTACCTACCTCAAATAATTGAAGGATTACCTACTTGACATGATTCAAGTAAGCTTAAACTTTACATGATTAAATTTGTATTAATACCAAGTTAATCAAAATTTAATTCTCATCAAAATCTAACGAAAAATTATTGGTTTTCAAGCCGAAAATGAGCTATTTTTCCTTCAAGTTGTGGTGCTGTCATGAAAATATACTAAATGGTATGGTATCTAAATCAACATCTTTCAAAATTGTATGATGATGGAAATCAAACATAGTCTCTTTGCCCTACACAAATATCACAATTTAATTTTCAATTTTGGATCTCATTCAATTTGATTGCCTAATTACGCTCAATTCTGACTCGAATATAAGATCCACATGCCAAATTATAGGAGACAAAGATTTACTAACAATAATGGCAAGAAGAAGTATCATCGCCGACTACTAGCTACGCCACTGATCATAAGGAATAAATGCCCCAACACCTCAGGAGACTCTGCCGCGATACGAAGACGAGATTCATCACTTGGGTCGGAAGTCCAAGGAAGCGCTGTTGATGCAAAACCTCTTCATCTTGGGCTTTGGACCGTCGTTGAAGACGTGGCCGAGATGCGCGCCGCACTTGGAGCACGTCACCTCGGTGCGCACCATCCCTGGGTTTGCGATCAATAAGAGAAGATTGCCACCCACTAGTGGAGAATCATGACACAGAGGAAGAGGAGAGATAGGGGAAGAGAATGAAAATAAAGTTAGAACGTTTACCTTCACCATGTAGCAAATTATAGAATAAAGTTGTATCAACTCAAGTGCAGGAGTAGTTTCATGTTACAATACCACACTGGGGTGCGATCATATAACTGCTATTCAATGTCAGTCACTTCACATTGAATCAACGGTACATGAGACGCTTGTCACCTGAGACAAGAGTGTCATTTTATATCATCGCACCCCTGGAGCCACATTCTCTTAACAATTCCCTATTCGGCCAGAATGCAATTCACTGCCCCATGGATTAAGAGTGCATGGAATCGGGTACTTATTTTAAACCCTAGGAGCCCTGCACCCTATATTTTCGAGATCGTTCGTCGAGTGTTTGATTAATCAAGCGTGACATCAGACGGAACGAAAAAGCTTTAAAGCTACTAAATCAGTTTATTATTTTGTTCGGGGAGGCAGTGAAGTGTGGCAGAACGAATCAAACGATCTCGAAAATTGCTCTCGTTGTTTGAAAATCATAGCAAATTATTATTGATAATATTATTGTATTGTATTGTATTGTATTGTATTTTATTATCATCCCGTGGACAAGTACATTATACCTAGATTAGAGTATAGAAGGAACTTTTGAAAAGTAAACAAGTAGGTGTACCCTGTTAACCTGTAACTAGTATGCCCGTACCTCTTACGTTTCCCATTCAACTTACATAACCATTCAAGAAAGTCTTGATTATGCCTACAAAAAAAATATTATTTTTTTGGTTGTCCTTGTCATTATTATTAATTTGTATAATATTTGATAGCTCTATATCCTTATCATAAAAAATCTGCTAACTAACTCCTCTCCTTACCTACCTACAAATTAAATTGAATTAGTACCTAACTCACTTCAATAGGTGCTTTATACCTGAATTAACTCATTAAAGAGTTAATGCTATTGATATGAGAAATTCAAATTTTATTGACTGCTGTCCACAATAGAGGGTTGACCATTGAGATCCAGCTTAATAATCAATATAAAATACTACATCATACATTAAATTTAATAACTAAATGAAATATTTATGAATGAAGTTAATTGGTTTTAAAATAAAAATATTGATAATTTACGATTACTTTCTAATTTCTATACCTACCTACTTCAAAACTAAAAATTATTATTATACAGGTGATTATGAAGAATGCAATAGAAGATTTAATAGATATTTTTTTCAAATTTCTTATGGTTTTGGCAGCTAATTTATTATTAGAGATAGGACGATTCCAAATTTTCACGATCCCGATTCTTTGAAACAATTCTCGAGATTCCGATTCTTGACCGTTTCCAATTCTTTATGATGATAATTAAAAAAAAAAAAAATCCACTAGGTATCTAGTAAGGTCACAGCTGACCAAAATCTCACTGCGGTGCAAAGATGCATTCAGGAATAAGCACGGTAGGTAAATTTTCGAAACAAATTTGCGTAATTTTTTCCCTGCAACGCATCCAAATTTTGCCCTTGGGAACCCTGCTTTAGTAGGCACTTCATGTTATTCGGCAAAATCAAGTGAAGAAAGAGATGAAACGTGGAGTGAATACCTATTCCTAATCTTACGTCTGTGTAGGATTGAAGATTGAAATTTGAATAATTGACGATTAGTTCATTTTGCATTCACCTCTTCTTCATGAACAAATCGAGCTCTACTGGAAGTCCGAATGTGAAGATTCAAATAGTACCTACCTAGTGTCAAGCAAACGTGGTAAAATAGTTGACATTTTGTGAACGAAAGTTGAAACTATTGGAGGGGCAAATGAAACTAATTGATGTGTAAAATCTCTTCTAGCAGAACCCTTTGAGCGCAGTAGATTGGTAAATTTGTGTATGTATTTACTAGTTACAGAAGAATAGTATTTACTGTGATAAAAAGAATTTTACTGTGACATTTCAAATAGGTAAACGGAGGAGAGCCATGTAGAGAAAAGTGTATCAAAATAAGTTTAACATACCATGCGAGGAGTCTTTCGTTAGTTTAATTTTCCCTTGCTCCAAGACATCGTTGAAGGCTGGCCATCCACAGCCAGCATCGTACTTCGTTTCCGATGAGAATAACTCTTCGTTACAAACAATGCAGACATAAGTACCAGGTTCGTTTGTTTTATTATATTTGCCGGTGAAGGCCCTGAAAATATATCAGAACGGATTAGGAAGAAGTTGTTTTCAAGGCTGCGACAAGAAAAATATCAAGATATTTAGTCAGCATCAAACTAATCTGCAAATAGCACAGTTTCATTGTGATCGAAGCATAAATAAGCCGAAGCATCTACTAGGTAACTAGGTAGATCCAATTCAGAATTATATGCTCTGTAGTATGTGGCTTTTCTTTCATATTCTCAGGAATGTGTGACCTAGTAGGCTACTGCAAATAACTGTACTCTGCTTGTGTAGGTATAGGAAGACCCACCTCTCTGTTCCCTTTTCCTGGGTGACTTGGTACTGCAAAGGTGTCAAGCGTTTCCTTAATTCTTCTTTATATGCCGAATCTTTGTTAGAGAACGACATGGTCGGTAGCTTGTAAAACTATTCGCATGACGCTTTTGACTTACACCTTTTAAGGTAATGTCTTACGCCTCGCCTACTCAAAATTTTGCATAACAAGATATTTTAAGAACGGCACTTCCATCTGTCAGACTGACAGCTTCCATTCATGGCAGTGGCACTAGAGCGCATGCGCGGCGAATAGGATGAGCAGCTGGAGGTCTATTCTGGAATGTTTTCCCAATTCCATTCCTGATGGAATCCGGTCACGCCCATAAGAATTAACATTGCACCGAATCGGAATCCATCAGAATTGGGAATTTAAAAGTTCTAGAATACGGCTCCTGAGTCGGTAGACATCAACAGTAAACAAACTGCAAGTTGTAAGTCATTCTGAAATAATTAAAATCAAGAATAATGGAGCACAATTCTCTACATACATCTATGGGCAGTGAAAAAGCAGAAGTGGAATATGTGGAATCATCTTTAGAACCTCATTATTTCTCTGCTATAATAAGTGAGCAAGTTGTCTGTTTCCAAGTGTTAAAAATGGACAACAGTTTGTTTATATGGATTGGTTCTAAGCGAGAACCTAACTTTTCTGAGCTGTCTGTTGCTATGAATTCTTGTTATGATAAATTGCCCCTTACTTTGAATATTATGGGCGATCAATTAGATTCTGCGTCCTCAAACTTGTCGCGTAAATTATCCAAGAAGTTGGGAAAGACTGTGTATGTCAGTTTTAACCTCGCTTCTTCTGACACCTTGTGGACGGATGGTGTGGAAAGAAGATTGCATGAAGAAATGAGACTGAACCCTCTTAAGTTTAATCAATAGTTTTTTAATTTCCTGTGACACATGTAATGGTGGATTTCATTGGAGGAATCATTTTCCTTATGTCATTGAAGTTTGGAAGGAACAGGAACACTTCTGCCAATGCCTGGCTCTCTAGGAAGAACATGTTCGCATGCGTTTGTGAATTATTCAAAATGTTTCCTTTCTTAACATCGACGGAAGTAGGAGGTGTGAATTGTTAATTTAATGTCTAGTTAGGTAGTCATTAACCAGTTTCTGATACATTCTGCTACCTAATGGTTAAAAATTGTGAAATACATTGTCTCCCAAGCACGTCAACTGATTTTTTATTTGTACCTACCTCTATAACAGAGGTTGGCAACCTTTATTGGTCATGGAGCCAATTTCCCAAAAATTAGTAAATTAGATAATAATGGGAGCCGCAATAGAGGCAATCAAATCTAAAATTCTGAAAATAATATTGGGTCATTCTCACAATCTTTTAATAATGAGGGTTTGAGAATCAAAAGAATTAATGTTGATAAAACCCCAAATTTTATAACATTGGAGAATAGTTTTTAACATTTGCACCTTAAATTTAAAGATGTTTTATTTTTGCCCTAATGAAATTATACTAGTAAACTTGGTGTAGTAATAGCGGTCTTGGACTTGAAATAATTTTGAATTAAATAAAGAAATTAAAGAAAAATTCCAAAATCTGAACTTTGCAAACTGATAACAAACCTTGTTAACAGTAGGATGAAGCTGATTGATATCAATAAGTACTAGGTACTACTTAAGTTGGCTGGAGCGATCAACCATTTTTTCAGATAGTATTCATTTTTGGTGTAGGTACTCATTCATGGTATACCATTTTATTATTTCAAACCCTGTTTCCAAAAAAACATTTGGGTCAGGGGTAGACTATTAACCATCCAAGTGCAAATGTCGATTTTTTCGACAATTGAAACTGCATTTCTAGTGTCACTGTCGATTTTTTCGACACTTCGTAAATTTGGGGCCCTAAATTTTATTTAAGGGCGCACAGAGTATTTTGTTGGTGGATTTGTGTATTTGATCAATAGTGGATTAATTGTTGAGTTGGATCAGTCGATAAAATTACTTTAGAAGGCCGTGAAACAGGATTCATAAAGATGGTGGTGAAATCTCGCCTATTGTTACCAATTGTGCGCAATTACGCATGCGCATCAACTAAAATCGACGTATCTTTTATTCTATTGCAGATAATTGTTTGATTTTTTTTTTTGTATATCTCAGCATTGTTGAGCGAGCGAAGCGAGCGTCTCCTTTTGGCACTTTTGGCACAAACCTCTCTTTTTTTTTTTTTTGTTTTTGGCTGTTAATAGCCGATACACAGGTCGCACCGTTTCACCGATCGATCTGAAATTTTGCACACATGTAAAACCAACCTTCTCTGTTTGCAGACCCTGATTTTTTTGAAATCCATTCATTGGTTAAAATTTAAATAAATATCTCCAGATAGGCTGAAAATTGAAAACGGTCTTCGATAATTCTGATCAAACTCATATTTTGCATGATCATTAAGACCAACAATGCCTCTTATTTAACAAAATTTCATCCCAATCGGTTAAGAACGTATGAACTTATTGACATTTTTAATATCCGTCAGTAATGAAGTATCGAAATGAATGTTTTCGAGTGCCATTGAATAGGCATCCTGCGTGAGAAAAGGTTGCCATAGTAACCTATACAAAAGTATAGGGAAAAACAAATCTGACAGCGGCAATCCAAATCTCATATTTTGAGTGATTACTTGTGAAAGAAAGATATTTAAGTATGTACAAGCTAATAATAATACGCAATATTTATCCATACACATGTTCAAGTTAAATATTCATCTGATAAATATGATTTATTGCTATTATTTAGAGCTTTGACACATTTCCCCTACCATAGCAGCCTCCATTTTTCTACCACTGTGACGTCACGAGCAGGATTCCTATTGAATCTGATTTGCTTTATTTACCAGGGTGCTTAGATGCTATTTTCAAGTTTCGATGAAAGCATATACTTTAATGTTGATTGAGTGATCTTATTTCAATTTAGGGTGTCCATATTTAGAAATTGGAAAATCGGGACAGTTTTGGGTTACAATGGGGGCCTCCCAGCAAAACGCGGGTCCGGGCCGCGCAGGCACGGGAAAATTTTGAAATTCAAGAATGAAATAGAGTCATTTCTATGCGTTTTGTACTTGAATTTTCAGCGATTTCCATCACCTGAAATTCCTAGTTCACAATTATAGAAATTATGTTTCAAAGTATTAGTTTCCGTATATATTCTCAAAAATTTGCTTTATGGAAGGATATTGCAAAGTCGCCCAAATCGGCGATCGGCGACAACAACAAAAAGTTGGTCGCGATATGATAGGGTCAGTCGCCTAATCTCGCAACCCTGATGTCCATAACAGTCAAAGCAAATTGGACAAAGTCAGCTGGCTGTCAGTCAAGTGGACAGTGGCTGTCGAGACTCGAGACGGCTGTGAACAAACTGTTCATTCACAGAGGCACAGCAGACTATTCGCCGTGCGGCAAATTATGAATTTACGTAAGCACGGTAACATGTCAAAAATCGGGACAAAAGGCGTCCCGCTTGATGGTCGTGGGGACAGCGGGACAGGTTGCTAGAAAACGGGACTGTCCCGGCAAAATCGGGACGAATGGACACCCTATTTCAATTCAATATGGATGTATCTGTGCGTTGTGGACGCATTTCCGGTTCGAGAATTTGCACGTACCCGTGATCGCTCATCAACGCGGTACACTTAGCGTTTTCCTAGTAAATAATATGTATTTTGATAAAAACAATTATGTTTGACCATACACATTGTCATAGGCGTGCGCACGGGGGGGGGGGCCGGGGGGGCCATGGCCCCCCCCTAATGGGTCAGCCTCAACTAAAAAATTATAAAATGTGGTCCTCATAGTGTCAAAATTTTGTTTTAAATGGGTTTAAACAAAAAAATCTCCCTGCGGGGCAGACTGGAGTTGCTCAAATCACTGGAATCAAGTATACTGGGTTGATCAAAAACACTATATTTTGGAAAACAATGTACTTTCCAAAAACACGATTTTTTATGAATTTCTAGTTTTTTCCCATAAAATGTCTTTTTAATATGCCTCAAAATTGCTCTTATATGATGTATGACCTTCAGATAATATTTTCTAGGGGGCTGTGCCCCCGAACACCCTTTCATATCAATTTATATTTTTATGTCGTGAAAAAATTAAGTTTTGGGAACAAAATGCACCTTAAAACGTCTCAAATTCATTTGGAAGTGCCCAAAATACTAAAACACTCTGCCGGACCAGGTTTTGAGATTGTAGTGCAAAGGTGTGTAAAATTAAAAAAAAAATGTAAAGAAAATGCTCCTCAGAATGTCTCAAAATTGATTTCAAAGTGTCAAAAATCCAAAAAACGCCCTGCGGGGCAAGGTGGGGGGCCCGCCCCCCACACCCCCCTTAACCCGCGTCAATTTTTTTCCTTGGACTTTACCCCCCTGTCATTAATCCTGCCGGCGCCCATGTTGGCCCCCCCCTAATGATTTCTCCTGCGCACGCCTATGCACATTGTCTACAACTCCATGGTCTAACTTTAACCAGACATAAAGGCTACAATTTTCTCATCAGGCTAGCAGAACATAGTTTAGTATCAATGAAATCAGAACTTACCTACTAGAAGTAGGTAGATGACGAGTTAGCACATACTTCATCGGATCACATTTTTGTCAGCCAATCCTGAATCCATTTCTTTCAAATACCGTTTTATCATTTTGAATTCAGTGTGTGTACCTATAGGTACCAAAAAAAAATAAAAAAAAATAAGAAAATCAAATAGTTAATTAATATGTGTCTAGTTTTCGAGATAGGAATAAGAAAGAAGTATTTTCCCCATGTTATCTTATGGCAGGCTTGAAAAATTTGCTACAAATGAAGATTTTATTTAATTTGGCCGATACATTTTCACAATACGCATAATAGGGAATTCTCATCTAAATTAAATTTCCAATAATTGTATTATTATGGTAGGGGAGACGTTGCTGAATTTACAGATGTTATTAATTTTGTTGTGGGTTCAATAGTTCACTCGGAATAGACCACTTTAAAAATTATCAATGTGTCTCTGCTTTTTAACAAAAATCATATGCAGTTTGATTTCCAGGTCCCCTTGTAATGGGTTTTGTTAAAAAGCAGAGCCACATTGATAATTTTTAAATGGGTCTGATTTACAAAGTTTGATATAGCGTTTTCCACTGACTACACTGGTGCTGCACTGGGTTGCACTGAGAGCGGGTGTCGTTTTCCACTGGCAAAGTTGCACGCTCTGAGGGCACATTTCTTGCTCTGAGAAAATTCACAGGGCAATCGAGTGCTCTCGAATATTCCAAGATGGACGCTTGAAAAATGGTTGCTGTTTATTTCCTATTTGAATCTTCAAATAACAGGGATAATTTAATTGGTCAACAATGGATGATCTAAAACGAATTCTATGAAATGCTCTGCTATTTTTAGGTTATGTTAGCACTGGAAATATCCTTGTTTTCCACTGGGGTTGCTTTTTTTGCCGCACTAGTGCAGAGCATGACGTCACAGAGCAATTCTTTGCTCTCATTCAGTGCATGCCAGAGGAAAACGCTAATAGATTTTCTTCTAACTTTAAAACAGAAGAATTGATATTGACGTCATAACTCATATGTTGCCTACAAAGCATATCACTATGGTAACACATTGTTGTGGACTTAGAATTTAATGACATCACAACCCAGATTCTCATTACATGCCGTTTTCCCGCCAAAATGCCCCATGACATTTGAAATTGATTTTTATGAATGAAAATGTTCAATTTCTGAAGTGATAAGAGTGTTTGTGATTATTATTTGTGTTGTTATTTACCATTTTTTCTTAATAAACTTAGGGGAGACTCATAATTAATTTTTATTAATTTTTATAATAAATTTGTAGGTATAACTTGTAATTAGAGTTTATTCATATAATTAGAATAAAAACCATAAACCAATATCATATATATATATATATATATATATATATATATATAATTAATACCAACTGCAAATTGAAAAGATTTGCCTACTGTGGGGATCGAACCCACGTCCCTGAATTGCCGGTCCAGTGCTCTAACCACTAAGCTAAGCAGGCTATTCAATCTGCAGTGGTTCTGTTCCATATAAACTGTATTTCTACAGTCCGAGACCCGTGATGAAGAGGTCAGAAGACCGTATATGAGAAAAATCCATACGAGAAGGTGAATGTCAGTTGTCAAACGTGGAAAGGATTCCACGGTCTTCTGACCTCTTCATCACGGGTCTCGGACTGTAGAAATACAGTTTATATGGAACAGAACCACTGCAGATTGAATAGCCTGCTTAGCTTAGTGGTTAGAGCACTGGACCGGCAATTCAGGGACGTGGGTTCGATCCTCACAGTAGGCAAATCTTTTCAATTTGCAGTTGGTATTAATTATCATCACCCTATCTGAGGTCATCAGAAAAAACCATATTAGTCATATTTGCATATTTTCATATGCAAATATCATCACCCTATATATATATATATATATATATATATATGTCAAACTTGGTTTTTTCTGATGACCTCAGATGGGGTGATGATATTTGCATATCAAATATGGGTATGGTATACCCATATTACCCATATCATATGGTAATATGGGTATGGGGTGATGATACCAATTTGCAGTTGGTATTAAATATATATATATATATATATATATTACATTTGTTTTAATGTTTTCACGTGCGTAATTATTTAATGTGAATAATTCTTCTGGGTTATGCATCGTGTTTTAATTATTTTATTTCAAACAACGTTTCAGCTAGATAAGCTAGTGTTATCTAGCTGAAACGTTGTTTGAAATAAAATAATTAAAACACGATGCATAACCCAGAAAAATTATTCACATTAAATATATATATATATATTGCGAGTGATTTACAGCCGTGGCCGTGTCTCGCATCCTAGACGCAAGAAATCCTTGTCCTCCCATTCGTCATCTTTCAGTTGATGACTTTCCATAGCCTCCTTAACCTCGGAGTGCCATTCCTTGGCCGGACGCCCTCTAAACCGCCGACCAGGTGGCACCCACTCCCACATCCTCTGTGGCCACCTGTTCGCGTCCATCCTTCTCATATGCCCGTACCACTTTAACCTTCGTTCTTCAATCTCTTGTACCACCGTGTCCTTCTTCTCCATCCTTTCTCTAATTTCCTCAGTAGAGGGGGGGATACCCTGGGACAACAAAGGATGCCGACAAACGATGCCGCCTCTATTGTCCTGTCAATCATCTCACGGTCAATTAGTCAAAGGGTACCGCCTATTGTCCTGTCACTCATAATCACACGGTCAATTACACCTGTCAATCATCATTACTTCCGGTCAATTAAACAATATTGCATAATCAATCTAATTAATCAAAAAGCGCATATTAAATCCAATCAATTAAAAAGTGCATAATCAATCCATTTAATCAAGTGCATATTATATTCAATCAATTAAAAAGTGCATTCAATCAATCAAAAAGCGCATCCAATCAAAAAGCGCATAATCAATCTAATCAATCAAAAAAGCGCATATTAAATTCAATCAATCTAATCAATTAAAAAGTGCATTCAATCAATCAAAAAGCGCATAATCAATCTAATCAATCAAAAAACCGCATATTAAATTCAATCAATCTAAACAATCAAAAAGTGCATCTAATCAATCAAAAAGCGCATATTAATCGTGGTCTTCAGAGGCACGCGCATTGCTGTGTCATCTTGGAATCAGTAACTCACTAGTCTTAACTTGAAAACGCAGGTGTAGTACTACGTCATCGTGACCAGGTAGTGCAAGGGTGTGGTCCTTTTGTATCCAACAACAACATCACTTGACATTGAGTGACCATCAATAGGAACAAGGGTTAAGCTCTATTGTTAATGCGTACACCTGAGTACGTATATAGTGCGCTTCATTGGTTTTCTTTAGACTATAATCTTTAACTGACAGTAAGTGACATTATGCCCGGGTAGCTCAGTCGGTAGAGCATTAGGCTTTTAACTTAATGGTCCAGGGTTCGATCCCCTGCTAGGGCGAATCTCTTTTTTTATTTCGCGAAGCCCGAGGGATCTCCTTTTTTATTATTTTTCATGCGATTATCCCTTTTCAATTAAAATAAAACGATTTGTTGTTATTAATGGAAGAGGCGGGGTTTACTCAATAACAAAACAGATTTCCCATTAACCAGTATATTGAATGAAAAAGTACACAGTACATTCATGAAAATACATAGTCATACATAATCAATTATTAGAATCAGCATCCCACCAACCACTTTGGTACTCTAAAATATTGTCTATATCCAACTTCATAATCACTTCACGAACACTAAAATAATTGTTCTGATCTTCAAATGCTTCGATTCACTTGCTTGCAGTCGCTTCAATGTCTGGGAGTAGATTCTTAGAAACATATTATGAACCAATGCCAAACCCAAAATAGTCATACATAATCATATTCTGAAATTCGATACTTGTTATGATACGGGGTTTGATATGTAAAAGATGTTCAATTGTTGATTGCTCGAGAAATATACTATTTCCACGGTTAATTGGCTTGATGCCTACTACATATTCACCGTTACTTAGCTCGGTTGTAAATAATAAATTAGGGCCAATAGTTAGCACAACAGAACTTTCTTTAAAAGGTAGCAAGGCAGTGGTGACGTCTTGTTCCGATGAAAGTGCTGGTGGCCCCGATAAGGGCCGTTCGCGACGTTTCGGAAACTTTAATACTTCCATATTATGGCGGCGACTGGGTTCGAAAACATTGGCATCCACAACTGCTAGTTCACTGTAAAACTTGATCCATTCTTGTGAAGAAAAGTATATCTTACTCTCATGTCTTGATGACAGAGTAACAAAAATGGGCATGTAATTCTTCAGAGGGTCTGATCCCACGATAACACTTTGTGTTTTATTAAGAGTAAATAGGCTATTCATTACCGTAGCAATTTCTTCTTGTTTCACGTTCTTCACACTTTGAATTTCTTCAACAGCACTCCGCTTATGTGATGCACCGAAACCTACTTCAGCACTCAGCTTAAACATGTTGCTTGTTTGGATATTGGAATCAAACTGCCTCTTTACAGCTCTTTAGAAAAAGGTGTAGATGAGGGAGACACAGTCACTTGCAGGTACCAGTTTCAACAGGTTTCCAACATGTACACGATACAAGTTATCCCAACCCTTTGAACATTTTTAGTTATCAGTACAGGCCATAGTTAAATATTAGGTTCCAGCTCTCTAAGAATTCTTATATCATACGATGTACGATTGTTTACCAAATCTCGCTCTATTTCGGCTATATAGTGCAATTAATTGTACATCCGTCCCATTTTCTTCAAAATACATCTTTTTAGCGATAGCTGTTTGTACGAATCCAACCCAATCTGCCAATTCCTCGTAAATATTCTCACAGTGCTGTCATTTTCTTTCACAATAGAAGCGAGGGTGCGACCTCCCAACCCTTGGCACAGGGTTGGGAGAAAGATTTGTAAGAAAGATTTCATGCTTTAATAGATAAGTAATATAAGGGTGGAAGAATTAAATAACAATTGGAAGTGGGCTCATACATGTTCTTGCAGTACTGTTAATATGGTGATATTAGAAGGGTATCTTTTCATAATTTGATCTTGACTGAAGGAAATCATGAAACATTGTCAAATAATTACTAACTATCTATGGAACACTATTAGGTATATATTTTTGAAGTGTCAAGTGTATTAAGATAATTTTTTTAATATAAATTCAATGTGACGTCACTGTGTACTTTGTCAAATGTATTGTTATAAAATGTGGATTAATTGAAATGTATTTCATGATGCGAAGGTATAACGCATGAGACTTAATTATGTTGACCACGAAACAATATTATAACTATTGTGTATTTATAGAAAACATAGGCAACAAGTTTAATCGCGTATATATTCAAATAGAAAATATTTTACAGTAGGTATGTATAATATGTAATTGAAAGATGTTTCCCTAAGATGTTTCCCTACGATTGTATATAAATGGCATATGCTTATGAATAGAAAAATGTCTTTAAAAAAACGATGCGCCAAGTCCTTTTGTAAAGTATTTCTCGGTGTTTATTCTTTTATTTCAAAAATACGATTAAATATTTGGAAATATCATTGACTTGGCTCCTTTTTTGATATCACTCCTTTTCGGTGTTGATTTTTTTTAAAGTAAAGAGACTTGGCTGCCTTTTTTACACGGAGTGTTATTTTCTGGGATCTTATCTTACAGGCACGTATGGCGTCGTCCGGTGTCATTTTCCTAGCGCCCAAATTTATGTTATTCGGGGATCCACAAACAATCCACACTTCTCTACAGTGACTCCTGTAGTGCTGGTCAACTCGGCAATAGCGTCATCTTCGTGACGTTTTCCCCACTCTATCGCCTCTGTATGCAGCTCTCAACATCCTTTTGACAGTCAACAACAACCTGTTGTGGTCGCATGCTGCAAATACCACCACAGTTAGATGCTGTCAGGAGCCGTCGTCGCTCTTCCGTCCTTTGGCCATTGGCGCTTCGACTCTGCTCTACAGCTGCCGTCTCTCTTCTTCGGTTCTCTTAAGTCTTAAGTCCATCAAAAACACTTGACACACCTCCCTGAAGAGTGCCTCTGGCATGTCTATTAGTGTAAAGACCGTGTAAGGTCTCGCCTCCAAGATCCTCTTATAAACGCTATGCTGTCACCATCAACGATCATCGGCGCATAGCGGACTCCGTATATTTCCTCACTGAGAGTGAAGCCTTCAACAATGATACTATAGCCTCCATACTAGGTTCCATTAGATAGTAGTAAGTACGGTTTGAGCAAGTTGGCTCATTGTACAACCCTCTCAACTTGCATCTGTGGATGACTGGGTTAGATCTTATTGGCAACCTTCTTGTTTTGGCACGTTTCATAATTTCCCTCAGATACAAATTTTAATAAGGTACTCTACTAATATTACCCTCGGAACAGTGACATATTGATACATACGAGTCTACTTTCCTGTCATTGAATCCATCGGCTATTGTAATTACTTATCTACTATACCAAGAAATTTATAATACCGGCTCTGAAAAAACGCACAATGGGCGAGACATCGTTGTGACGAAACTACTGCATACATCTGGCTGAAATATTCACATAATATAAACAACATACTAAGGTTTAATGTGTGAAAGTTTCAAAATAATTACTTTTCTGACAAAAAAGATACAGTTGTTCGAATTTGGTTGTCGAAAAATCGATTATACGGAGCTCAAATAGGGCGCGTCCAGAAAACGTGCATTGTTTGGGTCGCTGTTTATTTAAAACTACACATGATAACTAGCTGAAAATTTCACATTTTATGCACTATATATTGCCACTATAAAATTAAAAACGACTTAAAAAATAAATTTAAAATCGAAATTAAAAAAATAAAAAATAAAGCTGTGCGCATTGTGTCAAGAAGAAGGCAACATAAGAATAAGATGACGACAAAGGAGACGACGAAAGAAAGAATATGACGATAAAGGAGCCGAAGAAAGACAGAAATTAGGAAGAAGATAGAATAATCTACGGTCGGTGCAAATTCAATGCGCCAAGCTTTATTTTGATTTTTTTAATTTCGATTTTAAATTTATTTTTTTCAGTCGTTTTTAATTTTTATAATTTTTTTAAAGTTAACAATGATGGTGCACTTAGATTTTATTCTTCAAATTTGGACACAACGTTAGGTTTATAGTGTTGTGCTTGGCGGCAGTAACTGGGCGAAATGATTTCACGAATTTTAAGTGCGAAAATGTTTAAACAATATATTGTTGCTTGGCCCTTCTGTTAGATCTCAATTGTTTTAAGTGGGAAGGTGCTTGGCAGTTTTTTCACAAGTTTTTGTTTTTGTACAGCATGTCATATGGGGTAAAAGTTTATAGCAGCTTTCATTGATCATTAAGTGTTACCTATCATTACATTGTTAACGCCAACAACGTCACTTCTTGTCTAAAGTTTTCTGTTTTTCTTCCAATAGTTCCAAAGTTAGTATAACGAAAGGGTCAATCTTTTTTGGTTGAATTTGAGTTATCTCAACTTTTAAATTGTTAAAAGTTCACTTCTTTGAGTCATGTGAATAACGAAAATTTTTAAATTCTTCCTAGTTCACTTTTATGTGTCACAAAAGCGTAAAAGCTTCCAGATGCTTACAACAAATTTAAATAAAATCCGGATGGTTTTGGAATGCAAAATGCTGTGTTTCGTAAACAGAGAAGTGAGAACCTTTCAATAGCAAAGACGAAAGCCGTCTGATTTATTGCCGCCGAGTACATACAACGCAATGTCAGATCAAATCAAGGCAACAAGGTCATCATCAGTCGGTCGGTCGAAGAGTCTACTATTTGTCAGAAGACGAGTACCTAGGTATTTGGATGGTCATATCAAAACTCTCGATCGAACCGTTTTATTTGTAGCGTTGAAAATCTAACAATTTAGTTTTTATCAACAACTTCTGTTACGATACAATTGTTTCGATTTGTTTTCAAGTGTTGTGTAAAGCAATATGTTATCTTTATTCTGCCAAAATTAAAAACTATCGATCGTTTCATTTGTACCGGCTATAAGGTAACATTTCGTCTGTAAAATGCCTACAATAACATTTTGTCAATCAAACGGTTTCGGTATTCTTCCAATAGCGTTTGTTACGAATCTATAAATAGATTGAAAACTCAAGTGTGCAGTGGAAATTCGGACACAAATTTCTTTCTTGATTGGATATTTTTAATTTTTTAGCATCGCTTGTCCGAAGTATTGAATTTTGTTGCGTCACATGAGGGCTAATTGTAACTAACGCTATAGTTTGTATTTGTTTGTATTTGTTTATTTGTAACCTTTGACCCTCTTCCGAGGAAATTGGTACATTCATGTAATATATTCTCTATATATGACACTCTTATTTCAGTTATAATTTAATTCTAATGAATTATAATATACATTCAAACTTAGATTTGGTATTTAATATTCAATAGAATACTGAATATGACAGAGTTGATGGCAGTCGCCATAGGGTTAAAATAAAATATATTACAGAAACATTTACAGTTGAAAATAAATTACAGAATATTATACAATAATGATACATGTGATTACACTTGGTTTATTCAAAGCTACAACTGATAAGGAGACATATTTTAGGTGAAACCTTTTTCGGCGAATTCGTCAATCGAATAAAAACTATTGTTCAGGAGGTATCTTTTAATTGCAAATTTGAATAAGTAAGTTTGGTATTTGATATTTCAATTTGACAATTTAAAAGTTTTGAACGCCTAATTGAGCCTTTTTCTAGTTTAGTAACTGCGAGCCCCCAAAATTCTGTTTTGACCACGAATTGTTTTATTATTGCAACTTTTAACGTGTATTGTCAAAAAATTATTATAATCCATATAAGTAAAATATTAAAAGTGTACCTAAAGTAAGCGTTGAATGCATATCGGATTATCATTTTGAACACTTAACCTTGAACGCCAAAATGAAGGAAGTAAATAAAAAAAATTAAAAAATTAGCCCTTCGTGGAATCGAACTCACGACCACCAGGAATACAATCGTAGCTAGCACTTGCCTACAGTGAATGCGCTAGTGAGACGAACAATGTCTGCAGCAGCTGTGTTCTACCTCAAAGAGGAAGAGCGGAACATAAATATTGATTATTTCACTACTTCCGGTGAGAAATGTTTGGTTTTTCTTGAAGTGGAGTGTCTAGCAATGTATTGTCTTTAATGTTGCCAATTTTCATAACTCTAGATGGACCCGTTTGACTTTTATAAAATTTAAAATTTAAAATTGTAATAACTTCACTTCCGGTTAAAATTTTTCATCGATTTTTGCAAAAGAGAGCATGAGGAGTTAATGTCTATGATTCTGCCAAATTTCAACTCTCTAGACTGAAAGATGCGACCTGTAGACGAGAGCAATCGTAGAGACGTGGGCAGTAACTAACTCCTAACTAACTAACTAACTAACTAACTAGCTGAAATTGTTATTTTAACATGATTCAGGCCCAATTTTCACCCTGAAGGGATGATCCCAGCCCTTTGAAATTTGGTAGGTGTTGTCAGGTGGCTAAATATACCCGATAACCATGGTTTTTAACTTCCATTTCAAACTGCGTCTATGCGAGCCGATACCCCGAAATCACCACTTAAGCCGTTGCTGTATAAGTCTGTGGAAGTAAGCTCGCCGTTTATAAAAAGTAGACCTCGTAAAAGACGGTGCTTGGCAGCGTCGAGCTATCGCCCGACTAGATAATGTAATAATGGACACTTTCTACAATCAAATGGACTGAAGGGCTTCGGCGTCTAAAGTATGCACATTAAGGGGATTCTAGGGGGATATGAGATTTTAATTTCAGGGCAAATATTGTAAGAAGATGTCATCTGAGATCGATATTTAGCGAAATCAACCCAATTTGGAAAGTCAAAAAATATCCGGGACGATCCAAACTGGTCAAAGACGATTCACAGAAAAAATCGGAACTAAATAACCGTTGAACATAGCGACCTGAAACTTGGCATGTATAATCATAATACATATACCTATGAAATGTCGACGTCCTTTTTCGGTATTTTAATTGCAATTCTTCTAAAATAAAGTCGGTATGTACCGGAAATTCCGCCTATTTATTGGTGTCTGTGGCCAGGTAAGATATCAAGTTATTAACAAAAAGAGCGTCGACGTTCTCTTCGCATTTTCATAACGAAGACAACGAGCCCACTTGCAAGTCTGTTGAGTGAAAATTGCGGTCTGTGCGATTTTTTTAATGAAACAGTGATTGCGCCAAGACGCAAAGAGGAAAAAGGGTTAATAGCGGACTGTATGAAGGGGGGTAAGAAAGCAGCAACACTTACTTCGTTCTCGAATGCAGCTCGATGTTGGTTGCGGCATGCGTAGAACACGTGGTCTTGATGTAAGGAAGGATGGTACTGCAGTACGTGGAGAGGGGGAGGATTATGATATTGAAATGATACAAGTAGAGAGATAGAAAGCCATTAGCCAACTTGGCTGTATGACTAAGCTACTGCACACGAATTAAACTAACTGAAATCGAACTGTCTGCATGGCAGAAACTGGCACAACACTGACCGTCCTAGAGGGTGGTTCTAGACAAAGTGAAAGAGGGGAAGGTCAAACTGATAAAGGTAGTTGCTTGGCGGCTTGCCAACATGATAAACGAAAAACATGAGAGAACGAAAAACGGCGCGAACAACACCGCTCACCAAAAATGAAGATTTTTCCAAAGAAAACGAAAACGATACGAAAACCCCGAACTGACTTAAGCAGGGGGCAGTAACACCAGTTTGCTAACTGGGCGAACGAATGTGCCGTGCGAAGTTTGAATTGAAACGACGCGCACAATTCCATCACGACCGGGCATGGTTTCGATGACACGGCCGACTGGCCACGCCAGAGGGTTGTTGGAAGTCTCGCGGTAGAAGACAACGTCGCCGACTTGTAGATTCTGACAGTCGCGCCGCCACTTCCCACGTTGCATCTGCGTGTGTAGATACTCGGAGTGCCAGCGGTTCCAGAAGGCTTGATGTACCTGTCGTACATGCTGCCAGCGTGATAAGCGAGGGGTGATGTCAAGCTCAAGAGGCTTAGGAGGCGACAAAAGAGCTGTACCGATAAGAAGATGCCCGGGGGTCAAGTAGGAGCAACTTTCTTCAGGATCGGGAGTCAAGGCACAAAGAGGTCGACTATTTAGCACTGCCTCAATCCGGCAGAACAAGGTAGCATACTCCTCATGAGTGTGTGGAGTATCACCGATAAGGCGGTGAAGAAGTCCTTTAGCAGATTTCACCCCTGCTTCCCACAAGCCGCCGAAGCTATAGGGGCGTAGGGAGGGGAGAAATGCCAATGGATTGAGCGAGCAGAAAGCGAATCTGCGATCTGCGGGGTCGATTGAACGAGGAACTCGGTAACTTCGCGTAACTGGCGTGCAGCACCAACAAAGTTCCGTCCATTGTCCGAATATATGTCTGACGGGAGGCCTCTTCTAGAAATCAGCCGGTCAAGACAAGCGAGGAAAGAGTCGGTAGACAGATCGGAAGCAAATTCAAGATGTATGGCCTTGGTGGCCATGCACACGAACACGCACAGATAACCCTTGGTGACTGGGGCGTTTCGTCGGGACGAAGTCTTCACGCGGAACGGGCCGGCGTAGTCGGTGCCCACATGAAGAAAGGCTCTGGAGGCTTGCACCCGAGCTGATGGCAGATCAGCCATAACGGGTTGGGGCGTGTGAGCGCGAAACTTGAAGCACGTGAGGCAGCGATGTATCCGTTGACGAAGTAAGCCGCGGAGAGACATAATCCAGAAGGTTTGCTGGATTAGGGCTTGTACGGTGCGAGGACCGGCGTGAAGAGAGCGCTTATGATACTCATCACAGATGAGTCTCGATAAGTGTGCTTCTTTAGGGAGCAGTAGAGGGTGACGAGCATTCTTCGGAAGAGAGGAATGACGGAGGCGACCGCCCACCTTGAGAAGTCCCGAGGAGTCAATGAAGGGCCGAAGCGAAGATAAACGAGAATTGACTGGTTGCTGTCGTTCAAGTTGATGAATTTCAACAGCGAAATAATGATGTTGCGTGATCTTGACGAGAAGATCGAGAGCATCTTGGAGCTCGGAGGGGAGCAGAGGTCCAGTGAGGAGGGGAGACCGAGACCGCTTGGTCAGCAGGATGCGAGTAAAGCGTACGACGTGGCCGAATACTCGTTGAGCTCGGAGAAGCGAGGAAAACTGTTGCAGTTTGACGTGAAGAAGCTCGACGGGGACGCTGGTAACTAAGATGGTCGTCGTCGTCTTCATCTCAGGCATCTCCTCTGGAGGTTCGAGGGGAGGCGACGATCGCGGCCACGTAACTGGCGACGAGTGCAGGAAACTAGGTCCACTCAACCATAGAGGGTGATCAAACAGCTGGGACGGTAAGATGCCACGAGAAGCGCAGTCTGCCGGGTTGTCGGTTGAAGCAACATGCCTCCAGTCGGTCGGAGCGGAGGACTCCAAGATCTCCACAACACGGTTGGCGACAAAAGTCTTGAGGCGATGTGGAGACGTGGCGAGCCAAGCCAAGACGATGGTAGAATCCGTGTAGAGCACAACGGAGTCCACGGCGAGGGCGCTGAGCGACGGAGAAATGTCCTTGAGTAGACGAGCGAGTAGCACGGCTGCTGACAACTCAGGTTTGGGAATAGTCAGAGGTTTGACGGGAGCTACTTTACTGCGAGCGCGCAGTAAAGAGACAGAAGATGAGACGGGAGTCGAGGTATGCAGGTAGAGCACGGCAGCATAACCTCGTTCAGAAGCGTCGCAAAAACCAACTTGTCGACAGACGCCGCGACGGTCCGGCAGGACACGCGGGACGCGAAAACTAGAGAGTGCTGACACTTCGGATACTGCTGTAGACCAGCTTTGCGTCAGCTGATCGGAGAGAGGATCATCCCATTGTGTGGGAACAAGCCACAACTGCTGCAAGAAGATTTTTATCCAGCAGACGAAAGGAGTGACAAATCCAAGCGGATCAAATATCCGGGCAATGTAGGAGAGCACAGTGCGCTTTGTCACAATACCTTCGAATGGGCGAGTGTGAAATGAAAAGGTGTCAGTACGAGGATCCCATAGAAGTCCGAGAATTTTGATTCCCTGGTCTTCGTTGGCGAAAACAAGAGGCGATTCCAGATGGTCAGCAGGTAGAGTATTCAAGGCGTCTGGAAGATTGGAGGACCACTTCCGGAGTTCAAAACCTCCTCTAGCGAGAAGACCTTGAAGTTGCGCTTGAAGATCTTGAGCTTCAGGAAGGTCACGGGCACCGGTGACGACGTCGTCGATGTAGGTGTGGTCTCTCAACGCACGCGAGGCGAGAGGAAAACGCGGAGGGTGAGAGTCCGTAGGTAACGGTAACGATTACCGGGGAGGTCGGAGAAGATCGCCACAAGATGTGTTGAAAACGGCGGTCTTGAGGATGGACCAAAATCTGCCGATACATCTGCTTAATATCTGCACAGAAGGCGATAGCGTGAGTCCGAAATGATGTGAGAATGTCAGGAAGCTCGGCTTGAAGCTTCGGACCACTCAAAAGCTGAGAATTGAGTGAAACACCTTTGTCGTCAGGAGAAGAGGCGTTGAACACGACTCGGAGTTTCGTGCTGGAACTGGACCACTTGTAGACGCAGTGATGAGGGATAATGTAACTCGAAGATCGTGGTGCAGTCGTCATGTGACGAGACTCGGAGTAATCTTGCATGAAGGCTTGGTAAGCTGCATCATGGTCGGGTTCCCGCTTCAGGCGTCGTTCCAGGCTGAGGTAATTCCGGAGGACGGCGTTATGGTTGGCGCCGAGAGGAGCTGACGACGGCTTGAACGGAAGAGCCACTGAATAGCGACCAGACGAGTCGCGCTGGTGCGTCTTCACGAAGTGTTCCTCACACAATTGATCGTCAGGATCCAGTTGTGGAGGGCGATGAACCTCTTCTGATTCCCAGAAGAGACGGAGGGTGCGGTCCAACGGCGTCGTCGAACACGCCAACAACGAGAGTGGGGACTGGGTCGAGGCTTGATCTGACTGTACAGGTCCCAATATAACCCATTCAAATATGGTATTCAGAGCAGAGGGGTTTCCTCGAATGACCATGTCGCCCGACGTCTTTAAGATGTCTGGGTACAGGTCTGCGCCGATCAGAAAGTCAATCTGATCCGGTACATCGAAGCGAGAGTCGGCCAGAGAGAGGCCACGATAACGTTCGTAAACGTCGAGAGAAACTGGCGAAGATGGAAGTGGATTCGAGATGGTGGACAGGACGAGAGCCTGAACACTGAGGGGGGTATCAGGATTATGACGCGAGGCGAGACTGCACTGAACAACGCCGTAAACCTGAGCAGAAGCGTTTCCAATTCCAACTAGCTGAGAATGACTGGGAGTGATTTTCAGCCCTAACTTTTGAACTAAAGAGCGAGAAGCTGCGGAAACCTGTGAACCACAGTCTATGACGGCTCGAAGAGGGTGGTAGCGACCTTGACAATCGCTAATCAAGGCGGTAACGGTGCCTAGCAACACCGTCTGATGAGTAGGTTTACTTGTCTGGAAATGACAAGCAAGAGATTGCGTGGGGAGGGCGTCGCTGTTAGCAACGGTTTCATTGTTTGCCGAGGTTGAAGTGTTGACAGCTTCCTGCTGAACTTCTGGCGCGGAGCTGGCTGGACGCTGTCCTTGGGCTGTCGAAGTGTTGGCGGGAGTCGGAGGATGAAGCATTGAATGATGCGAATTGCTACGACACGTTGAGCAAACACTGTTAGAAGTGCATGCAGATCGTAGATGTTTCCCCAAACAATTAAAACAGCGTTGTAAACGACGTATGGTGACGTATCTCTCAGCAATAGATTGCGCTGTGAAGAGAGGGCAACGATAAAGAGTGTGACCTTCCTTGCAAAGAGGGCACGAGGCATGGCTGGGCATGGCAGAGGTGCGCGCTGAGGGAACTGGTTTCGTCGCGAGAAAGGAAGTCATTTTCCTGGCGGGGGAGGGGGTAGGTTTCGGTTTAGAAATGGTCGCGGAAACATCCAAGCCGCACAATTCCATGGTTCGCGATTGTTCTTCAACAAAGGTGATTAGCGAAGCATACGTAGGAGTTGATCGCGAGGAATGTTTATTCTCGAATGCCTTGCGAGTACCAAGGTCAAGATTATGCAAGGTGAGAGAGAACAGAAGATAATCTGCCAAATCGCCGATGTCTTGCAGTGATTTTAGAGCTTCTATGTTGTTTTTGTGAACTTGTAGAAAACTCTGAAGTCCAGAGTGCTGATTAGACTTGAGAGGCGTGAAATCAAGTATTTGCTTCACGTAGACAGATGCTAATAACCTTGGGTTATGATAGCGATTCACTAGGGCATTCAAAGCTAGCACATAGTTCTCCTTGGCTAATGAGAAACCTGCTATAACGGATAAAGCAGTGCCTGACAAAGTGGAACGCAAGTAATGGAACTTTTGAATGTCATTCAATGAATTATTCTCGTGAATGAGCGAGGTAAATAATGAATAATATTCTGTCCACTTGTTCATGTTGGTTCCGTCAAACTTTGGAATGTCAATGACAGGCAAGGTATTGGTGGTCAAGGTCATTGACGGCGTAGTCGCTGACTGAGTTTCCTTGCGGCTTTCTTGATATTCATTACGTACTGCGATATATTTCGCCTGTGCGCCGTAGAGTACGGTTTCAAAGCTATCTTGAACTTTCTCCACTTCAATGGCTTTGTTGGGTGAAATGAGATCCGAATTCAACTCGAGGATTTTCGCTTGAATAGCGTCAAACTCAGATTGCTGATGCATCAGTCTGTCATACCTAGGTTGAGCGGTCAAAACTTGATCGCGTTGCAAGGCTTTAAACGAATCGAACGTTCGCTGAACAGAACTGAAAACTTGTTCTCTTTGTTTAACAAACAAATCTTGCATCTTGCGTTGGGCTTCCATAACGAATAAGTACAAAAATTAAACAACAGGGGTTCAAACGAAACAGCGAAGAGATACACGTACGGAATGTACGAAATATCACGAGAGAGTGACCTTGAACTAAAATTCATGCGTCACGAGAACCAAACGAAAAACGAACACGAGATGAGAAAAGCTAGGCTCAAGACTCCGTAGCTCTATGGGTCAAAGATGATTGCGCCAAGACGCAAAGAGAAAAAAGGGTTAATAGCGGACTGTATGAAGGGGGGTAAGAAAGCAGCAACACTTACTTCGTTCTCGAATGCAGCTCGATGTTGGTTGCGGCATGCGTAGAACACGTGGTCTTGATGTAAGGAAGGATGGTACTGCAGTACGTGGAGAGGGGGAGGATTATGATAATGAAATGATACAAGTAGAGAGATAGAAAGCCATTAGCCAACTAGGCTGTATGACTAAGCTAATGCACACGAATTAAACTAACTGAAATCGAACTGTCTGCATGGCAGAAACTGGCACAACACTTACCGTCCTAGAGGGTGGTTCTAGACAAAGTGAAAGAGGGGAAGGTCAAACTGATAAAGGTAGTTGCTTGGCGGCTTGCCAACATGATAAACGAAAACATAAGAGAAAGAAAAACGGCGCGAACATATCATTATAAATAGCGACTTTACCAATAAAATTCATAAAGATATGCATTTATGTATTTATTTAATGTACTTATTGTTAAATAGGGGGTTTAAGAAGAATTTTGAATATTTGTGACGTCATTTCCGGTATTTCGATGGTTAAGATGCAATACCTCGTATCTCAATTTTTACCAAAATGACATTTTAATATTAAAAATTTCAAATAAAAATAACGAATATCATGGCAAAAGCTCGTATCTCAATTCCGTGAAACTGAACTGCAGCGCCACCTTGTAACTAAAAGAAAAATTAATTGTGGCAATAACTCGTAAGTCAATTTCTAAAGAAAATAATTAATATAAGTCAAAAATTTTCAAATAATTATAATTACTAAACTAAAAAATATTATATAGGATATTTTTTTCATTTTTGCACTTAAGGTGGCACATCCAATCGGGCATAGTCTCAGATTTTCATAATTTTTTGTCTACTTATTGGTAATCATGCCATACACAATCATTGAAAAAATTAAACACTTCTCGTGTCTAGTTTCTGAGATAAATTGAGTTTTCTTCCCCATGTTATCTTATGGCAGACAGGTAAAATCGTGTCACATTTAGGCTAACTAGAAAAACGCTCGGTGTAACGCGTTGATGAGCGAGCACCGACACGCACGACATCGCCAATCATAGCACGATCCATTCAATCAAAGATAACTTACTATACATTATTTATTACCAATTTTCCTTGCAACTTTTCATAAACACTCTGGATCAATTAAATAACAGATTATTGTACTGATATTTTTCCATCAATCTCTTTGGGCAGATATTCAAACACTTAAAACAGCAATAGGCACCGAGAGTTCGCCACGAGTGAGAGAAATTAGCAACTTTTGTGGGAAGATCGTCAACTGTTTTATTTCTCATTGGCCGTGACCTAGCAACCGATCAGATGTCAACAAATGTACTCAAAATATTTCGGAATCAGAACTTAGTCGCGCAAATTAATATTGTGATCAGATTCAGTGAAATTGTGAACACTTTATTATTAATATTTTGTAGGCGAATAAACATTAGATAAACTTGTGTAAATTTTAAGAATTGATAATGCGTAATATGTGCAGCAACATAACATATAACTGCAGCGACTTGGACGCCTTGCCAAAAGGTAAGCTTCCTTCCCACAGATTAGGTGGCTCTGTCTGTACTTTTTACAGTGCCATCTGTTGTCTAAACACGCTGCCTATAAGGCTGTAAATTCTTGACCGATTGTGCTGGAAATGTGTAAAATATGATGTTATCTAGTCAAAACGTCGTTTTCATAACTGTGAAACACAATCCATATCGTAAAATAAATTATTTTAGATAAGGTATACCTATACCTATGTATATGAAATACCTACATTACATTTTAACTACATTATGTATTGCAATATGATCAACTAAGAAAAGAATCTGTCTTACTTGATATTGAGAATAGCCATCTATAAACTTTGCTTTGCTACATAGAGCAACCCAGAATGCAGTGGAATTTCTGTTTTGAAATGTCATTTCTGACAGTTATTAAAACTGTCAATAAGTGCATCTATGTTCTTGACTGGTAGGGCTGAAAATTTGTAAAATAAGAGATAATGTTGGTCTGAACGACCATGCAAAATATGAGTTTGATTGATCAGATTAATCGAAGACCATTTGATAGGTCAAATGGTGGTGTGGCTATAGGCCGTTTTAAATTAAGTATACAAATGAAAAATATTGGTGCCAATCCTTGCTAAGTTTTAAGTTGCCAATCCTTGCTAAGTTTTAAGTTGATCGATTAAACCTTTATGATTAAACGGTTCCTTGTTAATTTTCAAAAATCACAGGATTTCGTTCAAAAAATATACCTGGGACCACCCATATGATATGATATGTAGTGTGTGTACACAATATCAGATCAATCTGTTGAACGGTCATTATTAGTTTCATATCGTTTAAAACTTTCTGCTCTAACTACCTTGCCTTGTAGATTCGAAGTCGCCGTGAATTTGACAGCCAACACGCAAAATGTCCCTAAAATGACAAAACTTTTGAAAATAACGACAGATTAGACTGAAAATTGGCAAAAATACCTAAAATGTTGGTACCAATGACCACGCGAAGTTTTAAGTTGATCGGTCAATCTGTTCTAGTTTAAATGTCAAAAATCACATGAAAAATGGGTTTAAATTTGAACCAATAGGAGGATTTGGCTGAAACTTTTTATGATTGGGTACAATGTTGGTTGCAATAACTTTGCTAAATTTCAAATTGATCGAACCAACCAATCGAAAGATAATTTTTATAAAATTTGAACCAATCACAGGATCTCGTTTAGAAAAGATCCCAGGGATCGCATAGATTACGTTAGTATGTGTACAAAATTTCAGATCGATTGCTAGAGCGGTTTGACCTGGGCTGTGACCACAAAAAAAAAAAAAAAAAAAAAAAAAAAAAAAAAAAAAAACACACAGAGAAAGTGCCATAAGAGTACCGTGGTGACGCTCGCTACGCTCGCTCAATAATGAAGATCTAATTTTTAGTTTGTCCCAACTTTGATCAAAAAACTTATTTTCTGATAGATATTTGGACATTCTATTAGGAAAAAAATTAAAAACAATACCTTAGACAATACCAACGTGTGCTATTTTAAAAGTTATAAACCAAAAACGAAATGATTTCCCTATACCTCCTGTGTTAAAGTTTTGTTCAATCTCGAAAGGCAATAAATTAAAACCTCGCTGTAAGACAGGAGTTGCAAGTTAAATTACATTTTATGATTCTCTTATACTTAATTATAGTTGAAATGTTAGAAAAAGTAATTCATGATGGTAATTACAAAAATTTTTTTTTTTGGAATGTTCGATCGGTTGAGCCACGTTTAGCTCAATTTTAAAACTGGTTTTTATCCTCTCCTGAAAAGTAATCATTTTTGACTTAGGAGGTGTTGCTTCTTAACCATCGATTTGTTATTGGTAATTTCTGGTTTTACTATTGATCTGTTCTGTCATATGACCGTTGGAGTCGATTGCCACCAGTTCCGTTATTATCGGTTCAGCCGTTTTCAAGATGATGCCACTTCCGGTTTCAAAATGGCGTCCCAAATCTCTCTTTGGGCTAGGTTTTATCAGGTGCCAAAATTCTATAAGTGACAACATTTTCTGATCAAACAGTTCCGCCGTTATGCCAATAATTGCGTTATATTGATGTTAATTTTTCATATAATTTGATTAAAATTTAGTTTGACAACAATTAGTAGATGCGTGGTGAACTTTTGATCATATTCTAACCAAAAATATAAGGCTTTATTACCAACATTTTCCCGTAACAACATTTATTCTAGCTCCTTTAGTTACGTCACTACGACTAATTATTTAAATGACGTCATTTTATTAAATCATTGAATAAATCCAAAAATAATTAATATTATCACCCAATTTTTTTTTCGAGTATTGTATCCTAATATAATACATACTTTTTATTGAAAACAAATATCAAAATGTGTTCTGGGATTCTTAAAAAAAAAATTATGTTCTCAAAATTTGAACTTTACACGTAATTTTGGGCAATTTCCCTTCACATCTCTGCGTAAAACTTTTTTTTGTTTTAATCAGCGAATTTTTCTGAATAAGGTCTGATGAAAAAAACAAATCTTGCAATTTGTCCCGGGTTAAATGCTTCGTTGCTTGGTCTAGTAGTGCAGAAGTTGAAATACATTTGTTAAATACCAGAGCAACGTGATGTAAGATTTATTTTTACAATCCTTCGATTTCTAAAATAGCTAAACGTTATCTTGAAGTTGAAATAAATTTGTTAAATACCAGAGCAATGTGATGTAAGATTTATTTTTACAATCCTTCGATTTCTAAAATAGCTAAACGTTATCTTGTCCCTAAAATAGGCGTCTGTATTTCACAAGTACCAAATGCCCGTTTGTTTTTGCAAAATGTATGAAACCATTTCTCTCCGTATGCGGTGTAATATTATTAAAGAAATTACTTTTAACACAAAATACTTCACGTTACACCGCAGCACCGTTCAAGATTATTTCCATTTCTCACTGGTTGATGCGAGAGTTCAACCACTTCGACTAAATTTAACAGTCTTCACAATTTTGCCTAAGTGTGTACCTACATTGATCGTCAACGGTAATGATCCAAAACTGCTTTCTCATACAGCAGTTTTGATTGTTGTACACACACTAAACAAGTCTGGTGATTTTCATAGTTACGTTAATAATTTAACATTAAGGACCGATATTACCTTAAGCTGCAGTTATAAATAATGTTACAGGAAGTTTGACTGTGTTTGATATTTGATTTATTATTTGTATTTGTTAAAATACCTAAGGCATTGCTGTGATTTGAAGTTTGGGGAAAGATGGCATAATCCAGAAAGAGTTGAAAAAGTAGTTGTATCATGGACGCCATCAGTATTTCTGCAAAGGTGGGAGTGCTAAGCTAGTAAATCTTATAGCCACGGATTAAAGGGGAGTGTGGGGGCTTGCCCCCCCAAAATTACAAATGTAAAATAATATTCGAAATAATCAAATGCCTCCTTTTCCTCCCCTTCCCTTCCCTCGAAGAAGTAAACTGAAATTAATGTGTTTTCAAACTTGCCGGCATCCATTCACCTACAATAAATTATTTTCATTTGGTCATACTTAAACTCTGCACCCCCACCACTCCAAAGTGTGTGTGTGTGTGTGTGTGGGGGGGGGGGGGGGGGGGGGGTGATATTTCAGGCCTCCTCGGGTTATAACGAATAGTTTATTTTTCTGTACAAGTGTGCCAATTATGTTGCTTTTATCACTAAAGGCGCGATTTTAAGGCTAATTAGCTCTTCTATCAGTGCAGCCGCGCGCAAGTGGATAGCAGTCCTCCATGATTTTGTTTTGTAGGCCTTCTATAACTCTTCAACTTTTACATATTGTAACTACTTATACATGTAATTCCAAATTAGCATTGAAAATAGAAATAAAATAGAACCCTCCGAGAGATACTTAATGAGTTGATTATAATTTACTAGAGCTAATTAGAAAATGTATTTAAATGTCATATATAATTTTACTATAACTTCATTTGAAAATGTTTCTAATAAAAAAAGCTACAGGAAACATTTGGAAATTTGTTTCATGAGATTGACGATTGGATTATAATTTTTGAGAGATTCTATGGTCTAGTAAATCTTAGAAAATACAAGCAATAAGCTGATGATCCATTATGTGTTAGTTGCGTCTGCGTCCAAAGATTCCCCATGCACGGTGAGATATGAAACGTTCGGAAGAAATTCGGAATAAGGGCTAAAAGAACTACTTTTCAGGATAACAATTTTATATTACCTGTACTTTTATTTTTTTTGTTGAAGGGACAACTAGTTGCACTAACACAGAGTGTTTTTTATTGGGATATGGGTCATATATCCCCGTTTTTCCGTTTTGCTTTTTTTCTTATTACGAATCACAAGTCCAGAAACCGCACATGGCAGATTTGTGATTGGTTCAAAAAACGAAAAGCACAAATAACAAAAAATAGCCAATTCTTTTCAATTAAAAATGAGTGAGTACTGGATGATTATGAATGTTATTTTGTGATGATGATAATGCATAATGCATCTTCATTAATATACTAGGAACGAGCGGCACCATGCTTCTCTTATGCACTTCTTGGTTTGTTTATTATTTTGAATGTTATTATTTTTGAACTTCAATTCCAATTAATAAGTTTTAAATGTATTCTATTTAACGTATCATTCAGTTTGATACGTCACACGATATGTTTTGATTTGATTTTAAAATTAATTAATGTCGCGGCCGTGGTGTTAGCAGGGCAACAGAGCGACTGAGAGAATGATAGCTGGTAGTGGACTGTAATGTTGAGTAGTGGGTTTACCTTTACTGGCGTCGCGACGTCGGCGTCTTGCGATGATGTTCGTCGAAGTCTTGGGAACTCTGGGGTGTAAAGCCAGGGTGGAGGGACACTGCAGTGAGGTAATACGGGAGTTGCACTTGGGAAATGATGTAGGAATTTAATCGTAGAGAGTTGAAATAATAAACTCGGTAATATCTTCTAGACTCGGCTTCGATGCCTGACAAGTAATATCTATGCGTACGAGGAAAACTAAACACGCGCTGCCTCGATGCAGGCTGGCGAGAAAAACGAGAAATTACTGATTCGAACCAGGTCACTTTACTAACTGAAGACCATGCGGTCGAGGAAAAACCACCCTTGACTGCACGGGGAAAACAAACCTAGTTGCACGGAACAACTGCCTCCGTTATCAACAAGCGGGAAAATATGAATGGCCCAAACATACCGCCCACCAAAAAGGAACTTTTTCGACTCGAAAAGAACCCCAAAAACGAGAGAGAAAAAAACAAAACAGAAACTGAGATGAGCCCACCTAACACTCAACGGGGAGCGAAACCAATTTGTTCAATGGTCTCTTATACACGCCGGTTGAAGTGCGAATGGACACGACGCGGGCAATACCATCTTGGCCGGGATGAAGCTGGATGACACGTCCGATTGGCCAAGAGAGGGGGCTACTAGGAGCGTCAAAAAGAAACACAACATCTCCAACTTTCAAGTTGGAGGGACCACGTACCCACTTTCCTCACTGCATCTGGGTGTTCAAGTATTCGCGGGACCAACGAGTCCAGAATGTTTGATGCAGCTGTCGTACGCGGTGCCAGCGAGTTAGTGGTGATTTCTCGCAGGAGAATTCTTGCTCAGGGGGAGCAAGAAGGGGGGAGCCGATGAGGAAGTAACCAGGCGTCAAATAATCGGGGCTTTCTTCGGGATCCGAGGAGGTAGCACACAAGGGACGACTATTCAATACGGCTTCTATTCTGCTGAAGAGTGTGGCGTATTCCTCAAAGGTGTATGATGAGTCTGCGATGAGGCGATGCAGGAGAGACTTCGCGGACTTGACGCCGGCTTCCCAGAGTCCTCCGAAGTTCGGAGCGTAGGGCGGGTTGAAGTGCCAGCGAATCTCGCGTGAAGACAGAGCGTCGGCGATGACGGTCTGGTCTCGGGACAACATCTCGCAGAGTTCTCGTAGATGTCGAGCAGCGCCCACGAAATTCCGGCCGCAGTCAGAGTAGACATGAGCGGGGAGACCTCGGCGCGAGCAGGAACGGTCCAGGCAGGCGAGGAACGCTTCAGTGGACAACTCGGAGACCATTTCCAAATGGACGGCTTTGGAGGCCATGCACACAAACAGACATAGGTATCCTTTGGTGCATGGAGCGTTCCGGCGGGTGCTGGTTTTGACTTGGAACGGACCAGCGAAGTCCGTGCCGACATGAGCAAAAGCGCGAGACATCTGCACTCGGGCGGGAGGCAGATCACCCATCGGAGGCTGGAGAGTTTTAGCACGGAATTTATGGCACGTCAAGCAGCGGTGTATGCGCTGACGCAGCAGTCCGCGGAGAGAGACAATCCAATAGCGCTGTTGGATCAGTGCTTGGACGGTCCTGGGTCCAGAGTGTAGAGACATTTGATGATAAGAGTCACATAATAATGCAGACAGATGGGCTTCCTTAGGAAGTAGGAGAGGATGACGCGCGTCTTCAGGCAGAGACGAGTGTCGCAGCCTCCCGCCCACCCTAAGATACCCGGCGGGGTCGAGAAACGGTTTGAGTGCGGCAAGACGAGACTTGACTTGCCCGTGTTGAGCTATCTGACGTATCTCAGCGGAGTAATATTGCCGTTGGGCGGCTTTGATGAAGATGTTGAGGGCGTCCTGTAGCTCCGGAGGAGTTAGAGGACCGGTCGGAGCGGGCGAGTTGGTGCGTTGCGCGAGTAGAATGCGGGCGAAGCGTATGACATAACCGTAGACTCGCCGTGCCTTTAGGAGAGTTGAAAACTTGCTGAAGGTGACGAGCAGCGGGTCGAAGTCCACTCGAGCAGTGAGAATGACAGGAGATGGCTTGATTTCTGGCAACTCTGCACTTGACGCGAGGGGAGGCGAAGCACGAGGCCAAGAGGGCGGAGAGTCGCGCATGAAGTCCGGGCCGAACGTCCACAACGGATGCTCCTTCAGCTGAGACGGTGCCAATCCGCGAGAGGCACAATCGGCAGGATTGTCACTTGACGAGACGTGCGCCCAAGCAGTCGGAGAGGAATCTTCCAGCACCTCCACTACGCGGTTGGCGACGAATGTCTTGAGGCGGTTGGGCTTGTGCACGCTGTGGTGTGGAATCACATATGAAGAGGGCGTGGTTGCGATCTTCATGTGTTCTGACTTGGAATAGTCCTGCATGAAATCTTGATAATCGGCGTCTTGTGCAGGATTACGTTTGAGGCGACGCTCCAGAGAGAGAAAATTCTGCATGGCGGCTTCACGGTTGTTGCCGAGAGGAGGATGCGACGATTTAAAAGGGAGTGCCACAGAATAGCATCCCGACGCATCACGCTTGTGAGTAGCGACGAAGTGTTGTTCGCAGAAATCGTCTTCAGGGCTTTTCTGGGGAGGGCGGCGAACCTCCTCCGACTCCCAGAACAGACGGAGTGTCTGGTCCAGTGGGGGGACGGAACACGCGAGCATGGAGAGAGGGGATGGGGACGACGGTGCATCAGAAACAGTCTGTCCTAACACCACCCAACCAAATATGGTATTGAGGGCTGACGGCGTCCCTCCAATCACCATGTCACCAGACTTTTGCAGTATGTCCGGGTAGAGATCTGCACCGATCAAAAAATCGATTTGGTCGGGAACGTGGAACTGATCGTCGGCTAATGAGAGGCCACGATAACGATCGAACACTTCCAGAGAAACTGTATTGTTAGGAAGCTGACTCGAGATGGAGGAGAGGACAACTGCCTGAACGCCTAGAGGCTTGTGGCGCAGGAGGCGAGAGGCAATTTTACAATTGACAGTGCCAATGACACGAGCGGAAGAATTACCAATGCCGAGTAATTCAGTTTGGCTGGGGTTAACTTTCAATCCAAGCTTCTTTGTCAAAGAGTGTGTGACAGCTGAGATTTGAGATCCCGAATCAATTACGGCACGAAAGAGTTGATAATTCCCTTGTGCGTCACTGATGAACCCACGGACAGTACCTAAGAGTACGGTCTTGAAACTGGAGTTGTCCTTGGGCTGACAAGTCATGGCCCGCGGAGGGTCAGTATCAGCAATGGTATCAGCAAGTGGAGGCAAAGCTGATTGAGAACTGACGGTCTGTTGTGGAGAGAGCGTCGACTGGGGGGTTACAGGGGGGGTTGTTGCTGCAACAGGATGCAACAGCGAATGGTGTTGCTTACTTTGACAAGTGGTGCATGATTTCTTCGAGGTGCATTGAGCGCGCGCATGAGCTCCCAGACAATTGAAGCACCGCTTCAGACGTCGCAATGTTTGATACTTTTCATCGCGAGTTTGAGCGAGGAAGATACTACAATTGTAGAGGGTGTGTCCTTGGTTGCATAATGGGCATTTATGATAACCAGGCGGTGACATAACTTTGCTCGCGACAACTTTATTCTCGGCTGCAAGTAGAGAGCTGAGTCGCTTGATCGGCGACGTGGTCGCGGTGACCTTCGGATGACTTGATGTTTGCGTGTTGAGACCGCATAATTCTAGAGTACGAGACTGCTCCTCGACGAACGTAATCAACGATGCGTATGTGGGTGTAGCATGTGATGACATCTTGTTTTCGAACGCCTTACGAGATGCGAAGTCTAGATTACGCAATGTAAGCGAAAACAACAAAAAATCTGCCAACTCAGCGATACCGAGAGCCTTCAAAGCGGCAATACAATTCTTATGAATTCGTAAGAAATCTTGCAGTGAATGATGCGAGCTAGATTTGAGAGGCGCAAAGTCTAGGACTTGTTGAATGTAATTACTCGCCAATAATCGTATATTTTGATAACGCTGAACGAGCGCATCAAAAGCGAGGGAGTAGTTTTCATTGTCGATTTGAAAACCAGAAATCACGGAGAGAGCGATGCCAGATAATGTGGATCGCAGATAGTGGAACTTTTGCACTGAGTTCAGTGACTCATTTGTGTGCACAAGCGACGTAAACAAAGAATAATATTCTGGCCATTGCTTCGTGTCCTCAGAGAATGTAGGTAAATCAATGCGTGGAAGCTGATTTATTACGATCGGGGGAGGCGTGACCATGTTCACTGGAGGAGGTATGACATTGACCTTAGATTCAGCCAACAGAAATGCGGATTGAGCTGCGTAAATTATTTCCTCAAAACCCACTGAGACCTTAGAAATTTCTAGCGGTTTGATCGTCGGGTCAAGCAATGAGTTGTGATTAATAATGCTGGTTTGCAGTGCTTTATATTCAGCTTGTAGCACTGTCAAACGCTCAAAACGGCCTTTTACTGCGGCTAAGCGTTCGGGTTGCAATGTCTTGAAGATTTCATATGTGCGTTGTGCTTCTGCATAAAGCTCTTCACGTTGAATCTTGAGTACTTTTTGTTCTCGCTTTTGTTCCTCCATGACGAAATGAGCGTAGGAAACAAAATGTGAGCCAAAATGTAGATGACGAGACTGAGTAGAGAACTACGCGAACAGAGGTCAAGGTCACAGAACACGAGACTTATTCCGTACGAGAGAGAAACGTCCTTCAAGGTCACTGACCACGAGGTGAAAACTTGGGGGATGAATACCACAAGAAACGAATTAACAATAGAGAACAGCTCTACTGATCCAACATTTACCAATGAGAAAGACTCTAGCATGAGAACTAGCGAGAAAAACGAAGAGAAAACCACGGCTAGAAACAAAGCTCCGGCTCAAGGTCGACCAAAATATGTCGCTGCCGTGGGGTTAGCAGGGCAACAGAGCGACTGAGAGAATGATAGCTGGTAGTGGACTGTAATGTTGAGTAGTGGGTTTACCTTTACTGGCGTCGCGACGTCGGCGTCTTGCGATGATGTTCGTCGAAGTCTTGGGAACTCTGGGGTGTAAAGCCAGGGTGGAGGGACACTGCAGTGAGGTAATACGGGAGTTGCACTTGGGAAATGATGTAGGAATTTAATCGTAGAGAGTTGAAATAATAAACTCGGTAATATCTTCTAGACTCGGCTTCGATGCCTGACAAGTAATATCTATGCGTACGAGGAAAACTAAACACGCGCTGCCTCGATGCAGGCTGGCGAGAAAAACGAGAAATGACTGATTCGAACCAGGTCACTTTACTAACTGAAGACCATGCGGTCGAGGAAAAACCACCCTTGACTGCACGGGGAAAACAAACCTAGTTGCACGGAACAACTGCCTCCGTTATCAACAAGCGGGAAAATATGAATGGCCCAAACAATTAATCTTATATAATTATGATTAATTGGACTAGAAAACTTCACTACTTCGTTGCTTCGATCATGTTGCACCACTATGAAGGGAATGTTTAATTTTCCTTCGCTTTGGATCAATGTCAACATTCGAGTAAAACTTCTAAGAATCTACGCCGACCATGTAAGTCATAAACTAAACATTTCCCCGTCGTTGCATTTCCCTCCCCTCACTCATCTGACCTCAACGACCAGTGGCGGCTATTACAGTGTGCAAGGTGTGACAATTGCACACCTGATCATCCAAGAAAATTATTTAAAAGTGCTCCCTAATCCAGGAAGTAGGAAGT
The DNA here is from genome assembly GCA_934045905.1 of Leuctra nigra. Taxonomy (NCBI): domain Eukaryota; kingdom Metazoa; phylum Arthropoda; class Insecta; order Plecoptera; family Leuctridae; genus Leuctra; species Leuctra nigra. The sequence continues at coordinate 28,516,495 of OW203769.1, read as the reverse complement.
TAAATATTTTGTCTAATCATTTTGCTCTCCAAAAGACGTAAAAATGCATCAATTTCAAACTAAAGATACAAAAAAATCCGGGGTTATGCGCCCCGGCCCCGCATCTGCTGGGGGCTCTCCTCTTAGAGTACTTTCTTCTACGTCCTTCTGTTTAATTGAACACCTGTTGTAAAGCCAAATAGCCGCCACTGTCAACGACGTCTTATTTTGGTCTAAGTTTGACCTTCTGACTGAGCTCGAACTGGCGAGGCTCAGTTGTTTGTAAAAAATTGCATTTATTGAGAAGAAAGCATCAACAAAGCTAACTCACAACTTTGCCCCTGATAATACTTGCATCGACTAAGTTCGCCAAACCAGGGGCCACTCTTCTCCTAAAGTCAAGAAAGGAATCTTTATGAAAACGACACTGCTTACTGGGATAGGTACTGGCTTTGATTAATTAATCGATCGAAGTAAAACAATGTCGTTCCATGCTGCCAAAATCAGCTATGTCTTTTAGTTTTTATCACTCGTCTTTAAACAATCAAAATCAGAGTTAAAGTGATTTGTCAGTCACACAACAATAATGTATTTTTAAAATTTGCTGTGGCGACTAAAATTAGATACACTCTGTACAAACTGAAGTGGAAAGTAATTTGAATACACCACTGCGAAATGAAAAGAGAAGATTATTATTTGATCTTAATTATTTGATAATTCTACTGATCTCGACAAGGAGTTAACATCAACCATCAAGGACCTAGACAACTGGTTCTGCCACAATAAATTGAAGCTCAACGAAGAAAAGACCAACGTCATGGCTTTCTCCCCTCGTGGTAGTGTCAACCTCGAAACATTTAACACAGTAACACGTACTAAATTCTTGGGTGTTTTGATCGTCGATCGATCATAATCTTAATTGGTACATTTGTACATTGCACACATCACACATTGCACATTTGTAGTCTGTTGTGTAAACTTGCAAGAGTCAGATTCGCCATCAAGTCTCTGTCTCGTCAATGCAACCTCAATACTTTGAAGACTGTCTACTTCGCTCAGGCGCAGTCTCTCCTGTCGTATGGCCTTATTTTCTGGGGGTTATCTACTGATAGTAGCAGAGTCTTCAAAACCCATAAAAGAATTATCCGCTGTATGCCCTACCATCAACACTCGGAAATCCAGCTTCACCCTCAGCGGCAATCGTGCCGGCCAAGATTCAAAGCTTTTAAGGTGGCTGGATCGATCGAGGTCATAGTCTCAGATCTTCATAATTTTGTTTGTACTTATTGATAACCATGCCATACACAATCCGTGAAAAAATTAAACACTTCTCGTGTCTAGTTTCTGAGATAATTTGAGATTTCTCCCCCATGTTATCTTATGGCAGCCAAGTAAAATCGTGTAATTTTTAAGCTAAAATGGAGTTCTAATCTTTTTGTACCGTTAGATTTTAACAAAAACCTTTTTTTCTGGTAGACATATGGACATACTATCAGGGAAAAAATTGAAAACAATACCAACGTGTGCTATTTGAAAAGTTATTAACTAAATTCTAAATGATTTCCTATACCTCCCATGCTAAGGTTTTGATCATTCTCAAAAGACATATCGAGTGATCGCGCCACTTAACATGGGAGGTATAGGGAAATCATTTCGAATTTGGTTAATAACTTTTAAAATAGCACACGTTGGTATTGTTTTAAATTTTTTTCCTGATAGTATGTCCATATGTCTACCAAAAAAAAGTTGCTGTGAACATCTAACGGTACAAAAAGATTAGAACTCCATTTTAGCTTAAAAATGACACGATTTTACTTGGCTGCCATAAGATAACATGGGGGAGAAAACTCAAATTATTTCAGAAACTAGACACGAGAAGTGTTTAATTTTTTCAGGGATTGTGTATGGCATGGTTATCAATAAGTACACACAAAATTATGAAGATCTGAGACTATGACCTCGATGGATCCAGCCACCTTAACATTCTACCGCTCCGCTCCCTTTACATTCCGGCGATGTGCGTCTTCACTAGGAATAATCTACATCTCTTCTCCGACTGCGAGCTCCTTCCCCATCGCACAAGACAAGCCTCTGAACTGCGGCACGAATTCTGCAGACTCAGAATTTCGGCGTCGGCGTTCTGCAGAATGACAGGAGGCTGTACATGCACTCCCAGGGAACATTAAAGACATCAAGGACGACACTCATTTCAAGTCGAAAGTTAAAACTTTTCTACTAGACAACTCGTTCTACTCGATCGATGAGTTCTTATCTAAGGGAAGGACTCCCTATTAATTTTAACCTGTTTTTTTCACTTTGATTTTAACTATGATTTTATTTGATTCCATGACAAGTACGCAACAACTGTTTTTTGTACACTACTCTTAATAATTAATGCAGCTCTGCTTCCTATCACTCTTGTAACTTAATTACTAGGAAAACGCTCTGAGTAACGCGTTGATGAGCGAGCACGGATACGCGCAACACCTCGAACCGAAATTATGTTTATCAAAAATGTCATTAAAAGCCAATAATTCTTGAATTTTGTCACAGACTTGTATGAAAATCTCCAACAATACCTAAAATATTGGTCCCAATAACCACGCAAAGTTTTAAGTTGATCGATTGAACCTTTATGATTGAACGATTCCTTGTTAATTTCCAAAAATCACAGGATATCGTTCAAAAAAATTTTAAACGGTCATATCAGTTTCATAATATACGTTTGAAAGTTTCTGCTCTAACAACCTTGAAGTGAAGATTCGAAGAAGCCGTGAAATATGAAATTCGAGAAGTATGATAGCCAACACGCAAAATATCCGTAAACTGTCAATAACTTTTGAATTTAAACACAGTTTAGTCTGAAAATTGTCAAAAATACAGATAATGTTGGACCCGATGACCATGCAAAATTTTAAGTTGATCGGTCAAACGGTTCTGGTTTAAATTTCAAAAAGCACATAAAATATTTTTTTATATTTTAACCAATGGGAGGATTTGGCTGAAAATGTGTAAAATAAGAGACAATGTTAATGTTAATGACCATGCAAAATATAAGGTCGATCACATTTGTCGAAGTCCATTTTCATTTTTCAGCCTATCAGGAGATGTTTATTTAAATTTCAACCAATTAATGGATTTCAAAAAAATTAGGGTCTGCAAACAGAGAAGGTTGGTTTTACATGTGTGCAAAATTTCAGATCGCTCGGTGAAACGGTGCGACCTGTGTATCGGCTATTAGCAGCCAAAAAAAAAAAAAAAAAAAAAAAAAAAAAAACAGAGGTCCGTGCCAAAAGAGCCAAAAGGAGACGCTCGCTTCGCTCGCTCAATAAATGTACTTATGTGGATGTATGTATTTGTTAGGTTTATTATTCTTATTATAATATTATGTTTGTGGTGTTCAGCCAAGAAGGGTGACCTCACATATCTAGTGGAGCGGTCGCTCCACCCAGCCAAGTCGTACTATACACTCACAGTCACTCAACATACCGTAAATGCCTAATAAACTGAGGAGCAGACCAAACACTTTTACTGTAAGCAACAACATGGCATTTTCGGCCTACTGGATCTTAAAATTGGAAAATCTCACATTGTTGTGAAATGTCTTAATTTCGAGCTATGGCCCACCCCACTACATATACCAAATTTGGGAACAATAGGTTATGCCATTTGCGCGCTAGAGGACCGAGAAAACAGTGAAATTACACCACTTTCTGATTCTGAAGATGATGATTCTGATGATATCAGGAAACCCTGTTGACAGCGCCACAGCCTAAACGGCTAAACCGATCGACCTGAAACTTTTACCACATATGCACTTTTGGCGTCTGATGATACCTTGCCTCTTGTGATTTTTTGTGCCGCCATTTTTAAACCGGAAGTGACGTCATAACTCAAAAACGTCTGGACCGATTAGAACGAAATTAGCGCCATTCGATTTAGATGGTCATCTTTATGAAGTATCAATAAAAAAAATATTATTTTCTTATTTTCTAAACCGGAAGTGACGTCATAAATACGCAATATTTAACTTATTTCAACAAATTATACTTAAAATACGTACATAATTAACTTACATTGTAACATAGACAATACAATTTATATATTCAAGGTAGCAGTGTTCTCGGCCGCCATTCCTGAAACCGGAAGTGACGTCATATATCTAAAACGCCTGTAACGATTGCAACTGAACTAGCTCCTGCGTATTCATTCTGCTATTTATTTGAAAAATCAATTGTGAAAAATGAATAAATAAATTAATGGTACCGGAAATGGCGGCAGGAACCACTAAATGAAACCGGAAGTGACGTCATATATTACAAACGGCATGACCGATTTTACGGAAATATAGGGATTAGGAATTCAGATGGTCGTTCATGAAGGTATCAACTAGATAAAACTAGATTGTTTTCTTATTACCTATACCGGAATTCGGCCGCTATTTCAAAACCGGAAGTGACGTCATGTATCGAAAACGGCTGGATCGATTATAACGAAACTTAAGCTATTCTTCTTGGATAATCATTTTCATCTTATACCAAACGCAACTTTTCATAGTAACCAAATCGGTTGAGGCGTATTTTTTTAAAGAAATTAGTCCCTGCTCGGACATGTGCTACAAGCTGTATGAATAAACTAACAAAAGAAGTGATATCCCAGAAAAAACACTCCGTGTAAAAATACCAGCCAAGTCTCTTTAACTATAAAAAAAAATAGAAGAAATCTAAAAATTCAGCACTGAAAAGGAGTGATATCAAAAAAGGAGCCAAGTCAACGAATTTTCAAAATTTTAATCGTACCATTGAAATAAAAATATCAACCCCCGAGAAATACTTAAAAAAAGGACTTGGCGCATCGTTTTTTTAAAGACATTTTTCTATTCTTAAGCTTATGCCACTCACATACTACGTAGTTCAGAAATGCCTAGAAAAATTGGGACAAAACTTTCAAATTAAATATTGAACATTCTGTAAAATATTTTAAATTTAAATATAAGTACGCAAAGAAACATAGCATTGTCTTACAAGCAATAAATACAGAACAGTTGTGTTTGTGATTGGTAGGTACCTATAGTTTTGTGGGTACATCAACATACCTACTACAGCATTATACTTTGAACCTTCTCGCCGTGTAATTAATTGCTATTAATTAACATTTTATACCAAAAAAATTCATAAATTACATAACGTATTACTTTAGATAAAAATCTAGTCAGTAATTATTTGAGCAGCATGGCTCAGTGCACTAGTCACTTATACAAATCTCATTGACGGCCTTCTTGTAATGAGCGCTTTCGCTATTTCCCTCAGTCACGATATTGAGAAGTATGATTGATTAATATGACCCTAGAAATAGTGGCAATAACGAATAGACTAGGCCGCTTCCGTTTATTCGCTATTCGTTTATCCGTTTATTTCCTCTGAATATTGACAAAATACCAAAACTGCCAGTAGGTAAGAGTACTAGTTATATTAAAACGTAGTATGATTCGTCGATAATGAATGTGATATACTCAGGAAAATATACTTGTAGAGTTCTTCCTATACTTTTAGGATAGAAAAGTGTCTTTAAAAAAACGATGCGCCAAGTCCTTTTTTTAAGTATTTCTCGGGGGTTGATATTTTTATTTCAATGGTACGATTAAAATTTGGAAAATTCGTTGACTTGGCTCCTTTTTTGATATCACTCCTTTTCAGTGCTGAATTTTTAGATTTCTTCTATTTTTTTTTTATAGTTAAAGAGACTTGGCTGGTATTTTTACACGGAGTGTTTTTTCTGGGTAAATAATACACGGGGTATAGAGAATATTGACTTTATTTAAATCCTGACGGCGCCGGAGGCTACCGTGTACAGAGCTCAGGTGCGCTCCGGGAGCGAACTGTAACGTTGAATGTCCAGAGGATCACTGACTTCTCCTCTAGGCTCTACAAGCTACCTCGCACCTGCTGCCTTGCCTGCCTGCTATACTTTGTTCCTAAGGCAGACACACTCATTGTTCTCGTTTTATGATGTATTAGTGACACTTACAATGGACCTGACCCTATCATAAAAACCTAAAAGTGTCAAAACATACCTCATAAATACATTCATACCATTGTGGAATAATATTCCACCCCCTAAGCGAGCTAAGAGCTACAAGGTTGTAAACGACATCGAACAAGGGATGTGCAATAAATAGTTAAGGATACAATAAGAGCAAATGATTTTACGATACCTTATAAAACGAGAACAATGAGTGTGTCTGCCTTAGGAACAAACTTATAGAAGGGGTTGTTGTTGGCGGTATGCAGACAATAGATAGATGAATACAATGACATTCGCAGAAGGCCAAGGGGACGATGTCTTGAGGCAGCATGGGCGCCGGTAGGCCGGAAAGTAGCTAACTAACATTATCAATTATAAACCAGTAATAACTATAACTAATTGATATGGTCGTTACATGTTTATTTCACTTTATAAAATTGACAATGTTCATACAAGTACTAATTACTCTGTGATAACTAATATTAAATAAAATAAAATAAATAAAAAATAAAAAAAAACGAAATGCGATTTTATCACAATTGTCATTCCTTTAGCCAAAATAGGGGGGTACTTTTAAGTTTTGTCATAGTAGACAACCATGGCTGCGGCAATCCTTTCCTAAATTGATTTCAAATTTTCGATCCATCCTCCACAAAGCCTGTTCTTCTTGACAGGGTAAAATCTATATATTTCGTGAATGACATTACCTATATGAAATGCCATTAATTCCAAATGTAATCTTATTTCATTACATTTGTAACAATTGGAATTCGGAATGAATCAACGATTTCCAGTTTATGACTTCGACAGCCGAGACTGGCTCTCAGGTTTTCACCTAAGTAGAAGAGCTACGGCTGGTGTAATGGATACCATCACCGAGGTTAAGCAACATTGAGCGCAGTCGGTAGTTGGATGGGTGACCATTCAACTCTGCCTTGCCAGTTGCTGCCGTTGGGCCACAGAGACTGGGGTGGTTGGGGGTTAGTGTAACGACACCCCTCCACCTGTTATCAGTCTCTCGACGGGCGTTACACTGTCCTTGGGATGGGACGTTAAACAACAGCAGAGCGCAGGGAGCTAACTACTCACTCGCTTAACATCCCTAAGTTACGAATCCTCAACCAACTTCACCTCCGATATAATGGCGCATCGTCAAAGGAGCAGAGTTGTTGAGGCGGCAGTAGGACTACCAGTCCTGTAACACCATAGCAAAAAAAAAAAAAAAAAAGAGCTTGGTGCAACCTGAACAGGTTAAGAACTCAGCGTGGGAGGTGCAATTATTTGATGCACAAATGGGGCTTTTCACACAAACCGAGTTGTGTCTGCGGACATCCGAAGCAGACAACCGACCACATCATGAGCAGTTGTCCCGTGCTGGCCTTTCCAGGAGAGGAGGAAGACATCTTGCATCTGACAGGAGAAGCGATCGAATGGCTTGATAACTTAAATTTATAATTTGTTTTCTTGTTTATCTATTGTTTACTTGTATTGTTCCAATAAAAAACCATACGATAATAATCTCTATAGTAGCGGACTAAATCACGATTATTAACTTGTATATTCATCAAGTACATATTTTCTAATATGTACAGCTATTAAAAAGTTAACTTTGAAAGTAATTTCTGCTTATAGGAAACGAAAACTTAAATTTGACAACTATCCTAGTCAATGATCAAATCTCTCAAATGGCAAAATATCGTAATTTTTTTACAAACGTTTCCCTCAGCCTTCTATACATGTAGAAAATCACTGCCATTCAGATCATGCTCACGGCAGAGATCTAGTGGAGCGGTCGCTCCACCCAGCCAAGTCGTACTATACACTCACACTCACTCAACATACCGTAAATGCCTAATAAACTGAGGAGCAGACCAAACACTTTTACTGTAAGCAACAACATGGCATTTTCGGCCTACTGGATCTCAAAATTGGGAAATCTCACATTGTTGCGAAATAACTTAATTGGGTGCTAGAGGGCCGTGAAAACAGTGAAATTACACCCCTTTTAAAAGCTATCTGATGATGATGATTCAGATATCAGGAAACGTTGCTATCACTGCCACAGCCTAAACGGCTGAACCGATCGATATGAAAATTTTACCACATGTGCACTTTTGGCGTCTAATGATACCTTTGTTCTTATAAATTTTTTGTGCCGCCATTTTTAAACCGGAAGTGACGTCATATATAAAAAACGGCTGGACCGATTAGAACGAAATTAGCGCCATTCGATTTAGAAGGTCATCTATAAGGAATACCAATAGTGAAAGAAGAAATGTTCTATAACCTAAACCGGAAATGACGTCATAAAAATTACAAATCTGACTAAAATCATCTCTTATATCAATAACTACATATTCAGAAGGCTTATAATGTTACATAACATTAATAGATACAAATTTTAGGTGGCAGTGATGTCAACCGCCATTTTGAAAACCGGAAGTGATGCCGTAACTCGAGAACGGCTGGACCGATTGGAACGAAACTTTTGCTATACTTTGTAACATATTATTTATAGCATTAACCCAGTAACAAGCACAACTTTTCTTAGCAACCAAATCACAAAATCTTATTTTTTAAAAGAATTATAATCTTTGGTGCCACAATATGTTACAAGTTGTAATAATAAACTGAAAAAAGGAGTGATATCCCCATAAAAAACACTCCGTGTAAAAATACCAGCCAAGTCTCTTCAATTAAAAAAAAATAGAAGAAATCTAAAAATTCAGCACTGAAAAGTAGTGATATCAAAAAATTGGCCAAGTCAAAACTTTTCAAAAAATACTTGGCGCATCGTTTTTTTAGGACATGTGTAGATGAGTACATTTCATTTCCTGCCTACTTCTATACTATTTATATGAACGATGCGCCAAGTATTTTTTGAAAAGTTTTGACTTGGCCAATTTTTTGATATCACTACTTTTCAGTGCTGAATTTTTAGATTTCTTCTATTTTTTTTTAATTGAAGAGACTTGGCTGGTATTTTTACACGGAGTGTTTTTTATGGGTATAGATATACACTACACTATAGCAGAGGTATTTTGATTGCACTAAATTGTTCACGATATCAATATTGTCTGCATGCGCAAGTAAAAAGTAGATCATTCAGGAAAAGCTACTATTCTTATTGTAATATAGGTTGTGAAATACTATTATTTAATGTATATTATTCTTACGTGTACAGATATTATCTGAGTTGAAAAAAAAACAATTGATGAAGTCACGGCCACATATATGTTGAATTTATGCTTCTTCAAAATTTGAATAGTACCGCCAACCAGACATAATGTATTCATACGCCATGGCGTAAGGGTTAGATCAAAAACATTCGGTGGAATTTAAATATGGTGTTCAATCGTAATAAATAGAGTGACGGCACAGGCGAGTTGGCGATGTTTCGTGATGTGTAATTGATACCAGGAAGAAACGTGTTGAAAATAAGGAATACTCGTCAGCTAGAATTGCAGGTATGTGTTTATTTATTTTCGTATTGTCCAGTTCAATGTTGTCTGATGGGCGCCATGTGGTCGAGGTTTTTGCCGTATTTGGCCCCTTCTTTTCGGGTTCAGACATGTTCAGGGAAGCATTTTCATTACTAAAGTGTCATATGAAACATTGAGAGCGATCTTTTATGAACACTTCAGTACTACCCGCATTATTGTATCTAGTCACAGGAGAAAGATATTCGAGTGAAAAGTTACCCTTCAAAACAAAATGGCGCTCTCCTTGGATTCTGGTGATTGCCATTGCATTGTGAACTATGACGTAGGAGGTAGAGGGGGGTAGAGTCGCCTTAAATAAAAAACAATGATCATCTATGTCTTTTCGTTTAGGCTACATGAATGAATAACTTTAGCCCCCATTCCCCAGCCCCCGCCAGGGGTATGGGGGTGGCACCAAAAATGTTTAGAAGTTGGACCAATATATGCATTTAGTAAGATAGGTAAGATAGGCACCTTCCCTTAACGACGATGCTACGGGATACCACTTCAACTTAGCCCCCAATATGCACCCCCCTTTATGCACAGCCCCACAGGGCAACCCGAAGGATCTGGCATCGAATCCAAGTTCTGGGGGATCCCGAGAATATAGTGATTCCTCTTAGAACAGTAACTTTCCAACTTTTTGTAGTACTGAATATTATTATGATATTTTGTGCTATTGATTTTGTCATTTGTTTTTCTAAACTGATTGGAAGATGTGCAGGAAAATATCTCGAGACTATGATATGGTGTGAAATTGTTTGTATCTTGACGGCCGTGATGTTACCTAGAAGGCTTTGAATAATTATTTTATTTATGTTTCGCTGGCAACAGAATGTTCATTCATTGTCCAGCCATCGAAGAGATCGGACGGAAGCTCATTTTTCTCTGATTTTAAGTTTTTTCTATCCAAACCGCCTGAAACATGGGGAGAATTCAAAAATTCGTGAGTTATATTACATTTATTATTGAAAATAGGTATTAATTTTCAAAATTGGATTTATGAATTCGTAATTTTAAGCGAAAGTTAGTAGGTAGGTATTTTGCGAGCCGCGTCCTACCAATAACCGTGTCGAGAGATTTCATTCCATGCTTTTGGTCTAGGCTATACCTACTACAGAAGATTTTTCTTGCGATCATTTCTAGGATAGAAATCTTAATATCATTTCAAATTACCTTCATAACGCACACAAAGCCGTGGTAAAGAAATCACATTTTTCATAAACAAAATTGCAGCTGATTTGCAGCTTAACTTATTATTTTGCTACCTCTTCGTATAAATGTTTAGTATGCAATTCGATGTTTTAAGTGGGAATTTATAAAAAAATATTAGGTACCTACCTACCTACCTACAATTGTTTGGTTAATAACATCCTAATAAAAAAACACTTCCTATAAAAATCCAGAAAAGTCTCTTCAACTATAAAAAAATAAAAAAAATTGCACTGAAAGTAGTGTTATCAAAAAATGGGTGAAGTCAAAACCATTAAAAAATTTAAAAAATAATACTTGGTGACAACAAATCAATCATAAAACGGTATTTGAACGACACGGAATGGCTGCTGGTGAGGTTCCTTGACAATCAATCCTTGTTATTATCAATGAAATCATAGCTCATCTACAAAAGTTAGATGACGAGTTAGCATAGACTTCATCGGATGATGCCATCACATTGCTTTACAGCCAATCAATTCCTTTAAATACCGTTTTATCATTTGCTAAGTGTACAAATACAAATAATAGGCGTGTAGGCCAGAAATGAAATGTACTAACCTACTAATATCTATAATGTACTACCTACCACAAAGAACTTTTGTGTGTCTTTTTTTGCACAAAAATAACAATACGCCAAGTAGGTACCTAAGTATTTTTTCATCGGAGTGTCTATTCGTCCGGCCGTTTAAAACTACTATACCGATTTGCGACCTAAAAATTGATCACGGCCTTCAAGAAGGCGTCAAGTAGGCGGTGGGCGAAAAAAGTTCAAAATACATGATGAAGTTATTATTTTGCAATTACACATAATGTTACAGGGTGTTTGGCTGTGTTTAACTGTGATGTATTATTTGTATTGTTGAAATAAGCCATATCTGTGATTTGAAGTTTGGGGATTGATTGTCTAATCCAGAAAGAGTTGAAAAAGCAGTTGTATCATGGACGCCGACAGTATTTCTGCAAGGGTGGAAATGCAAAGCAAGTAAAACTTATTGTCACGGATATAAGGGGGGTGTGGGGGGCTTGCCCCCCTAATATTATAAATATAAAATAATATTCGAAATAATCAAACGCCTAATTTTCATCCCTTTCCCTTCCCGGAATGAAGTAAACTGAAATTAATGTATTTTCAAACTTGCCGCCATGCCGACAATGTCGGTAAAGGAGTTCAAGGTTGGCGATGGTCGGACGAATAAAATTACACTATTCGTCCGTCTAGCCGGACGAATATCCCCAGGGTTTTTTCATTTTTTAAATAAATTTTGCTTGACCCATTTTTTGATATCACTAGGTAGGTAGGTACTTTGCAGCGTGAAATGTTTTTATTTTATTTTTTCTTAGTTGAAGATACTAGGCCGGTGTTTTTGCTTTGTGTATTTGATGGGAATATCACTACATTTTTTAGTTCCCCGGGGATATTTGTCCGGCTAGACGGACGAATAGTGTAATTTTATTCGTCCGGCCATTGCAAACTTTGAACTCCTGTACCGACATGGCCGGCACGTTTGAAAATACATGAATTTCAGTTTACTTCTTCCCGGGAAGGGAAAGCGAGGAAAATTAGGCGTTTGATTATTCCCTGTGAATACTATTATTTTATATTTGTAATATTATTTGTAATATATTTGTAATTTTACCGATTGACAACTTAAAAATTGATCATGGCCTTCAAGAGTGGTCGAAAAAGTTCAAAATTATGATGAAGTTATTATATTGCAATTACACATAATGTTACAGGAAGTTTGGCCGTGTTTGATTGTGATTTTTTATTTGTATTTGTTAAAATAAGCCATTCTGTGATTTTAAGTTTGGGGATTAATTGCCTACAGCCTCAAAGGAACATGCTCAAAGGAAGTTTGGTCCGCAAGTGGATATTTGCAGATGTCAGTCCTCAACACCACAAGACCGTGTTCTAATAATCTTACGGACGGAATACAGTCGACTCTGGGCACTTGCGTCGATAAATCTGAAATTCTTTTGAGCATGAGTTGAAAAAGCAGTTTTATCATGGACGCCGTCAGTATTTCTGCAAGGGGGGGAGTGCAAAGCAAGTAAAACTTATTGGCACGGATATAAGGGGGTGTGGGGGGCTTGCCCCCCAATATTATAAATATAAAATAACATTCGAAATAATCAAACGCCTAATTTTCCTCCTTTTCCCTTCCCGGGAAGAAGTAAACTGAAATGAATGTATTGTCAAACTTGCCGCCATGCCGCCAATGTCGGTAAAGTAGTTCAAGGTTAGCGATGGCCGGACGAATAAAATTACACTATTTTTCCGTCCACGGCAGAGAGATATATATAGATATACACTACACTATAGCAGAGGTATTCTCACTCCACCAATGAACGTGAAGCCTTTTCGACATGAGAAATATTGGGGTATCCGGGCATCGTTAGCGCATATATCAGCACTAGTGGTAAAAATATGAACTAACTGCTAAATTTATTCATTGAGCCGTCGTTGCATTTATATGCTATGCACGATGTTCTTTTGTTTTATATCAGATATTTACAATTAAACTATAAAATGAACTATAAATCCAATAAATATCGTCAAATAACAGCTATTCTGCGTGCCAGCAGGCACATCAAGTGTAAGCTATGAATTAGCGGTTGAGCCATCGTCAGAGATTAGTCATCAAGTAGTTCACTCTTCACGCTATCGACGTCGCTCAAATCACCGGGTCCTACCAGATTTCCCCAATCACAGGGTCTGAAAAGGCTTCACCACTGTCAATGTTATCGGTATAGGAGTGAGACAACCGTCTCTACTAGTATGAATCCCCATAAAAAACACTCCGTGTAAAAATACCAGCCAAGTCTCTTTAACTATAAAAAAATAGAAGAAATCAAAAAATTCAGCACTGAAAAGTAGTGATATCAAAAAATTGGCCAAGTCAAACTTAATTTGAAAAACCAAAATATACTTGGCGCATCGGGTATTAATCTAGTATAGAAGTATATGCCAAAAATCATATGTACCTAAATATATAAAATATACCTATAATGCCCTTAAAAACGATGCGCCAAGTATATTTTGGTTTTTCAAATTAAGTTTGACTTGGCCAATTTTTTGATATCACTACTTTTCAGTGCTGAATTTTAAGATTTCTTCTATTTTTTTATAGTTAAAGAGACTTGGCTGGTATTTTTACACGGAGTGTTTTTTATGGGGATATCACAATTTTTTTAAAGTTTATTTAAACAATTTGTAACACATATCGAAACAACAATAACTAATTCCTTAAAAAAAATAAGCCAGTTCCAATTTGGTTACTAAGAAAAGTTGCGTTTGGTACCAAAATATACTTTAAGTGATATTCCATGAAGAAAAGCGAAAGATTTGTTCCAATCGGTCCAGCCGTTTTCGAGATATGGCATCACTTCCGGTTATCAAAATGGCGGCTGAAAACACTCCACGTAGAATTTGTTTATATAAATGTTTTGTATCATTATAAACCTTGTGAATAAGTAGTTATTGTAGTAAGAGGTGATTAAAGTCTGATTTTTCATTTTTATGACGTCATTTCCGGTTTCAGTAATAGTATATTTCTGTTTAGACTATTGTATTTTCATATATATGACCGTCCGAATAGTTTGACGCTAGTTTCGTTCCGATCGGTTCAGCCGGTTTCGAGATATGAAGTCATTTCCGGTTTCAAAATGGCGACTTCCGGTTGGTTTTATAAAAAGGCACCTCAGACGCCAAAAGTGCACATGTGGTAAAAATTTCAGATCGATCGGTTCAGCCGTTTAGGCTGTGGCGGTGATAGCGGTGTTTCCTGATATCTGAATCATCATCATCATCTAAAGAAGAAGAAGAAGATGAAAGTGATGTAATTTCGCGATTTTCAAGGCCCTCTAGCTCGCAAATGGTATAACCTATTGTTGGCTCATTTGGAATATTTGGTAGGGGGGTCCATAGCTCGAAATTAAGATATTTCACAACAATGTGAGATTTTCCAATTTTATGATCCAGTAGGCCGAAAATGCCATGTTGTTGCTTACAGTAAAAGTGTTTGGTCTGCTCCTCGGTTTATTAGGCATTTACGGTATGTTGAGTGACTGTGAGTGTACAGTACGACTTGGCTGGGTGGAGCGACCGCTCCACTAGATGTAGAAATGATGTCCATGAATCTTGCTCCGTCTAGCCGGACAAATATCCCCAGGGACTTAAAACATTAATTCAATAATTGTGCATCAGATCAGGTTTAAAGGAGTTCAATGGACTGTAGCTCACACCGTTTGACGCATCAATTCGAAAGTTTTTGCAGATTTTGAGACAGTCTTATACCCCTTCTACACGCTCACTTTAATAGAGTATGTTAAACATACATTTAAATGACGTCTCACTTTAGCACGTCTACACACTCACTTTATCTATTGACGCACTATCTGGTGACGATTTTGTAATTATTACCTTAATTTGTCGATTCAGTGCAGTGTTATTCTAATGACAGTGAGGAGATTTCACATGAATGGTCCAGTGAAGTTATTTCCAAAATATGTTCCAGCTGTCAGTTCAAGTTGAAAACAAAATCACTCTTGGATGACATAGCCTCACTTTTAACACTCATAAGCACTTATTTATTATTTTAAAATTGTTTTAAGCCTTTGTGTTAGGTTAAAAAGTATTATTAAATAGCACGCAACACACTTACAAATTCAATTAAACATTTTAACTTGAATATGTATACAATTTTACTAAACTGAAGAAGAACAAAAGAATGTAGAAATAGTAATCCTCAAATTGGCGGTGCTGGATTTTTCGAATCGTTTTTAAAAATAATCTCGCGAGATCTCGCGTCTTGCGTTAAACATAGGTTAAATGGAGGTCCGTCGCGAACTTGAAGTGCGGTGTCATTTAAGGGAAGCTTGATCATCTACACGGTGTACTTAAAGTGAGAGGCTACTAAAGTCCTATGTTAAAGTGAGCGTGTAGAAGGGGTATTATGTCGTTTTCGGCTGGCCGCACTGGGGTTGCACTGAGCTGCACTGAGTGCAAGTGGCGTGTTCGACTGGCAGTGCGAGTTGCTCTGGGGCAATGTTTTCGTATTCGACTGGGAAGTGGTGCACACTGGGTGCGCACTCAGTGCACTATTTCTTGCTCGGAAATATTAGGTAGAGTTGCCCCCTCCACTCCGCCGCACTCCGACAAAATGGCGGCACGAAAAACAAAATTGATGTTGTTACTGGAGGTTTTCCTTCAAAACACTCGGGAGCTCAATTTCTTCGGTTGCCATTTGAAAATAGCTGTCAGTGTCAAAACACAAAATCAAAACATACCATTCGTATTCGGCTGAGACCGCACTGGGGGCAGCACTAGGCAGCACTAGGGCAAAACCAGGTTAAGACATGACGTCACGATCAAGAACTCAGTGCAACCCCAGTGCGGCCAGCCGAAAACGACATAATAGTTTTTGGATTATACCTACCTACATTTCATGGAAGTCGGTTGATTGGTTAAAATTAAAATACATATAACCTACCTAGGTAGAGGTATTATGTGATTTTCGAAATTTAAACTAGAACCGTTTGACCGATAAACTTAAAACTTTGCATGGTGATTGGGACTAACATATTAGGTAATTTTTTTACCTATTCTTCATCATAATCATCCTGCAACTAAGCTAATGGCGACGGATGAATGACTATGATGATGATGCGCGGTGGGAAGGATGGTAATGACGTGTGAATCTAATAACATTGTGTTTTTGCGCAGACGTTCAAGCCTGCGCTGTTCATGCTGGTTGCATTCATCATCGCGCAGGGGGCAGTTCGTGTTCAAGGTGATGACAAGGTGGGCACCCTAGGTTCTAAATTGTCAATTCACTTGAGTCACTCTCGAAACAGTTATCACGTGATAACTCCAAGTTATGATATCATAAGGAGGTTTGTCCTATCTCTCACCATGTTAATATTATGAATTTGTCACATAGCCTATGACATTCTTCTTTCGTGTCCGGAAGCAGTAATTAAAACTTACAACTAACACCTAATTACTAAATATTTAGTTTTTGCCAAAATGTGGCCACGTCAATTGCTATGCTACTAGCCCTCTCTAAGTCGTCATGTGTGCAGGGACCTGGTGCCAAAACACAGCGAAGAAGATGTTCCCCATCTTGCCGCTCTCCACACTCGCAGAGATCTCCGTCTTCCGAATAGCCCCACTTCATTAAATTTGCTTTTGTCCTTCCCACACCAGTTCTTATCCTATTCAATGTCCTCCAAATTCTCCACTCGAGGTCTTTCCCTGGAGGCAGCTCTTCTGCTGGATTTCCCGGAATGTTACGTCGCTGCAGGCCAGCTTCCCATCTCGACAGACGCTCATCTCGAGCCGAATCAGGGATCTCTTTGGAGACCTGCATGAAGCTCTTCCGTGATTTTAGCCTTAGATGAGGACCTTTGTACTCAGCCATAGGATGCCTGCTGTCTCTGATTTGCTTTGTTCTTTCAATATCAGTTGCAACACTCCTTCGAACTTGATGCGGTGCAATCCCGGCTAACAAATACAACTGATCTCTGGGAGTTGGTCTCAAGCACCCAGTTACAATTCTGCACGTCTCGTTCAAGGCAGTGTCTACTTGCTTTGCATGTGTTGAAACTATTCCACACTGGGCATGCATACTCACCAGCAGAGTAGCACATAGCCAAAGCGGTTGTCCGCACAGTATGCGGCTTGGCTCCCCATGTGGTACCAACGAGTCTGCGAAGCAAGTTATTCCTGGCCTGTACTTTCATCTTGGTTTTATTGCAATGTTCCTTGAAGGTTAACATGCGATCTATAGTAACACCGAGATACACAGGATTCTCAGTGCTTTCAATACTCTTACCTAGCCATGATACCTGGAGTTTTCTTTTCGCCTCTTTGCTTCGCAGATGAAAAGCGCATACCTGCGTTTTTGCAGGATTTGGCCGCAACTGATTAGCACCGTAGTAATCTGCTAAGATATCCAGAGTACTGGATGTGAATAGGATAGGATGTGTGATCGGATGTGTGATCGGATGTATAGTTATACATCCGATCAAAAAAATAGTTACCTATGAGAACTCTCTTTACACACGTGATAACTCCAAGTTATGATATCATAAGGAGGTTTGTCCTATCTCTCACCATGTTAATATTATGAATTTGTCACATAGCCTATGACATGATAACTGTTTCGAGAATAGGATGTGTGATCGGATGTGTGATCGGATGTATAGTTATACATCCGATCAAAAAAATAGTTACCTATGAGAACTCTCTTTACATCGTTCATGTCATGTTGAGTTATCTAAGTCGAATGAAGAACATTCACTGCACACTAAAGCTTATCAATATTTTCAGTCAATAAGTTGATTTTGCAGTAATTTATGAATAAAAAAAATATCCCATCAGTGTATAAATACGCATGTGAAAATTTTCAAAACCCAGTGATTTTATGTTCAATTCATAATAGTGAATGTTGTGGATATAGTTGATAATACTTGTACCCACCACCTGCTCGATCATCCCTGGGGGGTTATTCTAGAACTTTAAAACTCCGGATTCGGCCCGAATACGGTTCACGGCCATATGAATTAACATTGCACCGAATCGTATTCGGGCCGAATCCGGAATTTATAAGTTATAGAATAACCCCCCTGTTCCTGTCAGGGGGCTCGTTTCGCGTGACGCTGTGTCTAGCCGACCGGCCACCCGGCGGAATAATGAAAAGTTATTCAGCCGGCCACCGCCAATACTCAATAGACCAATAGACCATAGACCACCGCCCAATGTTCGACTTAATGCTTCATTCTTTCATTAATATAGATAATTATTATATTTTCACCATGCACGGTATAAATTACAATCATCCAGAGTATTTATCTATTTTATAAACTAGGAAAACGCTCTGTGAAACGCGTTGATGAGCGAGCACGGATACGCGCAACACCTCGAACCGAAATTCTGCGTCTATCGAAAATATTATTAAAAGCCATATAATTCTTGAATTTTTCACAGACATTTTTAAAAATCTACAAATATCACTTAAATATTAGTCCCAATAACCTTGCAAAGTTTTAAGTTGATCGATTGAACCTTTATAATTGAACTACGTTCCCAGTAAGTATTAAAAAATCACAGAATTCTTTAAAAAAATATACCTGGGACCACTCGTATGATATTAGTGTGTGTACACAATATCAGATCGATCTGTTGAACGGTCATTATTGGTTTTATATGCGTTTAAAAGTTTTTGCTCAATTATACCTTGGATTAGAACTAAAGAGTCAAAGTAGCCGTGATCAACATTTTTGAGAAATTTGACATCTAACACGCAAAATGTCCGTTAAATGTTAGTTACTTTTGGATTTAAATACAGATTAGTCTGAAAGTAGTCAAAAAAAGATAATGTTGGTCCCAATGACCATGCAAAGTTTTAAGTTGATCGGTCATACGGTTCTAGTTTAAATTTCAAAAAACACTGATTTTTTTTTTAATTTTAACCAATGGGAGGATTCAGATGAATTTTTGTTTGATTGGGCAAAATGTTGGTCGTAATGACTTCTCAAAATTTCAAATTGAACGGACCAACCAATCGAAAGATAATTTTTTTTAAATCCCTTTCAAAAACGATCCCAGAGACCGCATAGATTACGTTAGTACGTGTGCAAAATTTCAGATCGATTGGTTGTGCGGTTTGATCTGGGCAGTGCAGACAAAAAAAAACAAAAAAAACATACAAACAAAAAAAAACACACACACAGAGAGAAAGTGCCATAAGAGTACCGTGGTGACGCTCGCTACGCTCGCTCAATTACACAGAATTGTGTAATTTTTTACTCTGGGTGTTTAAAATCCCATAGTCCCTGCAAAAGAGTAACAACTGAGTTTTAAGTTTAAATGAAGATAAATCACACCTTTCTTGCACAAAATGAATTTGTATAACTATAATCAAACAAGTAGACGATGTACAGAGCTCGAATATGAAATAATACAAAATGAAAAAGAAACACTATCACTGGAATCGAACTCGGGTCCCCAGAATACCGCCTCGGCATCATATCCAACCAACCAACTGAGCATTGATGATTTGAGAATTATTAAGCCAATACAGCCCAGGAGGCCAATTCTTGAGTTTTCGTGTTTTGAAACCATTGTGTGGTTTCATTGTTTAAAACGTAAAAAAGTTGACAACTATTGCTTAGCCTTCAACTTTTTTACGTTTTAAACAATGAAACCACACATGGTTTCAAAACATGAAAACTCAAGAATTGGCCTCCAGACTCATGTTAAAACCACCCAATATAAGCTAACAAATAACCAGATAATAACCAAAAACTAAATAATAACTTATAACTAGGTATATTTGTATTTCAATTGAATTCATTTCATTTACATTGAAGGCGGTATATTTGTATTTCAATTGAATTCAATTTCATTTACATTGAAGGCGGTATATTTTACTCATGCGCATGTTAAAAAAATGGCGTTGGCCGGTCGAAAAGATTCCGCTGTCACTATTCGTCCGGCAGCCGCCATTTTGGTCCAAACTTCGCGTGGATTGGAAGCAAATTGGAAGGAAATTTGAAAATGATTGTAGTAGATACATACATGGTCGTTTTCAACATGTAGGTATCTAGTCAGATTTGACTAGATTTGAACGAACCTTCTAGTCAGAAGGAACAGATTTGATTTTGATCAGTCAAATCTGATCCTTCTTTCATTCAATTATAATAATGACCTAAAAATAGCAAATACTTGTAAAGTGGAAATGAATTTTACAATAAATTAAGAGAATTAACCTATTTGGAATATATTGATAGAAATTCGAATTTTTAAAGATACTTTTAGATTTATGAAAGTAAGTAGGATGCTAATTAATTTTTATTATTAAAGCTGAGGTCATGACCATTCTAAAAACAAGTTTTTGGTAAAAATCTATTCATACAAAAAAATACAAACTCCATTTAATACCCTAATAATGACAGATTTTTCACGCCGGCCATAAGTTAACATGGGGAAAAAACTGAAATTCAAATTGAAATATCTCAATAACTACACACTGCAAGTCCATAATATTTGGATGGGTTGTGCATCATTATGAATATGTATGCCAAAAATCATAAAGATCTGAGACAAAAATTCGATCGATGCAGCTACCTTAAATTTGTATCCCTGGGGATATTCGTCCGGCTAGACGGACGAATAGTGTAATTTTATTCGTCCGACCATCGCTAACCTTGAACTCCTTTACCGACATTGTCGGCATGGCGGCAAGTTTGAAAATACATTAATTTCAGTTTACTTCATTCCGGGAAGGGAAAGGGATGAAAATTAGGCGTTTGATTATTTCGAATATTATTTTATATTTATAATATTGGGGGGCAAGCCCACCACACCCCCCTTATATCCGTGACAATAAAGCCCCATTTACACGGTAAAATTTCCTGTAAAATCTTTTATAAAATCTTTTCGTAAAATAAATTTTAACGTGTAAACAAGCCAATTTGATGGTAAATCTTCGTAAAATGTTTTGTAAAAGGGTTGTGTAAAACCTTTTATGATATAAAACATGTTCTATTTCTGTAAAAGAATTTACGAAAAGATTTTACGAAAAGATTTTATAAAAGATTTTACAGGAAATTTTACCGTGTAAATGGGGCTTAAGTTTTACTTGCTTTGCATTTCCACCCTTGCAGAAATACTGTCGGCGTCCATGATACAACTGCTTTTTCAACTCTTTCTGGATTAGACAATCAATCCCCAAACTTCAAATCACAGATATGGCTTATTTCAACAATACAAATAATACATCACAGTTAAACACAGCCAAACACCCTGTAACATTATGTGTAATTGCAAAGTAATAACTTCATCATGTATTTTGAACTTTTTTCGCCCACCGCCTACTTGACGCCTTCTTGAAGGCCGTGATCAATTTTTAGGTCGCAAATCGGTATCTAGTGGAGCGGTCGCTCCACCCAGCCAAGTCGTACCGTACACTCACACTCACTCAACATACCGTATATGCATAATAAACTGAGGAGCAGACCAACCACTTTTACTGTAACCAACAACACGGCATTTTCGGCCTACTGGATATTAAAATTAGAAAATCTCACATTGTTGCGATATATCTTAATTTCGAGCTATGGCCCACCCCACTACATATACCAAATTAGGGAACAATATGTTATGCCGTTTGCGAGCTAGAGGGCCGTGAAAAACGTGAAATTACACCCCTTTTAAAACCTATCTTGATCTGATGATGATGATGATGATATCAGGAAACACCGCAATCACCGCCACAGCCTAAACGGCTGAGCCGATCGATCTGAAATTTTCACCACATGTGCACTTTTGGCGTCTGAGGTGCCTTTTTATAAAACCAACAGAAAGCCGCCATTTTGAAACCGGAAGTGACGTATTATCTCGAAAACAGCTAGACCGTTAGGAATTAAACCAGCGCCAAATGATTCAGACGGTCATCTATATGGAATATCAATAGTTAAAGTAGAGATGTACTATTACCGAAACCGGAAATGACGTCATGAAAATGAAGAACTAGATTTAAATGACCTCTTACTACAATAACTACATATTCAGAAGGCTTATAATGATACATAACATTTATAGAAATAAATTCTATGTGGCAGTAATTTTAGTCGCCATTTTGAAAACCGGAAGTGATACCATATCTCGAAAACGGCTGGACTGATTGTAACGAAGCTTGCGCAATTCTTCATGGAATATCACTTTAAGCTTAGGTATATTGAGCACCAAACACAATTTTTCGTAATAACCAATTCGGAAATGGCGTATTTTTTAAAAGTAATTGGTCATTGTTGCTCCGATGTGTGTTACAAGTTGTGTAAATAAACTAAAAAAATAAGTGATATCCCCATAAAAAACACTCCGTGTAAAAATACCCGCCAAGTCTCTTCAACTATAAAAAAATAGAAGAAATCTAAAAATTCAACACTGAAAAGAAGTGATATCAAAAAATGAGCCAAGTCAAAACTTAATTTTAAAAATCAAAATATACTTGGCGCATCGTTTTTAAGGGCATTATAGGTATATTATATATATTTAGGTACATTTAATTTTTGGCATATGCTTCTATACTATTTATATACACGATGCGCCAAGTATATTTTGGTTTTTAAAATTAAGTTTTGACTTGGCTCATTTTTTGATATCACTTCTTTTCAGTGTTGAATTTTTAGATTTCTTCTATTTTTTTATAGTTGAAGAGACTTGGCGGGTATTTTTACAAGGAGTGTTTTTTATGGGGATAGTAGTTACTAGGAAAACGCTCTGTGTAACGCGTTGATAAGCGAGCACGGATATGTGCAACACCTCAAACCATAACTCCTTAAAACCCGGCAATAACATACCTAAAACAACTGAAATCTAGAAGCACGATCCACTAAATTATACCCCATAAAAAAGACTCCGTGTAAAAACACCAGCCAAGTCTCTTCAACTATAAAAAAATAGAAGAAATCTAAAAAA
Source organism: Leuctra nigra (assembly GCA_934045905.1). Lineage (NCBI taxonomy): Eukaryota > Metazoa > Arthropoda > Insecta > Plecoptera > Leuctridae > Leuctra > Leuctra nigra. The sequence goes on along the minus strand of OW203769.1, from coordinate 28,493,308 downwards.
TCAGCACTGAAAAGTAGTGATATCAAAAAATGGGCCAAGTCAAAACTTAATTTTAAAAACCAAAATATACTTGGCGCATCGTGTACATATAAATAGTATAGAATATGCCAAAAATCAAATTTACGTGAATATATATAATATACCTACAATACTCTTAAAAACGATGCGCCAAGTATATTTTGGTTTTTAAAATTAAGTTTTGACTTGGCCCATTTTTTGATATCACTACTTTTCAGTGCTGATTTTTTAGATTTCTTCTATTTTTTTATAGTTGAAGAGACTTGGCTGGTGTTTTTACACGGAGTGTTTTTTATGGGGATATCACTAATTTTTTTAGTTCATTTACACAACTTGTAACACACATCGGAGCAACAATGACTAATTCCTTTGAAAAAATTAGCCATTTTCAATTTGGTTAGGTAAACTAAGAAAAGTTGCGTTTGGTACCAAAATATGCTTAAAGTGATATTACATAAAGAAAAGCGAAAGATTCGTTCCAATCAGTCCATCCGTTTTCGAGATATGGCATCACTTCCGGTTTAGCAATATGGCGGCTGAAATCACTGCCACCTAGAATTTACTTATATAAATGTTTTGTATCATTTTAAGCCTTCTGAATATAGTTAATGTAGTAAGAGGTGATTAAAGTCAGATTCTTAATTTTTATGACGTCATTTCCGGTTTCGGTAATAGTACACTTCTTTTTAGACTATTGATGTTCCATAAAGATGACCGTCTGAATCATTTGGCGCTAGTTTCATTCCGATCGGTCAAGCCGGTTTCGAGATATGACGTTACTTCCGGTTTCAAAATGGCGGCTTCCGGTTGGTTTTATAAAAAGGCACCTCAGACGCCAAAAGTGCACATGTGGTAAAAATTTCAGATCGATCGGTTAAGCCGTTTAGGCTGTGGCGGTGATAGCGGTGTTTCCTGATATCATCATCATCATCATCTGAAGAAGAAGAAGATGAAAGTGATGTAATTTCACGATTTTCAAGGCCCTCTAGCTCGCAAATGGTATAACCTATTGTTGGCTCACTTGGAATATTTGGTAGGGGGGTCCATAGCTCCAAATTAAAATATTTCTCAACAATGTGATATTTCCCATTTTTGAGATCCAGTAGGCCGAAAATACTATGTTGTTGCTTACAGTAAAAGTGTTTGGTCTGCTCCTCAGATTATTAGGCATTTACAGTATGTTGAGTGATTGTGAGCGTACAGTACGACTTGGCTGGGTGGAGCGACCGATCCACTAGATAAAAAAAATATCTGAATTTGCTTCTCCTTGCAAGTTAGTAACAGACAGTACACTCATGTGTATTTATTGGAGTATTTAGGTACCTATTATGGATTAATAAAAAATAAAAAATACAGATATTCAAACCACAAAATAGGCCATTATCTAAGTGCTAATATGAGCAAACATAATTTAAGAAATATTATCCAAACAGCTTATACCTAACACATTGCTTACCAACACAAACCTAACACATTGTGTCTATAAGAAACATATTGACTGAATAAATAAAATATTTCATAAACATAATTTCAATTATCAACCATTCAATCTATTTCTACAATCAAGCAGACATTTCATCGGTCTACAAATAATTTGCTCAGCCTTTGAAAGGATTGGAATTAAGACTGCATGTTAAAACTCTTAAAAACAATAAATACCTATGCAATTGGTTACTTCTTCAAGAAAATAATACAAAAACTAAGTATAACCTCGCACGTTTTGCTATAACTAATATATCTAATCGTAAAGAAATAATTATTACGTATTCTAACAATAATCTATAGACAGCTGACTGCTTCCGAGTTTGTTTTGAATGGGGCGCATCGAGCCGCCGCAACGGACTCCTCGAACCTACAATGCTATTTATATGGGAAAAAACTTTTTTTTTTATGAACGGATGAAGGTGATGAAGGTGTGTTTTTCTATCAACAGATTTCGCTTTAATTTTATGAAATTATTTAGAACCAACAAAACAGATTAAATACATATACCTATCCTATTGCATATTGACTATAATAATAAAACAATTTTTAGTTCGCAGTTATTAGTTCAGATTTGCACAAAACAAACAGAAATAGGTATTTTCATAGATGCAAATTCACTGCAGTTACCTGGGATTCCTAGCCGTTATCAAGGGACCGGACACGGATTCAGCACGCACCTGCCACCTGTCTCTCATCTCAAGGAAATAGTCTCCGTCCTCACAACGATCGAAAATTAAATGTCAAATACACTTTTATTATAGGATTGATGTTTAGAAATGAGGTATCTTCACATATTATTTCGTAAAATATTAGTTACTTTTCCTGGAGCTTATAAATTGTCACCACTTCATCAAAACTTGTCATTATCGGCTAAAATTCCGCCTTGCATCGGTCAAAGTTCCGTCGATCAAACTTCGGTCGATGAAATCCTACCAACAAATAGCTTGCTTAGCCTTTGAAAGGGAAAGTAAAGACTGCATGTTAAAGCTCTTACAAACCATAAATACCTATACATCGGTTACTTTTTCCAAAAAATAACAAATTATTATCAAAGAAATAATGCTTACGTTTTCTAACAATAAAAGATAAATAGACAGATGATTGCTACCGAGTTTGTTTTGAATGGGGCGCATCGAGCGGCCGCAACGGACTCCTCAAACCTACAATGCTATTTATGGGAAAACACAATTTTTTTTATTTATGGACGGATCTTTCTCAAAAACTATACAGGTCTAAGTTAGTATGAGATGAATGTGGGTGCAAAATTTCAGATCGATACGTTGAACGGTGCGGCCTGGGTTGAACCAGCAAAAAAACAAAAAAACAAACACACACACAGAGAAAGTGCCGCAAGAGTCAAGTGGAGACGCTTGCTCCGCTCGCTTAAAAACTGGCCGGACGAATAGACACTCCGAATTTCCCTAGTAGAATTTCACTTGTCTGCACTTTGGTGCCTGGATGGTTATTCTTGAAATAGTTATCACGTCATAAGTAATGACTCATAAGAAAGTCATAATATTAACATGGTGAGAGATAGGACAAACTTCCTTATGACATCATAACTTGGAGTTATGACGTGATAACTTTTTCAAGAATAAGCCCCCTGGTCAGGGCAGGGGTTTGTCAGGGGGGACCTAAAAAGTTAAAATTAGATAATAGTACAACCAGAATATCTTTTGACGATTTAAAAACAGGTTTCAAATCCAAAATCAACAATAAAAAATCTCAAAAAATGTAGTGTTCATTTTTTGTGTGACCTTGAACAGCAAAAGTAGCCAAATTTTGTGAAATTTTGGAAACTGAGTAACTCACAAACGAATGAATATTCTTCAACACTTCGCAGGAATTTACTTATGAAATGTCTACAAATTTGATTTTCCAATATTTTCTGTGTGGCCTTGAACTAAGAAGTTGATGTTCCCCCATAATTAAAAAAACGGGTCAAGTGGGCAAAATATCCCCCACCAGGCAGAGTTTCTAAAACTATTATTTTTTTGATTGAGCAATACAATTTTAGTAAAATGTTACTAGTTGCAACTTTTGCGGTTGGTTGGGGTAGCATTGGGAGCGGTTTTGGTGTAATTTTGGATTTATTTTTAAAAATTCGAAATTCGTCAATAGATGAAATAGAGCATGAAAACCAACAAATATTACTTAATATGATTTGTTTTAATTGTCTTGAAATATTTTTAATGTAATTAACACTTCTTTTCAGAAGTATTTTTAAAAGTCAAAATTTTGATCTCCGGGGAAAAAACTTTATAAAAATAAACAGAACTGTGTATATTTATATCCCATTTACGAATATCAAATCAGAGATATAAATAACATATATCTCTGATATAACATTATCGTATTGTCACAATTATTTGTACAACGTCATACCTCTCTACACACCCCGTTAGGGGATGGACTATTCTGTCCATGGAGGCAAATAGACCACATTTTAAATAATTATCTAGTTAGCTCTGCTTTTCAAAAAATTTCATATTAGTGTTTTTCAACAATGGAACATAACATGAATTGTAGACAAAATTGGTTGATGAAATCATTTGAAATTTCAATCATGATCAGATAAAAGATAAACTTAGATATGAGGATCAGTGTACTGCATATGAAATTTTTTGAAAAGCAGAGCTAACTAGATAATTTAAAATGTGGTATATTCTTGATTTTTCACTTTGTCAAACCATTTACGTTTGCATCACTTACAACTTGGAAAATCTGACAACTATTGCTTAGTTTTAATCGATGAAAACGTACACTCGGCACATTTAAATATGATCGTTGATTTTTCTTCAGAGTCCCACGTTGTATACCCCTAATACCTACCGACCGGTTAGATCACGTGACTTCCTTATCTGTTCTCTCACGGAACAAAACAAGGGGAGGGGGTAGTTCGTCGTCAATAGGAAACAAGTAATATTCTCTTTCAATATCTGATCGACATTGCATTACGAGGCCTTCATTCGAATCCCACTTCAGTGTGTCAGATCGTGGTTTCACGTGTTTTTGACGCAAATTTGCCCATTAACTCCCCAGTTCTGGGGACATTATTCGATAAGTTAACTCAATGTCATATGCCAGATGAATGATTTGAAAAATCTACAGTATATTTCAATTTCATACTTTTTTTTATAAGAAAAGCTTTGTTTTTCTAATGAGCTTTGCTTTTTTTGCTTTTTTCTAATGATCACCAAGGTAACCCCCAATATTCAACCTTTTTTATTTCTAAAGTCCAGTCAGTGATCCTCCCCTATTCGCGTAAATGACAGAAGAGCTCTGAACTTGTAGAAAAAAACTTGGGGTTGCTTAGTGGGAGGGGCAGTGACCTCGCATTATCACGTGAAAATAAAGTTGACATAATGTCTTTTACAGTCGCAATTTACATAAACAAACAGCAGGAAAAAGCTTTTAATATTTTATTTTTGATTTTGCATAGTGAAAAACCAAGGTGGACAGTCACATGCTGCACTGGGCTTACTAGGGTTTACATTTTTGAGTAATATAATTGACTCTCCCTCTTCATTCATAACGCGAAATTTACAATTCCAAAAACGAAATTGTCAAGTTTTTAAAACCACATAATCGGATCTCTAGAATGTAAATTTATTTCTTTTGTGGATGGCGTTAGCACCTCTAAATTAATTGAGTAAAAGTTTGAAACAAATTTTTCATCTGGCATATGACATTGAGTAAACTTATCGAGAAATATCCACAGAACTAGTAAGTTAATGGGCAACCTTGCGTCAAAATCACGTGAAACCACGATCCGACACAATGAAGACCTCGTAATGCAATGTCGATCAGATATTGAAAGAGAATATTACTTGTTTCCTATTGACGACGAACTACCCCCTCCCCTTGTTTTGTTCCGCGAGAGAACTGATAAGGAAGTCACGTGATCTAACCGGTCGGTAGGTATTAGGGGTTTACAACGTGGGACTCTGAAGAAAAATCAACGATCATATTTAAATGTGCCGAGTGTACATGGTTTCAAAACTTTTATCTAAAGATTTGGCCCCTTGACTCTCGATGCGTCGACCATGTTGGATGTCTAAGAGCGTGGTTTCAGTTTCGTCTCTTGTGCGCAGATAAATTGCTACGTGTGCACACTCGAGGATGCAGCTGCGACGGACGAAGAAACTACGACGGAGGAAGGATCTACGGAGGAGACGACGGAAGAAGATACGACAACGACACGAAAAGCTGTTGCTCCAGTTAGGTTCAAGAGGGAGGCACCCGAAGCTAAATTGTGTCCTGCCGCCACGACCAAGACCAAAGATTGCGAAGAAGCCACTATTAAGACCTGCATGTTAACCAAGAACGCATGGTCAGTAAAGTTCTGGATCAGTAGGAAAATCTTCACTTGAGCCAAAAGTGGACTTATTCTGCCGTTGACTTTTTCGGGTCATTGCTTTATTAGTTAGTACGCGTGTCTAGGTGTTTATTGCATTTTAATGACGTCACGTCTTTCGAAACCCTCCGATACACAAATCGGTCTAAGTATTCCCAGTTTGCTCGAACTTGTTTAATTTCACAAAGCGCGAGCATCAGATATCATACCACCACGCGCAAAACACACGTTTATAGTATAGCAGCTTTAGAAACTATAAGTCATGCTTTTAAACCGTCTAAAAATTGGTATTGATATTGGCTGGTATTTTTACACTGAGTGTTTTTTTATGGGGATTACACTCATTTTTTTAGTTTATTTACACAACTTGTAAGACATATCTGAGCAATAATGAGAATGACTAATTTCTTTAAAAAAAAATATGCCATTTACGAATTGGTACGAAAAATGTTGTTAGGTTCTAAGTATTGATATTCCATGAAGAATTGCGAAAGCATCATTCCAATAGGTCCAGCCATTTTCAAGCTATGGCATCACTTCCGGTTTTCAAAATGGCGGCTAAAATTACTGCCACCTAGAATTTATTTCTAAAAATTTTATGTATCATTATAAGCCTTCTGAATAGATATTTATGGGTTTTTATATAAAGGGGAAGTGAATTTAGGCAGATATCGCATAAATATGACGTCATTTCCGGTTTCAGTAATTAGAAAACTTTAGTTACACTATTGATGTTTCATATAAAGGACCGTCTGAATCATTCATCCAATGTTCACAAGATATTCAATAGTATTTCATTTTAGATACCAGGGAGCTAATTCTCGAAAAAGTTATCACGTCATAACTCCCAAGTTATGATTCAGGAGGTTTGTCCTATCTCTCACCATGTTTATATTATGACTTTTTTATGATTCATAACTTATGACGTGATAACTTTTTCGAGAATAAGCCCCCAGAACATTAATTCACTGAGTTTTAAGTAATTATAGATTAAATCATTTTAAGGTATCACTTCGTCATTGAATTTCTATAATAGTTTTTTTTATATTGTCCAGTGTCTACTACCATGAAGTGTTAATACGTATATCATGCGCCGATTTATCTGACCAATATGAGCAGCTAGCTTGCGAGAAACCCTGGTGACCATCCTCATGAGAAATGATTCTCAATCGGTTGAGCCGACGTTGAAATTGTTCACCTGATTTTCCGCGATAACAGCACATTCAGTCAACGAAATGCCTACACCAGCGCAGTCTATAGGCAAACAATATAGCATTTAATTTCCTGTCTGTATTCCCCTTGTATTTGATTATACCTTTGGTTATTTGGAATAAACACAAGGAGACAATATAGAAGTTCGTGCAAACTATGAATACCTGAGATAGATTTGTGACGAAATTTCAGGGACGCGTACCAACCATAAAGCACTCAAGTTGTTGGTATCGCTGGATTCAACAAGTATTTCTTTCTACTGTGCTCGCAGTGAAGACAGTGCTTTGGCTATTAGAGGCAACAGGTGTCATGTCGGTTGGATGCTCTATAGTTGGTAGGGCGGTCTCAAAGCAATGCGAATGCTCTAGCCATTGGACAGCAAGGTTATACTTAAACGCAGGAGGCCCGAAGTTTACTTAGATCCAAAGTCAGTACTGTTTTAATTCTGTAAGCGTGCTGAGAATGATGTGTTGATTGCAGGGGGTGTGGCAAAGCGGGTGCTTCATGCAAGGACGACGCTAAAGACTGCTGTACCGGAAACGAGTGCAACCGTGTCAAAGCTTCGAAGGATGGAAATTCAACTAGCCCAGCCGGCCCAGTTGGCCCACCTAAAGGGGGATCCACGGGGTCTGGAGCCAAGGGCGCATCAACCCGACTCACTGCGGGACTTCTGCCCATCATCTTGGCCATCGTCGTCTACATCTTCAATGCCTATTAACCTGACTGCGTTCAAAATTATCCGTTTCTCTTTCGTTCAAGTCTCAAAAATTTCCATTCAAAATACACTGTCTACAGAGTAAGAAACGATTTTTTCGATCTAAGTTTCAAATTTTCTATATAAAATGCACTTTATAAAGTCCAAAGTATAATATGTTTCATTCTAAATTCTACGAATATTTTTAGTTCCATTCATTCAAAATTCAAATTTTAAATTATTATTTCTAATAATTCGTTCATGGCTTTTTAGGATACAAGACTTGAAACATATTAAAATCTACATTGTCTAACCATTTTTGTAAATATAAGTATTTGAGTGACGTCTGAAATGTGTGTCTTTACTGCACTGTTGACAATTTTCACTTTCACCTTCTTTTGGAGGTTACAGAGAGTAATTTTGTCAACCAATTCCAAGCTAGATTTGAAATGTGCAGAAGTAGTTTGCTGACATCTAGTGGAGCGGTCGCTCCACGCCAGCCAAGTCGTAAGGCGCGCACACTCATTATAAAGGCTGGAGCAAACCCACTTTTACCGTAAGCATCATAGTGGCATTTTCGGCCTACTGGTTCATAAAATTGGGAAATCTCACATTGTTGCGAAATATCTTAATTTCGAGCTATGGCCCACCCCACCACATCTACCAAATTTGGGAACAATAGGTTACGCCCTTTGCGAGCTAGAGGACCGTGAAAATCGTGTTTTAGGGCGGTTTTCAGTAATAATCTCAGTAGTAGTAGGCTGGAGCTAAAATCCGGTAACAAGGCCACAGCCTAAACGGCTGAACCAATTGATATCAAATTTTTACCACGTGTGCACTTTTGGCGTCTGATTTGGCCTCCACCCCTTGACTTTTTTTGTGCCGCCATTTTGAAACCGGAAGTGACATCATATCTCGACAACGGCTAAACCGATTGGAACGAAAATAGCACCAAACGATTCGGACGGTCAACATTATGTATTATCAATAGCAACAGACTAAAATTTATGTTAACGAAACCGGAAATGACGTCATGAAATTTGTAATACATCGATTGGCATTTCGGCAACAAATTTGATCCGATTATTTTGATATTTATGTAACGTTTAAACTTTTGATATCTCATATCTCATTTGACTTGTTATAAAACCAACCGGAAGCCGCCATTTTGAACCCGGAAGTTACATCATATCTCAATATCGGCTAAATAGATTTGAACGAAACCAGCGCTAAACAATTTACACGGTCAACTTCATGTATTATCATCAATAATATTTGCAGTTTACCATACCGAAACCGGAAATGACGTCACATATTTAACAAATCTTACAAATTTACATTTTGATGCAATACATATACTATTTGAGACAGATTATAATAAAATGTAATCATGTTTAAATTATATTTCAAGGGGTCAGTGATTTCAGCAGCCATTTTGAAACAGGAAGTAACGTCATATCTCGAAAACTGGTTGACATATCGTTATGAAACTAGCGCCAAACGATTCGGAAGGCCATCTCTATGGAATAGGAACAGTCAAACTAGAATTTTCCTATTTATGAGACCGGAAATGACGTCATTCAAGTTTATAAATTATTATAATCCCCTCCTATACAATAATTACATATTCAGAAAGCTTAAAATTATACACATCATTTATAGTAATAAATTCTATGTGGCAGTGCAGAAAGTTCAGCAGCCATTTTGAAAACCGAAGTGTTGCTATATCTCGAAACTGGGTTGACCGATTGGAATGAAACCTTGCTATTATTCGTAAAAATAACTAAATTGTAAGGGTGATTTTTTTTAAGGATTTAGTAATTGTTCATTTGATATGTTTTACACATAAGTTGTAAGAATAAACTAAAAAAAGTAGTGATTCCCCATAAAAAAACACTTCGTGTAAAAATACCAACCAAGTCTCTTCAACTTAAAAAAAATTCGGCACTAAAAAGGAGTGATATCAAAAAATGAGCCAAGTCAAAACTTTATTTGAAAATCAAAAAATACTTGGCGCTTCGTATACTATGTATATGTATATTTGATGTATATTTTATAATTGGCCTATACTACCAAGCTATTTATATACACGATGCGCCAAGTATTTTTTGATTTTCAAATAACGTTTTGACTTGGCTCATTTTTTGATATCACTACTTTTCAGTGCAGAATTTTTAGATTTGAGGTGATAGAGGGATGAATGGACTCAAATGTATCAGGAAACTGGAAATATTTGTACCACTACAGATACATTATTATACGTGTTCTTGTTAATTTGTAAATGCACACGGAAATATCAATTTATTACCTGCGACGGCACGTGCGTAGGTATTTGTGCTTGAAATATCCAATCCATTCGTATCACTTGATATGTAAAATCTGAATTCGAATGAAAAACATATTTTTTTCTATTTTGAGATTAATAATTAAATAACGAATAAGATTTAGAAGGAAAAAATTATTATAGCGGATCTGCTGTCGTTAAGAACATACGCGAGAATGCGGATTTAATTATATTATTTTGATTTAAAAAAAACTGTCGATAATAAAAACAATCCGCTTGCTAGAGGCTATATAACTGTATAGGTGCGCAAGCACAATGCAAGCTACTTGCTGCCGGCCGCGTTCTGGCCAGCCGGTACTGGCCCAGTGCTGGCTGGCCTGCATGTGGCCGCGTGCTGGCCAGCCAGCACTGGGCCAGTACAGGCTTCATTGATGTTGGCCAGCATGATCTTTGAATGCACCATCTTGTTCGGTGCCAGCACCTTGCCAAAGTGGCCGGTACTGGCCCATCACCGTGCCTTCATCTAGACAGCATGATGTGTTTACTGGGATGTGATGAAACTAATGCACACATCGGGCTGAAACTTTCACGAATTTTGAATAACATAATAAGGCTTGATGCGTGAAAGTTTCAAAAACATTACCTTCTTAGGACAAAAGTTACAGCTGTTCGAATTTGGATATAGAAAAATAGTTTACGGCACTCAATTCTATCTAAAGCTCTCCCCCCCCCCCTTCCCCTGCCTCAATGGAAAATTAACTGCTGCGTTCGTTACTATATGTAAAATATACCTAAAATATAATATAATACATATTGATAATAGGTAAAAGTATTTAGGTCCTTGTTCCAAAGCAGTTTCAAAACTTTCTGAAAAAAACTATAGACGAACACACTCTCCTCTCAAGCTATCTGTTCCATCCTTTCTTGGTTTCTTGACACCTTGAAATCAATTCCGAGACGATTTTGAATTTGTTGTTGCTTACAAATTGAACTTTTTTTAATTGCTCACACTTTAGAGCATGGGGCCCATTGCCCCACACTCCCACTCTTAGTGCATTGCACAAAGACATCGGTGTTTTTGTTTATTTACACTAAGAAATACATTTTGAAACGTTTTGAGATGCTGCAAACATCCAGGGGGAAAGCCCCTCCTGGCGCTCATGCTAATGCCAGCTACTCTGCCACTTCTTGCGACGGTCATTGGTAGCGACGTCTTCGTGCCACACAGTGAGTAGGCATTAGACAGCATGGCATCTACTCGCTGCTTCACTTTGACATCTCGCGACGGACATTGTCGTGACGTATACTAGTTGACAACGTCACTATAGTGCCTATCAGGCGCGTGGGAACTTTATTTTGAGTGGGGAGGGGTTAAGGGGATCTGGGGGGCTGGCCCCCCAGTGTGCCCCGCAGGGAATGTTTTCAATTTTTTATACCAAATAATCGAATGACATTTAAAATGTGTGATAATATGCAATATTCTTGGGGAAACTTTAGACAAAATGCAATATAATCTGTAAATGTTGTTATTTGATAAAATCCCCAATGATAAAATCTACGAACATATCAAGCTGAAAATTTCAAATAATATTGAATATATAAAGATCGATAGTGTAAAAATTTCTGTCAATTTGAATGAATGGAACGAAAATTTCCAGTTCGAGTCAGTAAAAATTTCAGTCAATTTGAATGAATGAAACGAAAATTTCCAGTTCGAGTCAGTCGGTCAGACGAGACAGACGTAGTCTACATCGCTCCTTGAATAGTGCTTTTAAGTGTCAAACTATAGTTATTAGTCATAAAAACATTCAACATACAATACTACATACAATATACTTTAAAGTTGAGTGCAATGACTGGAAAAGGCAAAGGTAAGCCAAATACGCGTAGTAATAGTGTCGGCGATCAGAGTGACCTAACCCCACCAGTGCATAACAGTGCGTCATCCCCTGTTATGGATAGTCACGGACTAGACGACATAGACTCTCTAAACATCACAGTGGAACCGAATGTCGATTCCATCTCAAATGCCGTACGTATCATTCTTAAGACAATGCGCGAGGTAACTAGAAGCATGCAATATCAGGCCAAAACACATGACGAACTACTAGCAGAAAATAAGCTACAGACGTCTCAAATCTCAAAATTGATCACTGAAATTACTTCTTGTAAAAAAGAAAATTCGGAACTGAAGGTGGCTAATGAAGACTTAAAAATGAAAGTAAACGACTTGGAACAATATAATAAAAATTACAATCTTGAAGTGTCGGGTGTCCCTGAGGTACAGGGGGAGGATTGCTACGTAGTAGTCTCCAGAATCACCGCCGCCCTCGGCCATCCAGTAGCCCCAGGGAACATCGAGTACTGTCATCGGCTGAAGAGAAACAATCGCAAACCTGACGCCCCAGCGCCCATAATTGCCAAATTATACTCGAGAAGAACTAAAGACTCTCTACTGGCGGCCAAGAAGCAGAAAAAGGACTTAACTGCAAGTGATATCGGTCTCGGCGGTACCCAGCAGAAGATATACGTAAACGAACATTTATCACAATACAATAAAAACTTGTTTTGGCTTGCTAGAAAATCGAAATCAATAGGTTATAAATACGTTTGGGCGAGAAATGGTAAAATATTTATACGGAAAGATGAAAATTCTGTTCCCATACAAATTATGAAACCCAGTGATGTGCCAACTTAATTTGACTTTCCCGCACTAATTCTAAATTGTATTTTGTATTTTTTCGTCATGGATTGTATAGACCAGCCAATTATTAATCTACCATATGTAACGGAAGTTATTACTCTGTCATTTAATGACAACATTGCCCACATGGTAAAAGATACATTTAATTGTGTTCATCTAAACATCAGGTCATTAAAAAGAAATTTCGATGAATTTTTACATTATATAAGCAAAATTATATCCCACTTGGATATTATTGTACTCAGTGAAGTCAACATCAAGCTAGAGGAAACTAAATTCTTTGAGATCAATAATTTTCAGATGTTTCCTTCTTTAAGGCAAAACAGACGTGGAGGTGGTGTAATTTTTTATGTTAAAGAAGGCACGCTCTTTACGACGCAAGATTATAATTTACGATACTGTGAGGGTTTGATTGGAACAATAACTTTAAACGGTTCCAAAACACATATTATTTCTTTGTATAGACCACCTGATTCTAATTTACCAAATTTCATTCAAGAAATAGAAAACATTCTAACAAATATAAAAGACAAGGATCAAATCATTTTCGTTGGTGATATTAACTTAGATTTACTCGCCAAGGGTAATTCAAATGTTGATAAATACAAAAATGTAATGTCAAATGAAGGTATGAAGAGATGTATTTTCCAGGAAACTCGAGTGGAAAGCAGGCTTGATATTATGAGCAGAACCTGTTTAGATCACTTTTCTTACCTCTATGGCATAGAGCTTTTATGCTAAGGTAAACAATAAACAACATGACATCATTTCAATCATTGGAGAGACGAAAATATCAGATCATTATGTAATCATGCTCGGGATAAATATTATTGACAAACAAAATGCAATTAAGAATAACATACAAAACATTGAACTGAAAACAGTTTACAATAAACAAAAAATCAAAAGAGAATTAGAAAATGTAGAATGGGAATACATGTTAGACATTTTGGATCCTACTGACCTTCTAAATGAAATTCAAAAGAAATTCAACTCTATTTATGAGGCACATTCCGAGTTGAAGTCCTCACGTGTTAGTCTTTCGAGGGATAATAAACCATGGATTAACAGAGATATAAAGGAAAGTATTGTGAAAAGGGATAAACTGTATTTAAGGTGGAAAAATGCTAAATCAAATGTTAATCTTAGAAATGAATATAAAAAGTTACGTAATACAATTAATAAAAATCTAGTTCAAGCCAAGCAGCAATATTTGAAAAATCGTTTTGATGAGTGCAAAACTGATATCAGAAAGACATGGAATGTAATAAATTCTGTTGTAGGTAAAAAACCAAAATCGCCTGTAGATAATGTAATATCTAAATACTTTAGCAATTTGAAAGAATCTGAGGTAGTGGATGGTTTCGTAAATACTTTCAAAGATGAAGTAGATAACATCAAACATGAATGTGCAGTTTTGACAATCGAATCCGTAACAACAAAACTAAAACAGTCCATGTATTTTATGAGGGCCACACCTCACTCAATTGAAAAAATTATCTATGATTTCGATAGCAGGAAAGGAGCCGGAATAGATAACATTAGAATGAAAGATTTAAAAGTATGCTCCAAGTCAATCAGTCCTATTATTGCAAACTTAATAAATCTATCATTATCTCACGGCTCAATTCCATCTAACTTAAAACAATCAATTGTGCGTGCTATATATAAGAACGGAGATCATAAGATTTTTAACAATTACCGGCCTATATCAATATTATCTGCAATTGAAAAAATTATGGAGAGATGTTTTGCGGACCAATAATCAATTATATAAATACATTTAATTTGCTTGACAATAGACAATATGGTTTCCAAAAAAACAAAAGCACTGCCATGTTACTCAATGATTTCTCAAACCATGTCAACGGTGCAATAAATGAAAACAACCATGTTGTAGTAGTTTTCATTGACTTCACCAAGGCATTCGACACTCTTTTGCATAGTCGTCTGTTGGATACGTTGGAGAGAATTGGAATCACTGGACCCATCCTGCAATGGTTTAGAGACTACCTGTTAGGAAGATCAATGTCTGTAAAGTTTAACCAGTGTTTTAGTAAAAAGGTAAATATTTCAACTGGGGTACCTCAAGGTTCCATTCTGGGACCCTTATTGTATTTGATTTACGTAAATGATATGCTTAAAGTTGTCAAAGATTGTTCTGTTTATTTGTACGCCGATGACACTGCTCTGGTTTCCACGCATAAGGATTTCAATTCTGCTCAATGTTTCTTGCAAAATGACTTCAATAATTTATTACGATGGGCCCACGATCACGGATTAACAATCAATAGTAAGAAAACAAAAGTTATGCATATTCACTCACCACATAAATTGCACTTAGATGTTAACCTTACCTTTCATAATAACGCATGTTTACATGCTAAATTCAACAATAGAACAAATTTATTTCAAGGTGTTTGTACATGCAACATGTCTATTGGAAATGTAAATACATATTTGTATTTAGGAGTTACTATTGACAAGCATTTTAAATGGGATAAACACATCGAAAAGGTTTGCAATCGCTTAAGAGCAGGAATGTATAGCCTCCGTATTTTAAAACCACTCGTTAATTACTCAACGCTTAAAATAGTTTATTTTGCTTTAATTGAATCAGTAATTAGATATGCTATACTTGCTTGGGGTGCCACAACGGACTCATTTCTTAAAAAAATTTATAGTATACAGAAGAGAATTTTTAAAATTATAATCCCCCCAAAAGATGCCTTGAAAAATTATCAGTTTATGACAGTTCATCAACTGCACCTATACGTTTTCCTTATAACAAATTATTATTCTGATGAACATAAAGCACTCGCGCAACATAATTACGTAACAAGAAACAAACATAAATTAGTAATGCCTCCCAACATTCATAATTCATACGGAGATCAGCAGCGGTCATTTCTCATTCCCAAACTATTCAGTTCAGTTCAGTTCAGTTCAGTTTATTTCCAAAATCAAAAGTACATTTTAAAGAGGTACATTGAAAAGACCCCTATGGTTGACACCATTTAACGGGGTATACGGAAAGGTTACATCGAACTAAATCTAGTAACCTAGCATATTATAATTAAATAGCATTGAAATTAAAATAAATTAATATCTATAGATATGCTACAACTATAATATAACACATTTAGGTAAATATTATGATTATGATATTGATATAGGTACTAGAATATACTTAAGTTGAACATGTTATTATACAATTAAATAATTAAAATTTGTCACTGAGGAATTCGTCAATCGAATAATATATTTTACTTATTAATAGTTCTTTCAGTTGTTTCTTAAATTGTGAGTATTTTTTAATTTCTCTTATATTTTTAGGTAATGCATTAAATAGTTTTGTTTTGAAAAACATGGAATTTTTTTGGGTACACGTTGACCTGTGCCAATCTATATGAATGTTATTTTTCTGTCGGGTGTTGTGGTCATGTATGTCACTATTATTTTGTGTTAAGTTTTCTTGGGATCTAATAGCAAGTATCGACTCTAGAATGTAAAGGCAGGGTACTGTTAAAATTTTATGTTTTTTGAAATGTTGTTTGCAATCTGGTTTTATGAAAGTGTTATTTTTATATTTTAGTCCAAAAAGAGCTCTGATTGATTTTCGTTGAAGTATAAATATTTTAGGGGCATCAGTTGAGTTGCCCCAGAACTGTATACCGTACCGTATATGCGATTCAATATTTGCATAATAAACTAGTTTCGCCGTTTTAGTGTTTGTCAAATTTACAATAGTCTTTAAGGAGAAGTATGCTGAGTGGAGTTTACTTAGCAATTTGGAGCAGTGGCTTTTCCAATTTAGGTTTTTATCGATAGTGATTCCCAAAAATTTAGTTTTATCAACACCCCTTAGATTACTAGTTTTGTTTTCATTAGACAATACAATTTTAACTGGAGTTTCATTTATATCATTTTTTAATTTAAAATGCATAAAGTTAGTTTTTTCATCTTGAATAAGCAAACGATTGTCGTTAAACCATTTTGTTGCATTTGAGAGAACATTTTTTGCATTTTCTTCAAGATTTAGTTTAGTTTTGCCTGTTATTGTTATATTTGTGTCGTCTGCATAGATTTCTGAAGCTGTGATTGTGTCGGGAAGGTCATTTATGTAGACTATAAATAACAGTGGACCTAGGATTGAACCTTGTGGAACACCATTTTTTATAGTCTCGGAATTTGATAGATATTTTATTTCTTGTCTGTTTTTATTCATATGTGTAATTTCTACCTGTTGCACCCTATCTTGCATGTATGATTTTAGCAGATCTAGGGCAGGTCCTCTAACTCCGTAATATTCAAGCTTATTTAATAGAATTTTGTGGTCAATACTGTCAAATGCCTTTGTTAGGTCGCAGAAAACACCAATAGTTTGTTCTCCATGTTCCAGTCCCTTAATTGTGTTTTGAATGAAGTTATCTATGGTATTTGTTGTCGATTTATTTTTCCGAAATCCACTTTGGTTATTTGTGAGTAGTTTTTCTCTCTCAAGGTATGATGATAGTCTAGTATGTATAAGTTTTTCAAAAATTTTCGATATACTTGGTAAAAGTGATATCGGGCGATAGTTTTCTGACCGATTTCTATCCCCTTTTTTATATAGCGGTATAACTTTACCTATTTTTAGTTTGTCTGGAAAGGTGCCCTTTTCAATGCAGTCATTAAATATATGCGCTAGTGGTAGAGAGATAGCCGTAACAATTTTCTTTAATATACAAGTTGGTAGGTTGTCTATCCCAGCTGACCTTTTGTTTTTTAGCTTTGATGTTATTTGAATTATTTCTTTTTCACATGTACTGTCTATGAAAAATGAATTTACAGGTTTCATAGCTTTGGTAAGATGATTATAAAAAGAATTTTGAGATGAAGTTACATTAAGTTTTTGGGCTATGTTAGCAAAGTCTTTGTTTAAAGTATTAGCAATTATCATAGGATCCTCGATGGTCTGGTTTTCATGATTTATAACAATATTTTTGCTTTGTTGAATTTTTGACTTATTCGTGTGTTTTTTTTACTATCTCCCATATGGTTTTTGCTCTATCAGAACCTGATTTCTCCTTTATTTTTTTGTTTATTTCCATTCTTTTAGCTGCTTTTATAGTTTTTTTGTAAATTTTTTTATAGAGTTTGTATTTTGCTTGTAATGTTTCTGTTTTGTAGTGAAGTTGTAACTGATAGAGACATTTTAGGTTCTTTGCTGAATTTTTTATTCCCGGCGAAATCCATTCTTGCTTTATAAATTTATGGTTTATTTTCACAGATTTTTCCGGGAAACATAGTTCAAAATTTTTACTGAGGATTGATGCCATTTTGTTGTATTTTTCATTTGGATCATTCAGTTTATACATTTCCTCCCAAGATGTATTTTCAAGCATGTTTTTAAAATTATCAGTATTTTCCTTATTTAGTTTTCTTATGTTAATGGTCTTGCTTGGAGGGTTGAACTTTGATTTTAGTTTTATAGAAATAATTTGAGCAGTGTGGTCTGATAGGTTATTTTCAGTCACCTCTGTAGTGAACATATAATTGGGAAGATTTGTAGCTATGTTGTCGATTGTCTTCGCTGTATTGAATCGAGAGTCTATTCTAGTCGGTTCTTTTATTGTGAGTTTAAGATTATATGCTGCGCATAAGTTTATTAGTGCTTCACTCTCCTTTGATTTTGTTGCCGTATTTATGTTAAGATCGCCTGTTATAACTACGTCTTTTTTCTCTGAATTAATTTTGTCTAAAATGTGGTCTAGAATGGCTAAGAAGTTACTTATATCACCTAATGGGGATCGGTAGGTGGATAATACTACTATGTTTGAGTTATCTAACTTCAATTCTACTGCTGCTATTTCAATGTCGAGTTCTTTACTTAAATTATTTATGTCACTTCTACATTTGATGTTTTCTGTTCCTAATTCATTGTTGACAAATATAGCTGACCCTCCATGCTTGTGTATTACTCTACTGAAGTTACTTTTAAGGTTATAGTTACAGATGTTTGTCGACTCTAAATTCTCACTACTTAACCAGTGTTCTGTTAAACATATTATATCTATTTGATTTCCTTGGTCATTTTTAATATCTAGAAAAGTCTCTAGTCCTATTTTAGAAGTTTTTATTGCTTGAATATTTTGATGCAATATATTTATTACAACTTGTTTAGAATGTGAAAAATTAGATCTTTTGCTATTTGATTTTATGTTAAATGCTTCTGTACGTTTTTGTCAGAGTGACGGTAAGATTTTTGCTTTGATTATTCGCTGAGGGCGTGGGTTTGCTACTTTTTTTATAGCTCCCTGGGTTTTACCAGGGTTGGTATTGTTTGTGGTAGATGTGACCACTTTCACATTGCCGGGTGAATTCAACATTTCACCATTAGTCGCACAATTAGTCGGTGTCGTTGACTTTCGTGCAGCCCCGGTCGGTGTCGTTGACTTTCGTGCAGCCCCGGTCGTTGTCGTTGACTTTCGTGCAGTCCCAGTCGGTGTCGTTGACTTTCGTGCAGCCCCAGTCGGTGTCGTTGACTTTCGAACAGCCCCGGTCTTTGTTTTCGAGTTCTGCGCACTGATGGTGGATGAGCTCTGCTCGTTGATGTTGTGTGAGCTCTGCGCAATTATGGTGGATGGGTTCTGCGCGTTGATGTTGTGTGAGCTCTGCTCATTGATGGTGGATGGGTTCTGCGCATTGATGTTGTGTGAGTTCTGCGCATTGATGGTGGATGGGTTCTGCGCATTGATGTTGTGTGAGCTCTGCGCATTGATGGTGGATGGGTTCTGCACGTTGATGTTGTGTGAGCTCTGCGCATTGATGGTGGATGGGTTCTGCGCATTGATGTTGTGTGAGCTCTGCGCATTGATGGTGGATGGGTTCTGCGCGTTGATGTTGTGTGTGCTTTGCACATTGATGGAGGATGGGTTCTGCGCGTTGATGTTGTGTGAGCTCTGCGCATTGATGGTGGATTTGTTCTGCACGTTGATGTTGTGTGAGCTCTGCGCATTGATGGTGGGTGAGTTCTGGGCGTTGATGTTGTGTGAGCTCTGCACATTGATGGTGGATGGGTTCTGCGCGTTGATGTTGTGTGAGCTCTGCGCATTGATGGTGGATGGGTTCTGCGCGTTGATGATGTGTGAGCTCTGCGCATTGATGGTGGATTTGTTCTGCGCATTGATGTTGTGTGAGCTCTGCACATTGACGGTGGATGAGCTCTGCACCTTGATGTTGTGTGAGCTCTGCGCATTGATGGTGGATGGGTTCTGCGCATTGATGTTGTGTGAGCTCTGCACATTGACGGTGGATGAGCTCTGCTCGTTGATGTTGTGTGAGCTCTGCGTATTGATGGTGGATGAGCTCTGCTCGTTGATGATTGACGGTCTCGGCAAGTTGATGTTGGGCGGTCTCGGCAAGTTGATGAAGGGCTGTCTTGGCTCGTTGATGATGGGCGAGCTCGGCGTGTTTCTTATCACATCAAGAATCTCGTGGCACAATTTTCTTTTGCCTCTCTTGCTTAAATGCAAGCCGTGTTTAGTGAAATGTTCTCTTCGGAGTGATCCTACATCTACAACAGTTACTTTAGTTTTTGCAGTTTTATTAAATTCGTCTGTTAGTTCAAGGATTTGTCTGTTTGTGAATGAAATGGATTCTTTTAAGTAATGGCCTTCTGGATCTTGTCGGTTTGGAATATTTACTACAATTATTTTTGCTTCTATTTTTGATGTAAGGATTTGATTGAGGGCAACTCTGATTTTATTAGTGGTTCGTTTCGGAATATTGTTTGTACCTGCCATGATTATAAGGGAGTCCTCCTTCTGCAGGTTGTTGTCCATTGATGTAATCACTTCCTCAATGGGTGCACTTGGTTTGAAGTGGCATTCTACCTTGGTGTTCAGGTCTTTGTTGTCGCACAGCTGCTGCAGAATTTTACCTAATCCTCTTCCGTGGCTGTCAGCCAATACCTGCATTTTCTTTGTTGATCTTCTGGGGGTAGGCGTTGCTTTATTCTTTGCTATTTCTACCACCGTGGCAGGAGTGGTTCTGCCAGAAGTGAATGGTAGCACCACCTGGCGTGATGTTTCACGAACAGGTGCGCTGGATGGTGGTGGAATCTGGTGTGAGCTTAAGGTATTACTTGAATGCACATGGTTTTGGTTTTTATTTTCTGTAATTACTTCATTTTGCGGTAGCTTATTTCTAATTATTTCTTCAAATTTTAGTTTCAATAAATTTAGTTCATTTACCAGTACACTGTTGATGGCTGCCTGGTTTGCTGGATTGTTGTTTTCCACAACTAGCTGAAGGCCTTGGCTTCTCGGCATCTTGCAGTGTTGGCACATGTATATTTCCATTTCTTGATTATATTAGTTAAGAAACACTTAAATAAATTGAACAAGCACGAACTTATAAAAACCACGCAAATTTTTACACTAAAATATATTTATATAAACTAGAAATTCTGTAGAAAAAGAGTAAAAACTACGCACGAAAACTATAGGCATCTACTCTATTCCGCCATTTTGTATCTGTTGATACACACTTCCACCCAGTTTACAAAATTTAGAAAAATTTAAGACAGTTAAAAAGGCAATTAAAGAGTGGATTTTCACCACGGAGGATGAATGAAATTATTATTATTATTATTATTATTATTATGGTGTTCTGATATTATGTATTATTTATTTATTTATTATTGTATGATATTTACCTTGATGTAGTATTTGCATCTATGGATTTGTACACTGTACTTTGTAATTTGTAATTTGAATTTGAATTTGATGATCATTATTATTAAAAGTAGTTATTAGTTGTTTTATTGTGACGTATATTTATGTTGTTGTTGTTGTTGTTTATATATAGCAGTCCTGCAGACAAGCCACTGTTTGGTTTTGTGGGACTGAGGATTTTCTTATGTACTATTAATTTGCAACAATAAATAAATAAAAAAAAAAAAAAAATGGAATCTTGAAGTTGAGCGTAAAATCAGAAAATGAAGATTATTTCTAAACTTTTATTACACACGTTATAAAAGTGATTATTTTCCCATCTATTATGTTTGCACGCTCAACTTCAAGATTCCATAATTTTCGTTCCATTAATTCAAATAGCTTGAAATTTTTACACAATCGATCTTAATCTATTTTAAATATAATTTGAAATTTTCAGTTTGATATCGTACGTAGTTTTGAAGAAACAGCGTCCCGGCCGCGACTTTACATATACTAAATTGCCCCAGAGCATAGGGTATATTTAGAGCATTTCATTGGCTGAATTTAGCTTGGCGGTAAATATTTCGCGTTTGAATTTTTACCAAACGCAACACCAAACAATGGTAACTTATTTCATGTTGGTAGTACTGAAAATTATAAACATTCGCGACACACGGCACGCCCATCTGTCAAACACAAGCATAGGGTTCATTTGGAGCATCTCATTGGCCGAAACCAGTATGGCGCTATATTCAAACCATCGCAAAGCACTTGGAATTTATGTCATGTGGGTGGGATGTGTGAGAATAGCAATTAATGCGCGCGCAGCCATGAATTTATGTCATGTGGGTGGGATGTGTGAGAAAAGCAATTAGTGCGCGCGCAGCCATACTTCCAAATGAAGTGATTTGGCGGCTGGCGCAAAACAATAAAACTGTCATTGTCAAATTTACATTTTACAATGGACGAGCTGTCATTCATTCTTGATTCAATAGGTAATTTTTCGTATAAAGTAATTAGCAGTGAATTTGATAAATAAGTCATAAAATGTAATTTATCCGGAATTGAGGATGTGAAAGCATGGTTTGCATCTTTCGAGAGAATAACAAATACTAAATGGATTGTGGACAGAGATCGCGAGAAAGCACCTACAAGGTAAGGATAATTCTCCACAGAAGGATAATTGGTAAGGTAAAAAAGGTAAGGATAATTCTGACAATGCTTCTACAAATTGGTATTTGTGTGTAACCAGCTATGAATAAATAAAAAAAAAAAAAAAAAAATGGATTAAATTGTTGTTTATTATTGATTGATTAATCATTTACCTAATGAAATTTATTCTCTAGACACGTCCATACTTTATAGGTAGGTACCTACTATGAAACATAATTCTTATTATGACATTATTTGTTATACTACCTACCTATCTACCTAGATAGTACCTAGGTACTAGTTACTACCTAGGTATAGGTACTTAGTTCTTGAGGATTTCAGACTGGTTTCGAATATTACAATTTTTTAGTATGTATCAAAGTTGAATTATTATTAAAATAGGTAGTAGGTATTAAAATAATATCTAGGTACCTAAGTTACCTACTAATAAATATTTTTAATTCTTAGATTTGTACTGCACAAACAGTGGGCTTGCCATCACAGCCAAAAGAATAAGTTTAGATTAAGTTTGCATAGTGAACGATGCACTCATTGTCCAGCCACTATCGATATTCTTGTTAAAAAGAACAACAGGAATACAAAGAAGAATGATCCATTCCTGAAGCTCAACCCACCTCTTTGTGCCACAATCACTGTCGCGTCCCGGGAGGTCGTGGTTAGCGTGGAGATTCATCGCCATTGAATCACAATGTGCCCAGTCAGCTAGTTAAATATTATTTAACGAAATCTAGTTTCATCGGCTAAGATATTAGTCTTTTAGTGCAACTATAATTTTAATTAATCTATCATATTTATTATCTACCATCTAAATCTTACTGAATGGTCGTATTGAGAGAATTACAAGAACAAATTGAAATCGAACTGGCCGAAATACTTTTATTAAGTGTGGCCAATGGTGTGGCCATCCAAACTAAATTCAACAACAACAACAATAAGTGAAATCTTTCTGGTAAGTACAAACATCGGTATTTATTATGCATACATTAATTCTTTGTGTTTATTCACTTCATTTGATACATATTTTGTTCAACTAAGTAGGTACTATCTATTCACAGTTTGGTACTAGTTTGAGGTTAGTTTATAGTCACTTTTTCGAGTTTTGCAATCGCCCTAGAACTATTTACATTTCATTTAAAAGTCAAAACACTATTATATGATAACAACTACTTATAAAAATAATGATATTATGAACTTACTTTATGGTTGATGACCGTCAACAGACGGTAGAAGCTTAACTCAAGAAATTCCAACTTAAATGCAATCGATTCTGCTTTGGACTTCACATGGATCGAACTAAATTGATTGCAATAATCTGCCTATGAAAGTATATAATAACATCTCGGCAGATTACCTACTTCACTAAAAAAATAATACACAAATACAACACAAAGATAAACAGATGAGAGAAAGTTGACTTAGTGTCCAGCGCCATGTGATTTAGCATGTGCTACGTTTGCAGCCACACTTGAACTTAAAATATGTTGACGCTTCTTGATATGTTTAGAAGAACTTGCCAATGGCGGTCTTCCCATTGCAAGTCTCCTGGATCCACGGGAAACTCCGTCTCGACGCCTGGAGATTGATGTCGGCTGAACGGAGATTCTACGGCCTTGCTTCCGAGAGCCCGAGAGCGCTGCATTGACGTGGATCAAGGAGCCAATCAGCTGGTTCTCAGAGGTAATCTTGCTCAGCTCCTTAACAAGCTTGTCAATATGCCGACTGCTCTGACTTGTCACGAAATTGTTAACTCGAAGAAGTTCCGACGACAGCCGTTCAATCGAGGAATTGATCTCGGGTTCCTCGTTGGCCGGTAGCGGTGACTCTGAGCTGCGATGTTCTTCACTCGCATTCACAGTCTCGCTGTCTGGAGCTGATGATGTACCTGCTGAGCTCCCAGTCTCATTGTCAAAAGTCTTTTCCTTCAGACCCTAGAAATCAAAATGTTAAATCAATGTATTATTTTTGAATATTGAAACAATTAATAGATTTAATTAAGCCGGAAAATTTACATTTTCATTCCTGATATTGCATTTTTACTAATAGGTAGTTGCAATTTAATAGATTTAATTACCAGAAAATTTTAATTTTAATTCCTTATATTGCATTTTTATTAATAGTTGGTGTATATTTTTTAATTGGTAAAAAATTAGTTTTTCATAGAAATTAATTTAATTTAATTTTTTTCTGTGTGTAATAGTTAGTACATAATTACCTGGAAAAAAGCTCTAGGCGGACATTTGCTTCCGAGTGCAAGTTGAGCGAGAGCGTGTCGGCAACAGAGCTCCAAAGTGCTTGTGAATTATTGCCTGATGTTTGCAGAAAGCACCTTCACGACCACTTGGACAGCTGCACAAGCCAATGTCCACTTCGACTGAGTACTGAACGTCACCCTTCTTTCCACTGGGAACAATGTACAGGGAATCGCTAACTTTCTGTACTTTTTCCAGGTCGACAGCCTTCATTCGCTTGCACAGTGCTTCGTAGTGGAGCAACGGTTGGGCCCTGCGATCGTGTGCGAAATTGAGGAGCCTCGTCACAAAATATTTATTCCAAATGGGACCGCAGAACTCCGTCAAAGCAACAACGTTAAAGGCCTTCGTTCTTTTGAGAATAATGTCCTTCAGAATGCGGATGGTCGCCTCGGCATAGTTGTTTGTGTTGTTGTGACGGGTAACTCGACTGTTGCGATACAGCTGAATCCATTCCTCTTTTCTTGATAAGTTCTTATTAAATCTCGAAACAAATTTTGGTTGATGTTCTAAATTAATAATCACAACCGTG